>CM052648.1:140275111-140298209 GCA_028533165.1 Leontopithecus rosalia
CATTCTGTTGGTTGCCAATTCACTCTAATGACTGTTTTTTTTTTTGCCATGCAGAATCTGTGGAGTTTGATTAGGTCCCATTTGTCTATTTTGGCTTTTGTTGCCAATGCTTTTGGTGTTTTGGTTATGAAGTCCTTGCCTACTCCTATGTCCTGAATGGTTTTGCCTAGATTTTCTTCTAGGGTTTTTATGGTGCCAGGTCTTATGTTTAAGTCTTTAATCCATCTGGAGTTAATTTTAGTGTAAGTTGTCAAGAAGGGGTCCAGTTTCGGCTTTCTGCACTTGGCTAGCCAGTTTTTCCAACACCATTTATTAAACAGGGAATCCTTTTCCCATTGCTTGTTTTTGTCAGGTTTGTCAGAGATCAGATGGTTTTAGATATGTTGTGTTGCCTCCGAGGCCTCTGTTCTGCTCCATTGGTCTATATCTCTGTTTTGGTACCAATATCATGCTGTTTTGATTACCATAGACTTGTAGTATTTTTACGTTCTTTAGTGTGATGCCTCCCGCTTTGTTCTTTTTGCTTAGAATTGACTTGGCTATGCAGGCTCTCTTTTGGTTCCATATGAAATTTAAGGTGTTTTTTCCAGTTCTGTGAAGAAGGTCATTGGTAGCTTGATGGGAATAGCATTGAATCTGTAAATCACTTTGGGCAGTATGGCCATTTTCCTGATATTGATTCTTCCTAAACCACACGATTATCTCAATTGATGCAGAGAAGGCCTTTGACAAAATTCAACAGCCCTTTATGCTAAAAACCCTCAATAAACTGGGTATTGATGGAACGTATCTCAAAATAATAAAAGCTGTTTATGACAAACCAACAGCCAATATCATACTGAATGGGCAAAACCTGGAAGCATTCCCTTTGAAATCTGGCACTAGACAAGGAGGCCCTCTCTCACCACTCCTATTCAATATAGTACTGGAAGTTCTAGCCAAAGCAATCAGGTAAGAAAAAGAAATAAAGGGTATTCAAATAGGAAAGGAGGAAGCCAAATTGTCTCTATTTGCAGACGACATGATTGTATATCTAGAAGACCCCATCGTCTCATCCCAAAATCTCCTGAAACTGATAAGCAACTTCAGCAAAGTCTCAGGATACAAAATCAATGTGCAAAAATCACAAGCATTCCTATACACAAATAACAGACTTAAAGAGAGCCAAATCAAGAATGAACTGCCATTCACAATTGCTACAAAGAGAATAAAGTACCTAGGAATACAACTAACAAGGAACATAAAGGACCTCTTCAAGGAGAACTACAAACCACTGCTCAACAAAATAAGAGAGGACACAAACAGATGGAGAAACATTCCATGTTCATGGTTAGGAAGAATCTAATTTTATGTTCATCTTTTAAAAATTTTAATTTATTGGATAGGACAGAATGTGTCATTACCCATGAATGCCAAAACATTTTTAATCAATAAAAACATTTAGCTTCTTAATTTTCATTGAGAAAAGAATAAGTTATAAAACGATTATTTCTGATTATTTCCATCACATTTCCTTCAAATCTTGAGGCTCAAATTTGAAAACTAGGGCTTGAGGAAAACTGTAACAGTAACTTGCCCCAGGGATATAAGTCTTGACTTTTACTTACTGTATGTCACCAAAGAGGAAAGCCCCAAGCATGTCTACTCGGTTTCCAGATCAGAGATAAGAGTTAGGATTAGCACATTTTTGCAAAAGAGTATAGGAGAATAGTATTGTCATAAATTCCTGCTGCTCTTGTAATAAATGGACATAAATCTAGTAACTTCAAAAAAAAGTAAATTTATTATTGTGCAGTTCTAGAGTTCAGAAGTCCAAAATGGGTTTCTTGGGTCTAAATCTCAGCAACTGCATGGCTGCATTCATTCTGAATGCTTTAGGAGAAAATTTATATCCTTAACTTTTCCGTTTTCTATAGCCTACATGTATAGGGCCACCTTTCTCCATCTTCAAAGCCAGTAAGGTAAAATCTTCAAATTTCTCTTTAATTCTTTTCTGTCAAGTATTCTTGTTGTTATATTGGCCTAACAGAGATAATCCAGGATAATCTTCCTATCCCAAGGTCTTTAACTTAATCATTTCTACAAAGTCCTTTTTGCTACATAAAGTTACATATTCACATTGTGGGGGAGGAATTATCCTCCCCGTCGTAAGTATTATATTCCTTTGACATTAAAAAATACACATTTTTCTATCATATTAAACAAAATCAATGGGAAAAAAAAAGACTTATGAGCTCCAACACCTATTTAATGAATCCTCAATAACAAGTTCCTCATTATCACTTTTACTGAAATAAAACCTAGATCCTCTCTGCCTGGGTTCCTTTTTAGCACAAAATTGATGCCTTCTTAGCATATTTACAGCTGCATATATGTATATGTATATACACATATATGCACATAACATACAGCTGTGTATGTGTGTATATACAGCTGTGTATGTATATGTATTTACACACATATATACACATACAGATATGTGTATGTATGTGTATATATATATGAACACCAATGTTCATATATAACAGATTGAAATTTATCCTTTATTGCTAATTAATTTTTAAAGGTCAGATTAATTTAAAATCAGCCTGGCACAATTTTCTGTGTTCTAGTGCCAAAAACTTTTCTATGTATAACATAAACAATGCAAAATATTTGAATGGCTACAGGGAAACTGCCTTATTTCTTTATTCTTCATTATTAATCTCAGGAACTATGGATAAAAAAATCAAGAAATATAATCAAAGTAATGAATTGGCTGCAAAATAATGCATTTATCAAAGCATGTTGAGATGGCTCTTGCTTAGGGCTCATTTTTAAAACACAAAAAATGATATAATATTTACATTTTAACAATCACAATGCTGTCATAATAACACAATTTTAACTCCAGTGAACATGTTTGTGCAAAGTGCCCTGGATCAAAAACTAAATCCAAAACAGAAACAGACAACTTAACTTTTAAGATATTTATCTCAATTTAATTGTAATTTTTGACTAGATATATCTTTAACATAAAAATGAGTTTACTATAAGGCATTTTTTTTTACAGTAGCATGTATCTGGCATTGATATATAATAAGTTGTTTAAAAAAAACAGATTTCTTTTGACTACATTTTTTAGGATACATTTTTATTTCTTTATTTCAAACTATTTGTATATTTGAATATAAACTCTATCTTTTGTAGCCAGATTATAGTTGGATCATGTTTTCTTTCTATATTCTACCATTCTAATCCATTCTACCAATGTAATATCAATTAATTAATTTGTTTAGTCCCTTTATATTTAATATAATTATTAATAAAATTGGGTTTATACCTACCATTTTATTATATTTTCCATATATTTAGTATATTTTCTCTTTTTCCTATACTACTGTTTTCTTTTTTGTTAAGTAGTTACTTTCTTGTACACCATTTTAAATCACTTTCTTATTTCATTATATTTTAATTATTTTCTTAGCATTTGCAATGGGGATTTGTTAAGTAGTTACTTTCTTGTATACCATTTTAAATCACTTTCTTATTTCATTATATTTTAATTATTTTCTGAGCATTTGCAATGGGGATTAGAACTGTCATTTTAATTTATAAGAAACTAGATTACGGGCCGGGCGCAGTGGCTCAAGACTGTAATCACACCACTTTGGGAGGCCAAAGCAGGTGGATCATGAGGTCAAGAGATCGAGACCATCCTGGTCAATAAGGTGAAACCCCATCTCTACTAAAAATATAAAATTTAGCTGGGTATGGTGGCACGTGCCTGTAATCCCAGCTACTCAGGAGGCTGAGGCAGGAGAATTGCCTGAACCCAGGAGGTGCGGGTTGTGGTGAAGCGAGATTGCGCCATTGCACTTCAGTCTGGGTAACAAGAACAAAACTTGTCTCAAAAAAAAAAGCTAGGTTACATTAATAAACAATATTAATAATATACAAAACTTTTCTCTGTATAGCTCCATTTCTCTTCCCTCACATTGTTTTGTCATAAAAATATATCATTTGATTGTGCCACTGCACTCCAGCCTGGTGACAAAGCAAGACTCTATCTCAAAAAAAAAAAAGAAAAAAATATATATTATTTTACATCATGTGCTCATCAATGGAGATTTATAATTATTGATATAGACATTGCATTTTTAGTTACACAGGAGAAGAAAAAAGTTATACCCAAAAGTGTTTCTACTGCATTTTATATTAATGTGTGTGTTGACCACCACTGGCAGTCTTTATTACTTTATGTAAATTCAACTTACTGGCTAATACCCTTTTCTTTCATCCTGAAAAACAAAGTAGAATGATTGGCACTGCATAATTCCAAGACCTACTATACAATTACAGTAATTAAAATAATGTTGTACTGGTAAAAGAATGGGCATATAGATCAAAGGAACAGAATAGAGAGTTCACAAATAGACTCATACAAATACAGTCAACTTGTCTTTGACAAAGAAGAAAAGATAATTTAATAAAGGGTAGTCTTATTAACAAATTGTGCTAAAACAATTTAAAGAAAGAATTCTATATACAGATAATGCAACACATATAAAAATTTAAAAAGAATTCTATATACAGATAATGCAACATATATAAAAATTAACTCAAAATTGATTTAAAGCTAAATTTAAATTGCAAAATTATAAATTTTCTAGAAAACTTTATGTGAGTATAGTTTCAGTGATGAGTTTATTAACAAAATACCAAAAGCATGAAACATGTAAAAGATAAAATAAGGTAAAATTTATAAAATCATATGTATATGTGTACATATATGTATGTTCTATGCTGTAGAAGATGAAAATGTGTCTCAGATTGAGAGAAAATATTTGCAAAATATATATATCCAATAAAATGTCTAAAATATATAAAGAACACTTATAACTGAATAAGAGATAAAAAGCAACTCAATTGAAAAAGTAAATAAATTTTTTGAGCAGACACTTTATCAAACAAGATATATGAATTGCAAATAAACCTACATATGTACAGAAGCTCAACTTCACTTGTCATTACAGAAATATAAATTAAGACAACAGTGATATTTCACTTCATACCTACTACAATGATAAAGCTCTCATTCACTGCTGGTGAGAATATTGAAGCTACAGAAACT
The DNA here is from genome assembly GCA_028533165.1 of Leontopithecus rosalia. Taxonomy (NCBI): domain Eukaryota; kingdom Metazoa; phylum Chordata; class Mammalia; order Primates; family Cebidae; genus Leontopithecus; species Leontopithecus rosalia. Next base: position 140,280,225 of record CM052648.1, read on the forward strand.
TTGGAAGGAACACTGGCAGTTTCTTAACAAGCTAAGCAGTTATACCATACAATCCAACTATCATGCTCCTAGTTATTTATCCAACTGATTTGCCAATCAAAGACAAACATGCAATTTTTTATGGCAGCTTTATTCACAGTTGCCAAAAATGGTACAATTAAGGTGAATGGATAAGCAAATTGTGGATCATTCAAACAATGGAATGCTATTTAGCTACGTAAAATCATAGATAAGCTGTTAATACATATTGCTAAGTGAAATAATCCAGTCTGACAAGGCTATATACTGTAATTCCATTTATACAATATTCTGGAAAAGACAAACCTATAAAGAAATTAAACTTATCCATGCATACTAAGGTATGAGAGTGAAGTTAAGTTTAAAGAGGTAAAGCACAGGATATTAATAGCGCTGGTAAAATTATTCAGTATAGTACTGTAATAATTGATATCTTACATGATCCATATGTTAAAACTCATTAAAATGATGGTCATTAGACATGGCTACCCTATGTAGTAAATTAATACTATGGTCCTAATTGATAAACATCTGGTTAACCAGAACAAGCTTGTAGATATAGTGAAGAGATATTTATGGAGGACTATATGCTAATCTTGTGTATCAATAAATGTGTGAGGAAAGAAAAGAGGCAGGTATGACTAACCAATTAGTCATTTGTCCAAAGGTTTTACAAAGCCTTCCTCAAATTGCCAGGTTCCTCTGGAGCTAATAGGTTTTTATACTGAGCTGAGAAGACCAAGCATTTATGACACCTACCAGCTCAAGAAATGACTTCAGATGAGATAGTCTCTGAGACTGAATTAGGGCCGGAAGGGGCTGAAAATGGGGTCTGAGTGCAATAATTCTTGCAGTCAAACAGCAAGTCCGTCCTTTCTTGAAGGGGGTTCTGGGCAGAGTATCTCTGTGTCTACCACACTGGTACAAAAAATTGTAATGTGAAGAATGTTTAATTAAAACATGCTTCTAGAAACTGGGCTTGAAATATTGCATCACTTACATTCCTACAACAGCAATTTAATAAAATATTATATATTTTCTCAGCAAAAGTAATTTCTATTGTTTCCAATTATTGTGGTTTCCAAGATGAAGGTTAGTTAGGACAGTGTAAATAAAAGTACATTAAAGTTGGGGGATAAGATAAAAATGAAATCAGTTTTCTAAAGTGAATTATTTCTGTTCTGAATTTTGAAGGCTTTTAAAATTATTATTTTTAAAAGTAAGTTAGAAAAAGTTGCCAAATAAGAGAAATAGGGTTGACAAGATAAAAATGCATGATAACAATTGGCAGAAACTATGCCTACTGGTAGTGAAATATCTATTTAGGTACAGAGATTAAATTAGGGGCAACTTAGACCCTTGATAAAACACCAAGTGAAAATTTTCAAGAAATTAAGCAAGAAACACTGGGGAATTTATTCACATTGAGTCGTCAGAGAATTTGTTAAGGAATGCCTTAAATGCAGTGATGAAGAGTTTTAAGTTAGTTGAATAATGTGTATGATGTTGCTTTAGGTAACATTGAGAATTAACATGACACAGTATCTTCAGAGGTATATGATGGGTATTGATCTTGCTACAATTTACATTTATATTTTTAGAGAATAAAAAGGCATAAAATCATGACTACTTATGGTATTTTGTTCATAAAATGTAACTGGGAGAAATAAAGTTTTATCTTAATTTGAATTAAATTTGAGTTACTGAGCATACAAAAAATTACACAATTAAAAATTACAATGAAATTACAAACTAGGGAAGTAAACATCTTGGAAAATGTAAAATTTATGTTTCTTAAAAATGCATAGATTTACTAATGAAAATAACATAATGGAGCTTTCTACACATGATCTTATTTTGCTGCGTCTGTTTATGAAAAGTACAAATTTGTCTGTGTTAACTTTACAAATTAATATAGCTAACATAAAGGGAAAAAAAGTCAATGCCACATATCAGCATGCATATATTATGGCTGAGCTTTAAAAAAAGGATATCCCATATTTGTGTAATTTTTGGAGTCATTAGTCATTGAAATGCTGTATAATTTAAGCAGGCTTTCTAATAAGAAATAGTTATTCTTTATTTAGCTGTCATTTACATTTTGAAACCAACTAAAATGACAATCTCCTTTTAAGATCTTATGAATACATTGAACTTTATTACTTTACCTCACTATCTAAATAATATAAACTCAAGATTGCCTTGTAGTAATAACAGTTGCAGTTGACAGTATCTTTCACAAAAAATATTTTAGTTTATTTCTCAAGGTTTTTTATTATTATTACTTAGTTGCTCCATGTATTCAAGTGGGAAAATAGAATGAGGATAAACTATCATTTACTTAGTGATGTTTTGTTTCTTGTGCTATGCTAAATCTTTTACAAAAAATATCATATTTAATCTTAACAATGTACCCTGTGAGTTTGGTATTTTTATTCTTTATGGAAAGGAAGGATAGCGTATCACAGAAAACCTCTCTCTTGTATCACCAATTACTCCTTTCTTCACACTTCCTCCATCCTTTTATGAGGGAGGGAGGTGTTCTTACATCCAAGAGGATGAGTAGATTTTCATGGATTCTAGATAAATGCATCTGGAAAACTATTAGATTAGATTCATTTCAAGGTCATCATTGCTGGAAGACAATTCCCTATGAGTCTCTTGCAAACAAGAGCAAAGCCTTTAAATGTTGTTGTTTGGGACTCTTTTCAAAGACATTTTATTGTAAATAGCATTGTATAGTGTATTACAAGAGCTTCTGTTACATCATACTCTCACTAATGCTGATGTTAGTTTTATTTTTGTGCTGCAAATTCTGGGTTGAAATGTAGAAATATGGTTCTGTAGTTTTAATATTCATTCCCATAATGAGTAATTATTTTTACATGTTCCCATGTGCTTATTGGTAATTAGGAACTCCTTTTTTGTAATATGCCTTTTATCTTTTGATAATTTTTAAATTGATTGCCTGTATTTTTTAATTAAACATATTTTATATATTTTATACATTATAAAAATCTTTAGTCTAATAGATGCACAGTAAATATATTTTCCCACTCTTTGACTCATCTTCTCACAATTTTATTAGTACAATTTAATATGTAGAACATAAATATTAAAATCCATTTTATGAATCTTTGACACTTTAGTTTGTGTTATTTTTGTCCTGGATTAAAAGAAAGTAATTTGACTCCCCTAATATCATAAAGATAAAGATATCCTCCTCTATTATCTTCTAGAAATGTATGGTTTTATCTTGCAACCAGCTCAAATTGCTGATTATATTTTATTTTTCATAATATTTGTTTTAATTATGTTTGGTTTTGGTGTTTGCATTTACTTCCATGAGAATGGACAGATTATACTTTTCATATTTCAAATATTCTTAGCAGATTTATATAAGAATGCCATATTCTTTTTACACGTGTTGTGGTATTTTCTGTTTTTTCCTTATAATATGGAGGAGTTTTTGCAATGTCATCATTATTTTATTTTGTGTGCATGAAGAATTCAAAGTGAAGTGAAGCCATCTTAGCCTGGAAGTTTCTCTTTGTAAATATTTTTGACCTTTGGTTTTGATTTCTTAATAAATAAAACAATATTTATACATTCTTCTATAAAGTTTTACTTGTTCTGCTTTTCAAGAAAAACTTATTGAAACTGCATTCTCAAAATATATTGATAATTCTTTTTATGTTACACTCTTTGGTCTTTTTAAATACTACAGCATCTATAGCAATGCCCCTTTTTAATTGATTTGTCAATTTTTTCTTATCCCATTTTTTTCCTTGAAAATATTAGCAGAGTTTTATTAATTTTGTTACTTTCTTGAACACCATTATGTGCCACCCATATGCTTCTTCAGAAAGTTCAGACAATTCCCCCAGCTACTGAGATTACTACTGAAGATGGTGTTAGTCTATCAGCCATCTTTGGCAATTACCTTAGAAATGGAATACCAATTCTTCCAAGGCCGTCAGTCTTTCTAAAAATAGTCTGATCCAATAAATGAACAATATAAAAGTATAAACTTCCAGCCTTTCAAGACATCTGGGGGCAACTTGAAACGCTATCCCCATTCCAGAGATTCCCATTCAGACGAAGCCTTCATTAGGACATATGGGTCTATAGTCTGACTGCATGGTATCAAGGGGGTTAAAAAAAATTTAGCTAATAAAGAGATTGTCAGTATTGAGATCTCTTTGGGTATACATAAGTTAACAGGAAAAAATTTTATAAACATATATGTGAGTAAGTCATAGAAACATGAAAGAAACAATGGCATGAACTAAGTGAGGTAAAAATAACACAATGACTGTGGTGGATGGTAGAAGAAATTGAATGTTTTAGAAAAATAAGCATGCTGAGTGGATTCTCTAAGGCCAGCAAAATAAAAGTTGGCTTTAGGAGGGCTCAGATGATAAAGTGATCATTTGCCAAAGCAACAAGAAATGTGCCAATGAAGGGGCACCAGCATCTCTTAGTTCCCAGGGTGCCTCTCTTCTGTAGGAAAGAGTTGATTACCATCAAGTTGATTACCTAAAGATTAGGCCCCTTTAATAGTAATGAAGTAATTGTAATAGAGCAACCCTAATCATATTTGTAATAGTAATAGAACCTCTACCCTATAGAGCAAACTTTTTCAACCCACAACCCACATGCTGTATGTGGCCTGGGACAACTTTGAATGCTGCCTAACTCAAATTGCTAAACTTTCTTAAAACACTATGAGATTTTTTTTTTGCCATTTTTTTAAGCTCATCAGCTACCATTAATGTTAGTGTATTTTATGTGTGACCCAAGACAATTCTTTCTCTTCCAATGTGTCCCAAGGAAGCCTAAAGCTTGAACACCCTTGGGAGGGTAGGTTGTATCATTTAGCTGCAAAAATCAAACGGACTTATTTATTTTAAATAGCATAGTAAAGCTTTTCAAAGTCACTTACCCACTTATCTGTATTTTCCTTTACTTTCTCAAACTGGATGTTTTGTACGAGCCATTACCTAGTTCACTTTTCCTCTTTCTTCTGTTTCTAATATGCTTTCAAATTTAAATACCAATTTACGAATTTTAATTCTTGCATTTATTTTCAGTTGTAGAATTTTCATTTGATCCTGATTTTCTGGTCAAATCTCTTATCTTTCCACTGATTTCAATATTTTAATAATTGCTATTTTATTTATTTTTAAAATTTTTATTTTTAATTTTAATAGCTATTTTAATGTGTGTCTTAAAACTACACTATGTGGATGCCTCTGGATATCTTTTTTATTACTTCTTTTTTTCCTGTTGATTTCTAGTCATATGATTCTGCTCCTGGTGTGATTTAAATCATTTGATTTTGGATTTGTTACATAAAAAAATATAAATTTGGGAGATATTAGAGTTCTCCTTTAATTTTGCTCCGTCAGTCAGTTACAGTACAGACATATTAGATTGATCCAATTAGGGCTAGAGTTCAGAATTTGGAAAGGCTCTACTATAGCTAGTTTGTCCTAATTTTTGGACTCAGAGCTTTGAGATAACATCTGGATCTTTGTATATTCAACTAGAGCCCCACTCCTTAGCATGCTCCTCATTTTATGGCTTGACTTCCCTGACTGCAAAGTTGACAAAATTTTAGCTTTTAAAATTTTACCAGTTACTTTCTATATTGCATCTCTGCCTCTGACTACATAAATGATAGTTTAGGACTCAGCAAATATTTTAAAAACCAGTTACATTATAATGTTTGTGCATTATCATGACATCTTTTTTTTTCTTCCAGATTTGGCCTCTTAGGTGTTGTCTTAATCTGTAGCCTTGAATTGAATATGCTCCCTTTCTTTTGGTCTCCTGATAAAGCTACAATATTTAGGCTGCTGCTTTTAGTCAGATCTCTATAGTCCACACGGTAAGTGGATAAATGCCTCTAACTGGGGGAAATGCTAAAAGGAAGTGTCACTTCAATGAATTCTTCTTATCTTTAAGATCTTTCTTGTTAAAACCACACAGGCTTGGGGTAGCTACAGTTCCTTTCCAGTTTTTTTTTAAGTTATTTTACATGGAAAAGCTTCATCACAGTAGGAAGAGATGCCTCCGAAATCAAGTATTTTGTGAAATGTGATCTTTTGTCATAGTTGGCCTATTGTCAGGAATATTTAATTTCTCATTCCCCTCTACTGTTAATTAGTGCAGTGAAAGCATTTCCCACATTTCTTCAAGTTGTAATGTATCTTTCCCTAGTTTACCTCTTCTCAGAATTCCTATTTACTGTAACATTCTTATTGAAAGGCTATATATCATATACATCCCAATGTCGAACATAACTCTTGTCTTGTACTTGGAATGAATGATTACTGGTATCACTGGAAGGAAGATGCTCTTTTTTGATGATCATATGAACCCCTCTGATATTCATTTATTTTTTTAACACTGTATTATCAATGATAAGATGAAAGTGTCAATAGCTATTTCAATTGTCCATACTAGTTATTCCCTTAGTATTACAACAAACCCCTTTATGGTTTGTGCTACTTACTTTGCTCTTTAAAATATAGAAATATATATTTTTGTATGAATATTTGCATCTTTACCATTTAAACAATTGACAGGTACTTTTTTGAGAATAAGAATAGTTTCTTCTCTTATACAGATACCATATAATGAAGGTGTTAAGAAAAGTGATAATACATTTGTCTTCCTGTTCTTGGTAATTTTTCCCTAAGATGTACTGCAGATACATGAATGAGCATTATTTCTTTTGATGAAAGAAGTTAAACGACTGTTATTCCTGTTTCTTTGCTATAGATGCTATCTTTGATACAAAGTATTTCCAATTTGCTAGATTTCAGAAACTTCAATACAGGTTTCAGACATCTAAAGTGACATCTCATATGATGTTAGAATAGTTAGTAATCTTGTTAACTTCTTAATGTCCCCTATAATGTGTGACATCAGTAAGTGTCTGTGCAATTGAAATACATGTCTATAAAATGTCCTTCCAATTATTTTACATGTTAACCATCAGATTTATCATTCTGAAATATCAGACTCCTATCTTGAATAAAATCTATATTCCTACTTTGACTGTACCACTCGTCCATAATTTGGCTGAAATCAATCCTTTAAAAATTATTCTCATACTTAATCTCAAATTCAGATGGACACATCTAATATTTGTTTCTTAAATATCTTAATTTACTTGCATCAAGACTAATTAGTACCAGGAAGATTTTCTTCGGATTCTACTTACATTTATTCCACTATCAAAATTTAGGTCTTCACTTTTCCTAATGTTCTTTTTAAAATTGTAAAATTTAGTAATTTCCCACATACTGTCTTAAAGAAGCTTACATTCAATTATTTTTCTGTAATTTTAGAAAAATATTTTGAAATTTTAGATACTTGTGAATTACAGTAAATTGTTGGCATCTTTTATCTTTGAGTACAGTTGAACACTACCTGATCAATTTTATTCTTAGAAACACTTGTTGTTTGCTTGGCAAAACAGACACAGGTTAAATTTTAATGCATTGATTAAAATGCTGTTATCTCATTTTCAATAAATGTTGTTTACAAACTTCAATGCTGGCTATAAAAATCAACTTCTGATTCTTATAAGAACTTTACTAACACTATTTAATATTGACAAAATAAAATTTAGTAAACTCTGTTTTACAGAATTTAATATATTTTCATAATATATTTTGTTATTTTATTACTTATCTATGGAGAAATTAAATATACCAGATACCTCTTAGAATGTCAACCATTTGAATAATACAAATATACAGTCCTTGATAAAGAAATGATAACCTTGTATATTTCATATCTGTTGTAGTAGTTCATGACAAAAAAAGAACAAAAAGAAATTATCTAAAAAACATTACCTGAAGTTAAGTAAGTTTTTATTATTTTGTTAGGAAAACTTGAAGTATCTAATTGCCTATTTCAACGTCTGTGAAAGTTTCTAGTTATTTATGAATATTTGAAGTTATTTTCTTCATTTCTTGTTAACTGCTTGTAACAGCCAAGAGTTAAAATATGGGCATTCTATTATACAACATAGTAGAACAGCTGCAACACAGTCTGCTTCTGCTGATGCTCTTGACAATGTGTCTCCTAATGCCCTAAAAACAGCTTCTCCCTTCATGGCTGTTACTTCACACTTTCTGGTTAACAATTGGCCTACTGAAATATTCAAGTGTCACACTGGGGAAAATCCATTTCCACCCATTGCAAAGAGGTAGCAAGACAAATTTGCAGCGAGGACAGTAAAACAAAACAAAGTATTGACAGCCATATTTGCTTCGGTTTGTTAAGAACACAAGCAAGAAATTTAACTCTTTGCAGAAATTTCTATCAGCTCTATTCATATGTAAAGTTGTTCTATGAAGTTATTTGATATATTAAAAGAAAAAAATTACAGAAAAATCATATATATACATATACATATGTGAAAGATCAAACATGTTAAAAGTAAATATAGCTCTAATAAGTAATATCCCTGTTAAAATTATGAACCTCACTGACAGAAAAGTCCTCTGAAGACATTTCACTTATTCCTTGGAAACTTTCCGTTTACTCCTAAAGTAGATTACAGGTTTATTTTAGACAGGTTTCATGTTACTTGCGCCAGAGATCTCTCACTTTCCCAGTAGAAATCCTTCCGCAGATAAAGAACAGAATTAGTATTTGTAATGGTGCCTTCTGTTAGTAACAACCAGTAGTATATGAAATAATTTATCTGGGGAAATGCCAGTAGTCACTATTTTTAGTCATTTAAACCTAGCCTAGACAAAACAATCTAACCTAGGAAAATACATTGTCTAAAAAGGTACAAGCTTTAAGTTCCGAAGTGTCTATCCTCTTAAAAGGCCATATAGTTCTACAAAAGTAAAACTAAAAATAAAGGCATAAGGAAAATAAATGTTGAAAGTATATCTTATTTATGCACATCTTTCTATGTTTCCTATCAGATTACGCAATAGTGAAAAATAAAACATTTTTGGCTATATAGAATTCTTCAATATAAGTATTTTCACTCATAATAAAGCAATGTGTTAAAATCTGCTACCAACATATCTGATTAATACGCTTATCTAAAAGGGTCACAGGAAAGAGATAAAAATTGCTCAATTACTTGGAACTTATATCTCAGTTCAAAAGAGAAAATAGAAAGTACACAACACCTAAGTAAATATTTTTTTAAAATTTTAAACCAAATAAATTAAATGAGGTCAGAAAGCTGTGAAAAAAATGTTAATTCTCAGCAGGGGCCCTCACAGGCACAAATGTGCAGGGGAGCATCCCAGAGTTTTAATGATACTCAAATATTTATTAATTTTTTATTTTGGTAGAAAGTAACTGGAAAGTAATATCCACAAGTATCTACAACTTAGCAGTTTAGAATTTTGCAGAGAAACTTTATTGCACAAATAAAATGGCTAATGAGTCTGAAAAGATGATGTGGCTGAATTGTGAAAAGAGAAGAATTTGCTTATTCATGAGACAAGGAATTGATGCGAGAAACATGATAACACATAATAAAATGACCTGACATTGCCAAATCTGACTCTTTCTTAGACTTGTGGCTATTTTAATTAGAACTACGCTGACTTCCAGATTACAGAATCTAGAAATCAAAAGTTATTCATTCTATCAAACAACATAAAGGACTGACATATTTTTTAAATGATGAAAATGACAGTAAGGAATGACATTATTAACTTTTTGCTGGTGAAAATCTGTGTAAGGTAGCCAATGATAAAATATTCCAAGTTTACTCCTTTTTCATACTTTTTATTTAATTTTAAGTTTAAAAACTGAAAAATAAGAGGGTAGCTTGAACAAACAACAAATTATAAAATAGTTTCCACTGCTTAGTAATTACCGCTAATATTTATGTGATTTCTTCTATTCTTTATGTGAAATATTGTGTGTCTGTATTATATATACATTGCTTATGTTGTTGGATATAAAATTTTCACAAATTCCTTTTCAATTTAACAATATATAATGCAAATTACCCTATATATTTATTAATGAAAAAATATTTTTAATTATAACATATCTCAGTCATCATTTACTATTTTCCCTGTTTCATGGCCATATAAATAGACGTGGCTGTGAATATCAATGGACATACAATTGTTTATATATAACATTGGGTTTTTCCTTAAGGCACTTTCTAGTAATAACATTAGCTCACAGGTTAAAGGACATCAATAATTGGTTGTCTGTGAAAATAATTGTGAAACATAAAAAATATTTATTCACAATTTATACTCTTCCAAAATGTTGAAAATATTCAAGTCCTTTATCCTACTTAGCATAGATGAATATATCAATGTTCTTTAATTAGATAAGCCAAAATTGAAATATACCTTTGGCTACTAGTAAAGTTCACTATTTTGTCAATATATTTATTGGCCATCTATTCATTAACTCATTCTTTATTTTACATATGTAAAATATTTTGTAAATAATTTTACATATGTAAAATAAAGAATGAGTTAATGAATAGATGGAAAATATATTTTACATATATATGTAAAAATATATATATGAGTTAATGAATAGATGGCCAATATATTTTGACATATATATGTAAAATATATATTCTTTATTTTACATATATATATTTGTAAAATAAAGAATATATATATAAAACTAAACCAGTGTCTGTTTTGCCAAAATTGAAATATACCTTTGACTACTGGTAAAGTTCACTATTTTGTCAATATATTTATTGGCCATCTATTCAGTCTGCTGCTGATCCATGATGTAGCTTGTTTCTGATGTGAGTGAACCATATCTACATAGCTTCTAAAAGCAGAAAATGATACTACTCATTAATAATGTAAGAAAAAAATACAAATGTACAGCCTGTTTTCAGATCAGAAGGCAGCCAGAAGATTTGTCAATGCTTTCCTTGTAGGAAAGTTACTGTCACTGATGTATGGCTTCTATTGCTGTTGTATATGTATGTGTGGATGTGAGAAGTATGAATGATTTCTATTTGATTAGAGACAAGAGTAGTTTCAAAATATGCAGTGAAGAGTTTCTTGCAATTTATTTTTCTTGCATTAATTAGTGTTGGCATATGCCAAAAAATTAGTTTTACTTCTCACTGCATGAGAATTGTAGATGCTAAATGCAAGAACTGAAAACATTATTCTTACATAGCCTTTTAATCAGTTACATATTTGAAAAAAGAGACTTGATATTTTATGTTTAAACAGTTTGTTTAAATAAACTGACAGTAACACAAATAACACTTGTGAGCAATATGATGATCACTAAGATTTTTAAAAAATAGCGTAGTGTTTTAAAATAATTCTCTTAAAATATATTCAGATCACATGTGAAAAACAATGTTTATCATTGAAGATACTGCTGCCCTGTGACAAGCAAAATGAAAGAGAAGGACTCAGCTTTTAAGAGAGCAGTTGGAATAGGCTCTGGTGTTTATTTGTCCTTGGTCAAGACCAGAATACTAACGATGTGAAAGATGGATCCCTTTGTACTTGAGTGTTTCTGAAGGGTTCTTTAAGGAGTTCTTCCATTGTAATCACTATTTCAGCAGCATGAGATTTCCTTTTCTCTTGTATTGTTTGTATCTAAAGCTTTTTACTGGCATTTTCATTCTTGAAGGATATTGGAGTCAATAATTTTTTATTTCTTCTATGAATTGGGCAATATCATGTCAGGTTAGGTGGGACAACTGAAATGCAGATAAATACAAAGTGGGCAAACATTTATGTTTGTCATATAAATTATTCGTACATAGCTTTAATGTTCTCTTTGAAATGCTGTATTTCTTAGGAAATGAATCCCTAAGGTTTGAGATGTATAACCTAATGTGAACCACAGTTTTTCTACTCATTACAAAGACAATAATTATTATTATATGCCTATTGTTTTGCAACTCTGCAATATGTTAGGAAGACGATATAACATAGGTAATTTAACAATCATGAATTAATTACTTGCAAAATGTAAGGCACACTATAATCAATACTATGTATATGTCAGTTCTTTTAAGAACACCATTTAGAAAAGCATTACTGACTGGCCTGAGGAAACTGTTGTCCATTTTCTGTTTGATAAGAGAGAACCAACACCAACTGTAACCCAATGGAACTCTGCATTGTAATTGAACAATACTGATACATTATTCTCATCCAACCTTGCTAAAAAGATGATTTAATGCTGAAAGTTATATGAACTGTTGGGATAGTCCAGTTCTGTAAGATTTAGAATTGCTGAAAATTTAATAGAAGAATTTCAGAAATTTATCTCTGATTTATTCTACAAATGTTCTTTTTCTGCTTAACCATTTTTATAAACATTATTATTAGACTTAAAAAGAAAAAATATAAATTTTAATAATTTAAATAGCAGTGATACATTAGTATTATTTAAGCCCCGTGAATTAAGATCAATGAATTCAAACATCAGTAGAATCAAGGCCAATGATTCCAGGGTTGATGTCAGAGCACAAGGCAATCTGACATATGTCTGTTATACATCATCCTTCTTCATTTCCTGATTTTCTCCAATTTAACCAACCTAAAAAAATGACATATGCAATCTTACTATTAAATTTAGTGATGCTAGTTTTCTTTACTTACCTAAATTATCATCACCGAATTTTCTGACTATTTAATAAAATCTATTTACCCTAAAAATGATACAGTTAGGCCTTTCGATCCAGGTTCTGCATCCAGAGATTCAAATAGCTATGTATTTAGAATATTTAAAACCAACAAGAAAAAATAACAATGCTATAATAAAAACAATAGAAAAAAAACTGTAATAACTATTTACATAGCATTTACATTGCATTAGGTATTATAAATAATTTAGAGATTATTTAAAGTATACAGGAGGATGCGAATACTTTACATACAAATACTTTGCATTTTACATAAGGAACCTGAGCACCCACGGATTTTTTACAGGGGGTCCTAGGCTCAATCTCTCATGAATAGTGAGGAAATAGTGTAGTATTTTTTAAAATATGTAATATTCAGACAAATCATTACTTATAATAATTAGTCTATATCATGTTAACATTTATTATATATCATATTATGTATCACATTTATAATCATATTTATATTTACAATCATTTTAAGTAATTTATTTAGTAATATTTAATAATAAATATTTAAATCATTATTTTAATATTCTAATTATATTCAGATATTCTTTTATATCAAACAAATCAAATACTTGGGTGAAAAGCTGAAAATTAGTATAATGTGTTCATGATCCAGCTTAAGAAATGTGTATTTTAATTATATACAAATGGCCAGTAAACTCTACCAGATTCAGTTCCTTTTTGTGCCTCCCCAAGGATAACCACTCTCCTGTGTTTATAATCATATTATTTTTCTTTATGGTTTTGCCAATCTATGTATAAATCAAACAATGTGAACATTTCATTTTGCATGTTTTTGAAATTTAGATGAATGGAATAATAGTATGTATCTTTCTGAAACTTATATTACTCAATATTACATTCCTGAAATTGATCAATATTGTTTCTTGAAACAGTAATTCAGTCCTTATTGTAGCCCATATATGACTATTTTTTCATTTATTGTTTGATACTGTTAACTGATAGTTGTTTTACTTACTCCTTTTTAATTTTATGTATTAAGTTGACAAAAATTTTATATATTAATGTATACAATGTAATGTTTCAATAAATGCATACATGGTGAAATGATTGATTCATGCTAGTTAACATATCTTTCATCTGACATATTTATCATACTTCCGTGGTGAGAACATTTAAAATCTACTCTCTTAGCAGTTTTCAAATATTCAATAGGTGATTGTTAACTATAGTCACCATTGTGCTGTATATCTGGTCTCTGGAACTCATGTATTCTGTCTAACTGAAACTTGAGTGATATCTCCCCATTATCCCCGCTTCATAGCCCCTGATAACCACCATTCTACTCTTTTGTTCTGTGAGTTTAATGCTTTTAGATTCCACAAAAAAAGTTAAATTGTACAGTATTTGTATTTCTGTGTCAGGCTTATTTCATTTAGCAAAATGTCCTCCGTGTTAATCCATGTTGTCACATATGACAGGATTTCCTTCTTTTTAAAGACTGGCTGGTAATCTATTGTGTATTGATACCACATTCCATTTATTCATTCATTATCTGTTGATGGACACTTAATTTTTTTCCGTACAATAACTATTGTGATTAATGCTGCAGTGAACATGGGAATGCAGATATCTTTTTGGCATACTTATTTCATTTCCTTTGAGTATATACCCAGCAGTGAGATTGTGGATCATGTGATAGTTCTATTTTAGATGTTTTCAGAAACTTTCATACTGTTTTCATAATGACTGTACTGATTACTTTCTCACCAACAGTGTATAAAGGTTTCCTTTTCTACACATCCTCATCAATGCTTGCTATCATTTATCTTTATGATAATAGCCAGTGAAGTGAGATCTCATTGTGGTTTTAATTTGCATTTTCCTGAGGTGGAACTTCATCACAGCACCAACCCTATTGTTGTTCTTCCTTCTTTGTATTTGAGGAAACTTTTTCTATGCACATTACTGTATATTTTGACTGATGAAATATAAAATTGTCCAAAATAACGGTAGCTGTGGAATTACCGACTTTGTTCTTTTTCATATAGGCTTCTGCAGCTTTTATTTCCAACTCAGGGAAAAATTTCTCAATATTTTGGTATTGTGTGTTGGATTCCATGTAGATTTGAGTTAATGCATTATCAGAATAAAATATATTATTCCTATTCCTAGTATTCTCAGGTTTTTTTTTGCTTATGCATGAGAGTGGCCTTTTTTTTCAAATGCATTTTTGCATCTATCAAGATGACTACATGTTTATTTTCTTCTTTTGCTAATAGGATGAAGTACATTGATTGATTCACAAGTTGTGTATTTTCACTATTATTCTGCTTTTCATATTTTCTCATTTGTGTGTACATTTTTATGTGTTATTCAAAAATATGTTTATATTTATGATAATGTATGCTTTCTCTGTCTGAATTTGTCTCTATGATCTTATTCATGTTCCTCCCCTTCCCTTTTAGAAAATCCCATACCATTTTGGAGCATATATTAGCATTATTTGTGATGTAATTTGTGAATAATGCTAATATGTTTCAAAATGGTATGGGATTTTCTAAAATTCAAACGTCTGAGTATATGCTTTCCATATATATTTTTATCTCTTTTCTTGCTTATTCATTTTTATATGCATATATTTTATATTTACTTTTTTCCTTGAATTATTTAAAAATTCAACACTGTAATGATATTTTTAAGAGTACCAATTCTGGAAATTTAATATGCCTTTTTTATATTTAAAGTTAACCACTGTCTGCACTCTAATTCCAAACAATACAAAGTGTTTTGATATTTTTGATTCTCATAACCTCTTTCCTGTATATATACTCCTTTGGTGTTTTAGTTTAACAATTATTGAAACTCAGAAAGGATTACTATTATTTTTTATGTTCTTCATCATTTTTTGTTTGAAGCTGAGGAAACTGGCAATTCTTCCCCAGTTGTAGTTTCAGATAAGTATATAGGCCTGGATAGCACTTTTTATCTTAAAGTTAAAAACTGCTGGTGGTTAATTGAAACCTGGAAATAGATTTACATGCAAGGCGTGTAGTAACAGTAAAATGTGTTTTTTAGTAAAAAGTTATAAGGAGGCTTGGAAATGTATACTTTTGCCTAGGGTTAAAGGACCATTTTCAGTTAGATAGGGAAAGCTGAAGATTCAAAGAAGTGGAGGAAAAATTGTGGAAATTTATCTTTCAGGAGACATTTTTCCCATTGTCTTTCTTGGTGATTAACATTGGGCTCCTAATTACTTATGCAAACATATGCAGCTTGCTTGATTTTCTCCCCAGATAATAGGTTTTTCTTATATACTGCATTGTCAGGCTGCAGTTTTCCAAACTTTTATGCTCTGTGGCCTCTTGAATGCTTTGCCACTTAGAAATTTCTTCCACCAGATACCCCAAATCATCTCTCTTAAGTTCAAAGTTCTACAGTTCTCTAGGGCAGGGATAAAATGCCAACAGTCACTTTGTTAATACCTAGGAAGAGTCACCGTTATTCCAGCTTCCAACAAGTTCCTCATTTCCATTTGAGACCATCTCAACCTGGACGTTATTGTCTATATCACTATTGGCATTTTCTTCAAAGCCATTCAACAAGTCTCTAGGAAGTTCCAAGCTGTCTCACATATTCCCATCTTCTGAGCCCATGAAGTTTCTAGGAAGTACCAAACTTTCTTACATTTTCTTATCTTCTTGCAAGACATCCAAAATGTTCCAGCCTCTGCCTGTTATTCCGTTCCAAAGTCACTTTCACATTTTGGGTATCTATAGAAAAGCATCCCACTCTACTGGTATCAATTTACTGTATTAGTTTGTTCTCATGCTGCTCATAAAGATACACACAAGACTGGGTAATTTATAAAGGAAAGAAGTTTAATTGATTCACAGTTCCACATAGTTGGAGAGGTCTCAAGATCATGGTGGAAGGCGAAGGAGAAGCAGTTATGTCTTACCCGATGGCAGCCTAAGAGAGTGTGTGTAGGAGAACTCTCCTTTATAAAATCATCAGATCTCAGGAGACATATTCACTATCAGAAGAACAGTATGGGGAAAAAAAAAACCCTCATGATTTAATTGCTTCCACCTGCGTGTCGCCCAAATGTAGGAATTATGGGAGCTACAATTCAATATGAGATGTGGGTGGGGACAAAGACAAAGAGTTTCAAAAGGAAGAATGTCCTGAAGAACAGAAATGAGGGTCAAGAAGCAGAGCTGAAAGGTAATGAGAACTAATGCTAGGCTTTGAAACCTAATCAAGGAATTTCCATCATTTCCCAAGCTAACAACTGCTCTAGACCAGTGTCTACAATTTTATTTCCGATTTTTTCTTTATTTAAATAATAATAGCTGCCATACTCCACCTATTCCACCATTGTATGGTTTTGTTTGGGTGTGTGTGTGTCTGTGTGTGGGCAGAGGGTGGTAGGGTTTGATCTTGGGCTGCAGCAAATACACCTAAGTTGAGCCCCAATTATCCTCACTTCCTTACAGAAGATTCTTCTCTTGAGCATGGGAAAGACCTGTGGCTTGTTACTAACCAATGTAATATTGATCTTTTTAGTTTAGTTTTGTTTTGTTTTTCTTTTTGCGGGGGTGGGAGTCGGGGTAAAGAAAAAAAGGACAGAAGGAGAGAAAGAAAGAGGAAGAAAAAGAGAGAGAACAGGAATATTGCTTTATTCTAAGAATGGTTATTAATAATGGCTGATCAATAATTTGTGTATTGAAAGTGGAGAATGTATATTTTGTGTATTTAAAGTGGAGAGCACTATACATATTTATTAAGTTCATTTGTTCCGGATCTGAATTCAAGTCCTGGATATCCTTATTAATTTTCTGTCTCATTGAGTCTAAATCTCTTTATGGGTCTTATGTATCTGGGTGTTAGGATTGTTAGCTCTTATTGTTGTATTGATACTTTCACCACTGTATCTTTGTTGCTTCGAAATCTATTCTATAAAATGTGAGAATTGCAACTCCTGCTTTTTGTTTATTTCTTTATTTTTACTCTCCATTTGGTTGGCAAATTTTCTCCAACCCTTTGCCTTGAGTCTTTGTATATCTTTGGATATAAAATGGGTCTGGATGTAGTATACCATTAGGTTTTGGCTGTATCTCTTAATTGGGGAATTTAGTAGATTTAAATTTAGGATTTACAACTCTAGAAAGGCTAATACTGGTTGTTCCTTTCTGTGTGTAATGCTTCCTTCAGAAGTTCTTGTACAGCCGGCCTGGTGGTAATAAAATCTCTCAGTACTTGCTTGTTCATAAAAGATTTTATTTTTCCTTCAATTGTGAAGTTTAATTTGGCAGGATATGAAATTCTGGGCTGAAAGTTCTGTTCTTTAAGGA
>CM052648.1:140298709-140321512 GCA_028533165.1 Leontopithecus rosalia
CTTTGGTATGTTTTTGGAATGGCTGGTGCTGGTTGTTCCTTTCTATGTGTAGTATCTCTTTTAGGAGCTTTTGTAAAGCAGGCCTGGTGCTGACAAAATCTCTGAGTACTTGCTTGTTTGCAAAGGATTTTATTTTTTCTTCACTTATGAAGCTTAGTTTGGCTGGATATGAAATTCTGGGTTGAAAGTTATTTTCTTTAAGGATGTTGAATATTGGCCCTCATTCTCTTCCGGCTTGTAGAGTTTCTGCTGAGAGATCTGCTGTGAGTCTGATGGGCTTCCCTTTGTGGGTGATCCGACCTTTCTCTCTGGCTGCCCTTAGCATTTTCTCCTTCATTTCAACCCTGGTGGATCTGACGATTATGTGCCTTGGGGTTGCTCTTCCTGCAGAATATCTTTGTGGTGTTTTCTGTATTTCCTGGACTTGAATATTGGTCTGCCTTGCTAGGTTGGGGAAATTTTCTTGGATAATATCCTGAAGAGTACTTTCCAGCTTGGAATCATTCTCTTCGTCACATTCTGGTACACCTATCAAACATAGGTTAGGTCTCTTCACATAGTCCCACATTTCTTGGAGACTTTGTTCATTCCTTTTTGAACTTTTTTCTCCAATATTGGCTTCTCATTTTATTTCATTGAGTTGATCTTCGACTTCTGATATCCTTTCTTCTGCCTGGTCTATTCGGCTGTTGAAACTTGTGCATACTTCGCGAAGTTCTTGTGTTGCGTTTTTCAGCTCCTTCAATTCATTCATATTCCTCTCTAAGTTGTTTATTCTTGTTATCATTTCCTCAAATTTTTTCTAATTCTTTTTTCAAGGCTCTTAGTTTCTTTGCATTGATTTAGCACATATTCTTTTAGCTCATGAAAGTTTTTCATTACCCACCTTCTGAAGTCTGATTCCTTCATTTCATCACACTCATTCTCCATCCAGCTTTGTTCCCTTGCTGGTGAGTAGTTTTGGTCCTTTGTAGGAGGCAAGTTGTTTTGGTTTTGGGTGTTTTCTTCCTTTTTGCACTGGTTTCTTCCCATCTCTGTGGGTTTATCCACCTGTCATCTGAGTAGTTGCTGACTTTTTGATTGGGTCTCTCAGTGGACGTCCAGATTGTTGATGATGAAGTATTTCTGTTACTTACTTTTCCTTCTAACAGTCTAGCCCCTCTGCTGTACAACTGCTGAGGTCCATTCCAGGCCCTGCTTGTCTGGGGTACACCTGTTGCAGCTGCAGAACAGTCAGGGATGCTACCAGTTTCTTCTTCTGCTATCTTTGTCCCAGACTGATGCCTGCTAAAGGTCAGTCTGATCAGTCCTTTTTGAGGTGACTCTTTGGATATACAGGGGTCAGGGGGCTGCTTGAGAAGATGGTCTGTATTTTATAGCAGCTCAAGTGCTGAGCTGTGAGTTCCATTGTTCATTTAGGGCTGTTAGGCAGGTGCATTCAAGTCTGCTGCAGCAGAACTCATAAACCCCCTTTTTTTCCTCAGATGCTCTGTCTTGAGGAGTTAGAGCTTTCTTTTTGAGTATCTGTTGCACTGTCTTGCCCAGCTAGGAGGCAGTCTAGTCACTACTTGCCTGCCGAGGCTCTGCCCTGCTGCTGTGGGCTCCGCCCTGTTGCTGTGGGCTCTGCCCTGCTGCCAAGTGTAATTCCCTGTAGTCCTGTTTATGTGGGTGCCTCCCTATTGGCGGAGTCTCCTTGTTATGGCGGGTTGACTCGGCAATGGCTGGCTGAGTCAGCAATGGGAGTGTACCTCAGTAGGGGCAGAATGCCTCGGTAATGGCGGACGCCCCTCCCCCACCGAGCTGCACCATCCTGGGTTCAGCTGTGCCCATAGTGAAACTCTCAACCCCAAGTGTATTGAATCGCCGTTTTGTTTGTCCCTGTGGGGGTGGGACCCACCGAGCCTGATCACCTGGCTCCCTGCCTCAGTGCCCTTTTATTATTTTTTTTAAGTTGAACTGCTGACTCTCTCCAAGGTGTTTCAGTCGCCTGCAGATAGGGAACTGGGATCTGTGTGATTTCCCGTGTAGCGACCCACTGCGCTGGCTCAAAAGTCGCTTACGGGGAATCTCCTGGTCTGGCTCACTGTTCAAGTCCCGTTTAATCAGACAGATATGCTAATCTGCCCTCCCAAATCTCAGATTGCCAGTTTAACAGGGCACCTGGACCGCGTTTTGTGTGGAGTGCTGCTGCGCTGTGGCCCGGCCAAAATGGCTGCACCAGCCGAAACAGCTGCGCTTGCGTCCCATGTCTCTCCTACACTTGGGGATTTCCCTGTTCTGTGGGCAACAAAGATCCATCTGGAAATGCAGCTTGGACTCACCCTCTGCACCTTCACTGAAAGCTGCAATCCTTAGTTGCTCCTAGCACACCATCTTCTTTCTTTACTGTCTTTAGCAGGTTTTTAAAAGCTTTAATTTTTTAGACATAGCTAGATTTGATAACCAGATGAATCTTTTTTGGGATTAAGACAAATATCTCTACTTCTCACTAGAACACACTTAAAATAGTGTATAGGTGGCATTTTTCTGATGACTATATGCCTCTAGTCTCATAATGACAGTAGGCTGAGATAAAATAGTCTACAGAATGTGTTCACACTATTGAAATGCTTCTTACCCTAAATGTAATGCTTACCCTAAATATTATGTCTGATACTCAATTAATTAAAAAAATGATTTTTCTTATTAAATTGCTAAATGTCATTTCTCATGTGCTTTTCATCCTTAATTTTAAGGAAGCTAGTAGGTGAATGACTATTGGATGCAAAGTTATTGCTACTGCATGTTGACTTTCTAGAAAAATTACACAAAATAATCCTACCATAGATAGCCTTTAGCAAAAATATCATCTCTCTTTCTCATTTTCTTTTCATTTTTTTAACCTTAAATTTTTCTCTATAAAGATTACTGAATAAAGGGCTGGATTTCTAGAAAATTAATTAAAAATTTTCTTGGCCAGTTATCTACCACTGTGTATGCTTGAATATCCTTTGATATAAGAGAAGAATTCCAGTAAATAGACTATAATATTCAATATTCAATTTCTCATAGGTCCCTAGATTCTCTGCCATATATTTCATGGTTTCAGAGGCAAAGCACAAAAATTATTTGTTCTAAATATGTAATGGATCATCGGACTAGTCATGACATTTTATTTTTTAAAAGTTTTAATTTAGGTAGGTACATAGTAGCTGTATATATTTATGGGTACATGAGCTATTTTGATACAGGCATATAATGTATACTAATTTCACTGAGGTAAATGGGGTATCTATCACTTAAAGCATTTATATTCTATTTGTGTTACAAACATTTCAATTATATTATTTTAGTTATTTTGAAATATGCAATAAGTTATTCTTGACTACAGTCATCTTGTTTTGCTATCAAACACTAGATATTTTTCATTCTCTCTAATAATATTTCTATACCCAGTAAGCATCCCAAAGAGC
The DNA here is from genome assembly GCA_028533165.1 of Leontopithecus rosalia. NCBI lineage: Eukaryota > Metazoa > Chordata > Mammalia > Primates > Cebidae > Leontopithecus > Leontopithecus rosalia. The sequence continues at coordinate 140,302,162 of CM052648.1, forward strand.
CCCCCCATTTCCAGCCTCTGGTAACCATCATTCTTACTCTCCATCCCCATGAGTTCAACTGTTTAATGTTTAGGTCCCATAAATTAATAAGAATATGTGAAGTTTGTCTTTCTGTGCCTACTTTATTTCACTTTACATGATGACTTCCACTTCTACCCACATTGTTGAAAATGACAGGATATCATTCCTATTTATGGCTGATTAGTACTCCATTGTGCATAAGAACCACATTTTCTTCATCCATCTGTCTGTTGCTGGGAGCTTACATTGCTTCCAAAACTTGGCTATTATAAATACTGCTGCAATTTACATGGGAATGCAGATATCTCATCAATATACTGATTTGGTTTCTTTGGGGCATGTATCTAGCAGTGGGATTACTTGACTATATATAAGTTATATTTTTAGTCATTTGAGGAACTTCCAAAATATCCTCCATAGTGGTTGTACATAATGGTTGTAGTATATATTCCCACCAACAGTTCCCAACAGATCACTTTTCTCCACATTCTTCCCAACATTTATTATTGCTTGTCTTTTGGATTAAAGTCATTTTATTTGAATGAGACAATATCTCATTACAGTTTTGATTTGCATTTTCCAGATGATTAGTAATGTTGAGAACCTTTCGTATACCTATTTGACATTTTCATGTCTTCTTTGAAGAACTGTCTATTCATACCTTTTGCCTATTTTTAAAATGGATTATTAGGATTTTTTTCTATTTAGTTGTTTGAGTTTCTTATATATCTTGGTTTTTAATCCTTATCAGATGGATAGTTTGCAAAAATTTTCTCCCATTCTATGGGTTGTCTATTGAATTTGCAGATTGCTTCCTTTGCTGTACAGAAGCTTCTTAACTTGATGTGATTCCATTTGTCCATTTTTCCTTTGGTTGCCTATATGCAAAAAATCTTCACTTATACTAATGTCTTGGAGATTTTCCCCAATATATTCTTGCAATAGTTTCATACTAGAAGTCTTATATTTCAGTCTTTAATACATTTTGATTTGATTTTTTATATGGCAAGATACAGGGATCTAGTTTCATTTTCCTTCAACATATGAATATGTTTCAAAATTTTGAAATTCCTCTTGTTGATTTCTAGGTTTATTCCACTGAGATCAGATAAGATAATTGACATAATTTAAATAATTTTAAATCACTTAAGCCTTGTTTTTGGCCAAATATATGGTCTTTGAGCTATATTTGAGAATAATCTATGTGCTATGGAGAAGATTTATATATCAGCCATTGAATGAATGTTCTGTAAATATCTATTAGTTTTATTTGGTCTATAGTGCATATAAAACATGACTGTAAAGGCCTCCTTCCATTCTTTGTAAGATGATAGTATTCATGCTTTTTCTGTTTCATTTATGACTGGCTCTGGGATATCACATGACCTAAAACTCAGTCTTACTGTATTTTTGTCAATTCATCATAAACTTTTAGGCAAAAATTGTGATTAGAATTACAGCAACCTGCATTATGGTTTGGGTCTTTGTGCCCTGAGGAAGAGAAAAAGCTCCAATTTCAGAGAAAAATGGATGCTTTTTGTGAAAAGAGAGTTATACATTTTGTAAAGACCACTCTGTCTCCACCCTACTTCAGTTTTTAGAAATATGAGAAGAGTGGACAGTACAATAGAGTTACAAGTAGCCTTCTCTCAGTGCTAAGAAAATAAGAAGCTGATACAATGCATGTTTTCTTGGGACTCATTTTCTAGCAAAGTTAGAAGAGAGCAAGACATAAAGAATGTCTACATAGAGGTAGAGAAAGCACTACAAGATGCCTATTACAGGCACAATGTCGTAAACTATATTTGAGGGAACAAGTGGCTAAATCTCATTGGATCAGCAAGGTTGAAGAGATGTAAATCAAGGTAGATTATGTGCTGTTCAGCCTGCTAAAATTTTACTAAGAGAATATGATGTATTCTTTAAATTTATTTTTATTATACTTTAGGTTCTGGGGTACATGTGCAGATAATGCAGGATTGTAGCATAGGTACATACATGGCAAGGTGGTTTGCTGCCTCCATCCCCCCATCACCTATCTTTGGCATTTCTCTCCATGTTATCCCTCCCCACCATCCTCACCCACTGCTGTCCCTCCTCTAGCACTCCCAAAAGACCCCAGTGTGTGATGCTCCACTCCCTGTATCTATGTATACTCACTGTTCAACACCTGCCTGTAAGTGAAAGCATGCAGTGTTAGATTTTCTGTTCCTGTGTTAGCTTGCTGAGAATGATGGTTTCTAGATTCATCCATGTCCTTGCAAAGGACATGAACTCATCCTTTTTTATGGATGCATAGTATTCCACGGTGTATATCTGCCACATTTTCATTGTTCAGTCTATCATTGATGGGTATTTGAGTTGGTTCCAGGTCTTTGCTATTGTAAACAGTGCAGCAATGAACATACATATGCATGTGTCTTTATAATAGAATGATTTATAATCCTTTGGGTATATATCCAGTAATGGGATTGCTGGGTCAAATGGAATTTCCAGTTCTAGATCCTTGAGGAATTGCCACACTGTCTTCCACAATGGTTTAAGTAATTTACACTCCCACCAACAGTGTAAAAGTGTTCCTATTTCTCCACATCGTCTCCAGCATAAGTTGTCTCCTGATTTTTTTAATGATCACCATTCTAACTGGTGTGAGATGGTATCTCAATTTGGTTTTGATTTGCATTTTTCTGATGACCAGTGATAATAAGCATTTTTTCATATGTTTGTTGACCTCCTAAATGTCTTCTTTTGAAAAGTGTCTGTTCATATCATTTGCCCACTTTGGAATGGGTCTTTTTCCTGTAAATCTGTTTTAATTCTTTGTAGATTCTGGATATTAGGCCTTTGTCAGATGAGTAGATTGCAAAAAATTTTTCCCATTCTGTTGGTTGCCCATTCACTCTAATGATTGTTTCTTTTGCTGTACAGAAGCTATTAAGTTTAATTAGATCCCATTTGTCTATTTTGGCTTTTGTTGCCATTGCTTTTGGTGTTTTAGTTATGAAATCCTTGCTTATTCCTATGTCCTGAATGGTTTTGCCTAGGTTTTCCTCTAGGATTATTATGGTGTTAGGTCTATGTTTAAATCTTTAATCCATCTGGAGTTAATTTTAGAGTAAGGTGTCAGGAAGGGGTCTAGTTTCTGCTTTCTGCACATGGCTAGCTAGTTTTCTCAACTCCTTCTATTAAACATGGAATCTTTTCCCCATTGCTTGTTTTTGTCAGGTTTGTCAAAGATCAGATCGTTATAGATAAGCGGCATTGCTTCCGAGACGTTTGTTTTGTTCCATTGGTCTATATCTCTCTTTTGGTACCAGTGTCATGCTGTTTTGATTACTGTAGTCTTGTAGTATAGTTTAAAGTCAGGTAGAGTAATGCCTCCATCTTTGTTCTTTTTGCTTAATATTGTCTTGGCTATGTAGGCTCTCTTTTTGTTTCAATTGAAGTTTAAAGTGGTTTTTTGCAGTTCTGTGAATAAAGTCATTGGTGGTTTGATGGTGATAGCATTGAATCTATAAATTTCTTTGGGCAGTATGGCTATTTTTTAAAAGGTGTTTTGTAGCATAATCAAGACAACCACATATAAATATCTATCCCTAGCCTATTATTACTAGAGGAGGAAAGGGTATTGGTATAAAAATTTTAATCTGACTATCTTGAGATTAGGAAGCCAAATTTAATGAGAAATTAATGGATTTGAGTAAGAGAACAGTTTAAACTAAATTAAACTCTTTGTCATCAGTAAGGCCAAGGGTTTGAAGTCAGAAATTAAATTGTTTTAGAAATAAAAGACATTTATAAATGCTTGAATAACATTGTTGTAACTATAAAATTCAACCTATTACATCTACAACTTTTTTGCCTATTTTATTGTCCCATCAGTTAATTCATTTGCATTGCTGGAACCACAAGAGGTCAAAAATTAACTTGAATAAGATGCTCTAAGTGTCATTAACTGAAAGAAAATCCACTTTTACATAGCATTGCAGTGAAAAAAAAGTGCATGTTTACAGTATGAACTTTACCTCTTCAGTATGCTTTGTGCAAAGTAAATGTTACTGGCTAGAAACAAAGAAATCTTCCAAATATTTTTGCTTTATTGAGGAGAAGCATATATATATACATATATACGTATATATATAAGCATATATATATACGTTTATATACATATATATACGTATATATAAGCATATATATATAAGTATATATACGTATATATATAAGCATATATATAAGCAAATATATATACGTATATATGAGCATGTATATATATATATACGTATATATACGTATATATATATATGTATATACATGTATACGTACATATGTATGTCTATATATATATATATACACATATATACCTATATATATACATATAATTATATTTTAAATAAAGGTCATGTGAAAACATTTTCTAAACTGTTTTTCATTTTGCCAAAAAAAGCATAAATAAGTTATTCATCACACACCATACAATGAAATTAAGAGTGGTAGAAACACCCTTGCCAAATGTCTCAAAATATTTTCAAAGATCAGAGTTCAGTGTGATTAAATCAATGAAGTCATGTTCCTTGAAAGATGATAGAGTACAAACATCTATCAGTTTTTTAGCTTATTTTTAAGAGAAGCTAAATTCAAGCAATATGTAATTCATTTAAGAAAAAATAAAGACATATGGGTATAATCAAAAAAGAAAAAGGAACAAAACCCCATAACCCTTTGTAAATATTAGTATGTTTTAAGGACATAAAAAAGATATGCCATCTGTACTTATACTCAAAAGCTGCCTGTTACCATGATGAACTTAATCATTGATGGTCAAATTGGATTTAAAATGTTTTTGGATAATAAACTTTATCTTTGAGAACTTACGTTTGTAGCAAATAGAGCAAAAAGTACAGAAAGTTCTTATGTCCTGTGTTCTGATGCACATGTGACGACTCCACTTTTAAAAATCCTGCACCAAAGTGATATATTTATCTTAGTCAATGACACCTAATGATCACCCAGCTTACATAATTTACATTACGGTTCACTCAATTATGTATAAGCTATGGGATTACACAAATATATAATAATATGTATCCACTATTGTAATATCATATCATACAGAATAGTTTCACTGCCCTAAAATCCTTTGGGCTCTGCCTGTTCAGCCTTCCCTCCCATTAATCCCTGGCAGCAACTAATCTTTTTACTGTCTTCATAGCTTTGCCTTTTTCAGCATGATATATATTTGAAATCATACAGTATTTAGCCTTTTAAAATTGGTTTATTTTACTTCCTAACATGCCCTTAAGGTTCCCCCATAACTTTTCATGAATATATAGCTCCTTTCTTTCTAGCACTGAATAATTATCCATTATCTGTATGTATCACAATTCATTTATAAATTCAGCTGCTGAATGACATCTTGGCTACTTCCATGTTTCAGCAATTAGGAATAAAGCTTCTATAAACATTTTTGTGAAGGTTTTTGTCTGGACATAAGCATGTAATTTATTTGGGGAAATACTAAGGAGTGCAATTTCTGAATTGTATAGTAAGGGTATGTTTACTTTTGTAAGAAAATACTAAATTGTCTTACAAAATTACTGTACTAATTTGCATTCCCAGTGAATACAATAAATAAGGGTTCATGTTGCTCCTCTACAGAATTTTTTTCAGTATTTTGTTTAGATATTGGTCATTCAAATACATGTGAAGTTATATCTTGTTTTAGTTTGCATTTGCCTGTTGACATTTGATATGGAGATCTGTTTCATATGCTTGCTTGTCATCTATATATCTTCTTTAGTGAAGTATCTGTTCAGTTCTTTTGCCCATTTTAAAATTAGCTTGTTCAATTTCTTATTGGTAAATTTTAAGAAGTTTTTTCTTATATTTTGGATAATAGTACTTTATCAGATGTGCCTTGTGAAAATATATATTTATATTATATGTAATACTTATATTCTCATACTTTTGTCATTGTGTTGCATGGAGAAAATTTTTTTCATTTTAATAAAGTCTAACTTATCAACTTTTCTTGTATCATACATTTTGTGTTATATTTAAAACACATCACTGTACCAAGGTTATGTAAGTATTCTCTTATGTTATCTCCTAGGAGTTTTATGGTTTGTGCTTTTCATTTAGGTCTATGGTCAACTAGAATTAATTTTTTAAAGTGTGTAAGGACTATCTAATGTTTAGTTTTATGTGTCAATTTGACTAGATTATATGATGCCCAAGTAGCTGGCAAGACATTATGTCTGGATGTGTCTGTGAGGGTGTTTCTGGAATAAATTAGCATTGGAATTGGTAGACTGCATTCACCAATGCAGGTGGGAATCACTGAATCTGCTGAGGTCCTAAATAGAACAAAAAAGCAGGAGGCAAATATGTCCTATGTGTGACATGTGACATCCATATTTACTCACCCTCAAAAATCTGGGCAAATTGATCTCGTGCCTGTGGCCTGGGACTTTCAGTCTTCCATAATAATAAATCAATTCCTGATGATGAATCTCTACCCATAATTATCCCATTGGTTCAATTTCTCTGAAGAACCCTAACTATATAGGCTGAGTTGAAATTGTGTGTGTGTGTGTGTTTGCTTGTGTGACATTCAGTTTTTCCAGCACCATTTGTTGGAAAAACTATCTGCTCAACTGTATTATTTTTCTCCTTTGTCAAAAATCAACTGACATATTTATGTAGATTTATTTCTAGGTTTTCTATTATGTTCCATTGATCTATTATTTGCCAATTCCACAAAGCATTGGTTAATGTAACTTTTTAGTAATCTTTAAGTCAGGCAGTATCCATCCCTCAGCTTTGTATTCTATTTTGCTATTATACCTCCCTATAAACGTTTGAATCAGTTTGCCAGTATCTATAAAAAAGTACTGAAATTTGATTCCAATTGGGTTTAACCTATAGATGAAATTGAGAAGACCTAATATTCTGACAATGTTGAATCTACCTATCCAGAACCTGGGACATTTCATTATTTAATTAAGTCTTCTTTGATTTCTTTCAGAGTTTCAGAGATTTCCTTATATGGATTTTGTACTTACTTTGTGATTTATATCTCAGCATTTCATTTTTGACCTACTAACATAAATAATAATGTGTTTTTAATTTCACGTTTCACTTATGCATTGCTGATGTACAGGAAAGTGATTGACTTTTGTACATTAACCTTTATCTTGCAATGTTGCTGTAATCACTTGTTAGTTCTAGAAGTTCAGAAAGATTTTGAATAAATAATGCATGTGATACCAAAAAGTACAGTGGCTTACAAGTAGAAAGGTAAACTCTAACTTGGATTCATAATTTTGCTTTTTTTATTATATAGGAATATTTTATTCTTAAGTAGTTAATTTAAGATATTAGAATTAATGATATGCTGCAAATACATAGGAAGTTGGAAGACAATCACACAATGAGTCCCAGATTATATCAAATTCACTAAGAAATAAACTTGGATAGAAACAGTTTATATTTGGTGACTTCTTCAGAGCATTATGTACAGTCAGACTTATCATATATAATAGTGTAAGCTATAGAATAAAATTGTCTAGGTTCATTTCTATGCTATGTCATTTGCTAGATGCACAGCTTTGCAATAGGTAAATTCTCTTTTCCATAGTGTTCACATCTATAAAATGAGGAAACAATATCTACTGCCTAGTGTGATGGCAATTAGATGAAATAATGCAAAGCATTAATAATAGTTTCTGGCTCTGTTAGCACATACTAGTACTTGTCTCAGTGGGTCTAGCATTTCAGTAGTTAGTCTATTGGGCCTGTTACGTTTTGATATTGTGTTGTTATTAATATATGCCTATTTCTCAATATTTGCATTTTATTGAGACAGAGTCTTACTCTGTCACCCAGGCTAAAGTGCAGTGGTACAATCACAGCTCACTGCACCCTTGACCTCCATGGCTCAAGTAATCCTACCACTTTAGACTGTCAAAATATTGGGATTACAAGAGAGAGCCATCATGCCCAGCCAATATTTGCATTTGAAAAATCTACTGGTGAAGATAACTTTTGCTGACTCTCTATGTTTCTACTCTTGGATGGCAAAAATTTATTCTTCAAATAGTAGATAAACTGCATTTAAAAATATAAATCAATGCAGGCTACATTTCTGCTAAAAATAATAACAACAACATCAAGGTCTTCTGTTTTAGAATAAAATCCATGAATTTTCTGTAGCTTATGAAATATGGTCTTAGTTAACTGTCACTTCTTCATAGTGTTCTTTTTCAACCACTGCACCAATAACCCAATCCCAGCACCAACATCTACCACCACTCTCAACACATACACACCCCCCACTACACACACATTTCACACTATACATACACATGCACACACATGCAAGCTCATCAGCAAGACCACCACCACTTTTTGTTCATACTAGTAACCTGCTAAAGAGCATGTCTCAGTTTGATATTTTTTGGTTATTTATTTTTTTGCTGGCATATTATTTTTATTCTCATTTAGAAAATAAGTTCTGGCTGGGCTCTGTGGTTCATGCCTGTAATCCCAGCACTTTGGGAGGATGAGGTAGGCAGATCACTTGAGGTCAGGAATTTGAGACCAGTCTGGCCTACATTGTAAAACCCCATCTCTACTAAAAATAGAAAAATTAGCTGGGGGTTATGGTGCATACCTATAATCCCAATTACTCAGAAGGCTGAGGCAGGAGAATTGCTTGAACCTGGGAGGCAGAGGTTGCAGTGAGCTGAGATCTAACCACTGCACTCCAGCCTGAGTGGCAAGAAAGAAACTCTGTCTCAAAATAAAATAAAATAAGCTCCATAAAATTCAGAATTCTGATTTTCTTTTTCATCAATCCATTATCTAAGACAAAGCTTGACACATGACATATATTATATAAATGTACATTAAACAAAGGAATATAAACAAGATCCATTCCATGTGGTTTGGGGGAAAAGAAGATTTAAAAAAAGAATATAAATAAGAATAGTTTTTCATGTGGGTTGCCTAATAATTTTATTATAGGAGACTCCGTGTAATAGTACAACTATGGTCATGAACTAAGATTGCCATTAAGCTTGACCCATCCAAAGGAGGACTGATTTTAATTTTTCAAATCTTTCTCTAACAAGGAACATGAATTTCAGGGAAAGAATCATATAGATACAAGTTGAACAATACAAAATTATTTTCCACTACGTTTATATTTATTTCTTACATTGCAGCTACCTAAAAAGTTTTATTTAGAAATAATTGGTACGTATATCCAGATTTCCAAATTCAAGTTTTTCATAAGTATAGTAAAAAACCTATGGTTTCACAAATCTGCACACATTTTCATGCTTTGCATTATGCCTGAAAATAGGCAATGTTGAGTCCAAATAATAGTTGGCCTTGAAAAGGAGATTGAACAACACAGCCTGCTACTTATGTTAATCCATTGAATATGAGATATCTGTTGAGACTCCCTAAAGCAATCAATTCAGAATAATCTATACTTCCCAATGGAGGTATCAAATCAGACTGAATTAGATGAGATGGAAATGCTATGCAAAAGCCATTATTTATCTCCAAGTGAGTGAAGCAGGGAAACAACTTGTGCATGCCTCATCCTATCTATTATACACATTATTTTGAAGCAATTATTTTTAAAATTGTGGATTATAATAGATTTTTTCTTTCAGACTTTTGGTAAACTTTTTAACTCATCAGATCACAAATATCAAGAAACATTTGTTATGCTTAAAATCTAGAAACAAATTGGCATAAAAGACTTTGTGTCTTTTTATAGTTATGCCACTATAATTACCAACTATACTCCCATTCAAAGAAAATCTAAACGACTCTCAAAAGTACACTTAAAAAGTTACAGTGAAAATAGCATTCTTATGGGAGAATCATTCGAAAGTAGACTTGAGAGTATATAGCTCAAATACCATCATAAACATGGGCATTGGTAACCCCATAGAAAGATGAGTGGGATCTTGCATATCATGCATTTTATAAAGTTGGCTAAATGTAGTCTCAGTGTGGCATCTGATTACCCAGTTTATTTTTATTTGAAAAGGCAGTTAAAGGGAATGTTTCAAACTGTAATGCATTGAAGTATATGTTTATAGATGCATTCAATCAATACTAATTGTGTACTACTAGCTTCTAGGTATTATCTGGTTATATATCAGAGAACAACAATAACAACAAAATTATCTCTTCTCAAGTAGATGAAAACAAACAAAACTAACTAACTAAATAAACCATGTAGTAGGTTACCGATTAAGTGCAGTAAGAAAAAATAAAGTAAGACAGGATTGTGTTGGAGAGAGCAGTACAGGTAATACATGTGGTCAGGTGGCATCTCAATAAGAGGATGATAGCTAAGTAAACATTGACAAGCTTGCAGAAGTGAGTCAGGCTAAAAGTATAAGAATGTTCCAGTGATAGAGAAGATGATGGTGAAAGATTTAAAATTTATTTGGAAGAATTTGATAAATGACTGAATATATGTTTTAAGGAAAAAATTTTGATCTCAAAGATAATTACTGATATTAAGAGACTGATAGCAATGAGACTGTATCATAAGAATTGCAGTTTGGCTTTTTTACTTTGAGATGCCTTAGGAAATGTTTCTTTGAGGATGTGGAAAAAAAGAAACTCCTATACACTTATGTTGGGAATGGAAATTGTACAGTCTCCGTAGAAATCCAAAAGGAGATTCCTTAAATAACTAGGCATTTGACTTGATTTGTAAAGACAAGAAGAGACATGTATATAAACATAAGGAGAATTTAAAAAATATTTTCATCTATTAAAAACAAATATTTAATGTGATTTATTCATAAAATATTTAGCTTTTTTCCCAATATTAAATTATGTTATTTTAACTCATTTGTGAAATTAAAAAGTATGCTAATAAATATTCTGTAGCTTTTGGCATAATCACCTAAAATACATTTGATTCATTTTTTATCAACCTTAAATATTAAGCAAATAATGTATTTTACTCATTTCTTACAAAAAAAGGACACACTCAAATTTATAAATTACATATTAATATCTGCCTTGCATGCTAATTAACAACATAGGAAGAGTTCTAAGGGGTATTTGTTACTGCTTTTCCAAAATAAATGTGTAAATTTCAGAAGTATTGGACAATATTTTATATAAAAATTAATAGCTTAGAATAAGTTTCAACTTGCTAGTCTCTCGATCTTGATAAAATGAATAATAAAGCTCCCTTAAAAGTTTACTGTTATGCCAATTACTTGTGTTAAATAAAATAAATTTTAGAAGGCAAATGAAAATTAGGCCACATAGCCAAGGCAATCCTAAGCAAAAATAACAAAGCTGGAGGCATCACGCTAAGACTACTCTAATCAAAACAGCATGGTACTGGTACCAAAACAGAGATATAGATCAATGGAACAGAACAGAGGCCTTGGAAGCAACTTTACACATCTACAACTATCTGATCTTTGACAAATTTGACAAAAACAAGCAATGGGGAAAGGATTCCATGTTTAATAAATGGTGCTGGGAAAACTAGCTAGCCATCTGCAGAATGCTGAAACTGGGCCCCTTCTTTACACCCTACACTAAAATTAACTCCAGATAGATCAAAAATTTAAACATAAAACCTAACACCATAAAAATCCTAGAAGAAAACCTGGGAAAAACCATTCAGGACATAGGCATAGGCAAGGACTTCATGATTAAAGCAACAAAAGCAATGGCAACAAAAGCCAAAATTGACAAGTGAGATCTAATTAAAATTAAGAGATTCTGTATAGCAAAAGAAAGAATCATTAGAGTGAACCAGCAACCAACAGAACGGGAAAAAATTTTGCAATCTACCCATCTGATAAAGGGCTAATATGCAGAATCTACAAATAACTAAAGCAGATTTACAAGAAAAAAGCAAACCCATTCGAAAGTGGGCAGAAGATATAAACACTTTTCAAAAGAAGACATTTAGAAAGCCAACAAACATGAAAAACTGTTCATCATCACTGATCATCAGAGAAATGCAAATCAAAACCACATTGAGATACCATCTTATGACAGATTGGCGATCACTAAAAAAATCAGGAGACAACAGATGCTGGAGAGGATGTGAAGAAATAGGAACACTTTTACACTGTTGGTGGGAGTGTAAATTAGTTCAACCATTGTGGAAGACAGTGTGGTGATTCTCAAGGATCTAGAAATAGAAATTCCATTTGACCCAGCAATCCATTATTGGGTTAATACCCAAAGGATTATATATCATTCTGTTACAAAGACACATGCACACGTATGTTCATTGCTGCACCGTTTACAATAGCAAAGACCTGGAACCAACTCAAATGCCCATCAATGATAGGGCTGGACAAGGAAAATGTGGCATATATACACCATGGAATACTATGCAGCCATAAAAATGATGAGTTCATGTCCTTTGTAGGGACATGGATGAATCTAGAAACCATTATTCTGAGCCAACTGACGCAAGAACAGAAAACCAAATACTGCGTGTTCTTGCTTATAGGCGGATGTTGAACGATGAAAACACATGAGCACAGGGAGGGGAGCATCACACACTGGGGTTTGTTGGGGGTGCTAAGGAAGGGACAGCGGGACAGGGGAGGTTGGGGAGGGATAACATGGGGAGAAATGCCAAAGATAGGTGACTGGGGGATGGAGGCAGCAAACCACATTGCCATGTATGTACCTATGCAACAATCCTGCATGATCTGCACATGTACCCCAGAACCTAAAGTGCAATAAAAAATATATTTCTAGCAAAATCTACTAAAATATTCACAAGTGACTCAATACTGAAATTAAGTATTGTGTTTAAGTAAACAGTAATATATTTTATTGATCCCAGCATCTCTATATATAACATTAGGCTATATTTTACAATTTGGATTGGCAATATTTTATTACTTAGTGAAACTAAAACCAAAGGTGTTTTAATCATTAAAATGCTAGAATGCATCAATTATGACATACTAGCAGTTATTAAACTGTCATATAGCTAACACTGTACTGGATTTTTAAATAGGCATTATTGTCTGTCTTTGTAAATGAAGTTACTAACATGTGTTAGGCTGTTCCTGCATCTATAACAAAACATTTTAGGCCAGGTAGTTTATAAACAATAGCAAAATAAATGACAGAGTGAAAATAAAACTTGCAAACTATAAGAAAAGATTTTCAAACTATTCATACAACAGTGAACTAGTATCTAGAATTTACAAGAAACTCAAGTAACTCAATAAGAAAAATTCAAATGAACCCAATATAAAGTGGACAAATGAAATGAATAGATATTTTTTCAAAAAAAAACCATAAAGATGGCCAGCCAGCATATAAAAACATGTTCAGCATCACTAATCATGAGAGAAATGCAAATTAAAATCACAATGAAACATCATCTTGCACCAGCCAAAATAGTTATTATTAAAATGTCAGAAAATAACAGATACTGGTGAGGATGTGGAAAAAGGGAACTCTTATACACAGAGGGTGGTAATGTAAATTGTACACTCTCCATAGAAATTACTATAGAGATTTCTCAAATATCTAAAAATAAAGCTACCATTCAATATAGAAACTTCACTACCTGAAATCTATTCAAAATAAAAGAAATCATTATATTAAAAAATACCTGTGTTCATATGTTTATCACAGCACTGTTCACCATAGAAAAGATACAGAATTTATCTAAGTGTCCATGAACAAATTATCGAATTAATAAAATATGGTATAAATATAAACAATGGAATGCTATGGAGCCATTCTATCAAAAAATAAAATCATGTCTTTTGCAGCAACAATGCAGATTTGGAGGCCATTATCTTAACTGAAACAGTTAAGAAAATGAAAATCAAATATCACATGTTCTCACTTATAGGTTGGAGCTAAATAATGTGGACATAAAATATGGAATAATAGACTTTGGAGGCTAGAATAGAGAGGGAGAGAGGAGGTGATGCTGAGAAATCAGTTAATGGGTACAATGCACATGATTTGGGTAATGAATAAAATATAAGTCAAGATTTCACCACTATGCAATATATGTCGAAAACAAAATTGCATACACTTGTACCCCTCAGATTCTTAAGAATGAATAAAAAGAAAAATAAATTGATTTCTTACAATTCTGGAGAGTTGGAAGTCCATGATTAAGGCACTAGCAGATTTTATATCCAGAGAGAGCTCTCTGCCTCATAGATGGCACCTTTTAGCTGAGTCTTCACATGGTGAAAGGGACTAGTTATCTCACTAGGGTCTCTTCTATAAGGATGTTAATTCCATTCTTGAGACCTCTACCCTCATTACCTAGTCACCTCCTCAAAGTCCCACCTCTTGGTATCATCAGCTTGGAGGTTAGGTTTTAAAACTTAAATTTTGAAGCCACCCATACATTCAGAATATAACATAAGGCTAAAGGAAGCAAAGTCAATGCCCCAAATCACCAAGGTAGTAAGTGACAGAAACAGACTTGAATCCAGGTCATACTGAGTCCAAGGTTAATCTTACTCATTATACTATATTTACTTAATAACCTTTCCATGAATGTATTATCACATCAGATTGGAAATTGAGGAAGCTGATCCTCTAGCTGTTTAAAACTAACTTAAGGTGTGGCTCTGAGGGGAAGCAAATAGAAAAAAAAATAACATCTGTGGCAGTTTATGTATTCAGTCTCCTGAAAACCTAATCTACCATAGTTAAAGCCTGATTACTATGCCTTGACAGTGTTTTAATATTTTTCCCAGTCAGTCATAATGCCTGATCCAATCTTTCCTGTGCTATCTCTGGCACAAGTTCCTTGAATATCCTTCCCAAGTGGTGCATCTCAGTAATTGTAATAAGGGAATTTTATTTCTTGAATTTTAACCCTAGAACCCTGGGTTTCCGGGATATTAAAGTTATTTGTTACATACATTGCATAACTTTAGGCTTATATCAGTTTCCAGCAATGGATCAAGAACTTGGGAAGTAAAATAAAACTTTAATATTTATAAACTTCCTGTTCTTGACTGATATGAATAATATCTATTCATGATTGAAGCTATACCTCCAGTGGACATAAATGGACCATCAAATTCTATTACTGGGCATATATCTCCAAAGAGATATTTGGTATGTAAGGCAAAAATAGCTCCTGGTGATGGTGGGTGTATTTAAATCTCAGTGTTTCCAACTGAAAGGAGCCTATTATCCTGATAGAATGTGGCCAGGTCCCAGAATCTCAAAAGAACATACACTTCCCCTAAGAGAAAGCAGAATCATGTATAATTGGATATCATTTTCAGCATTTTATTCACAATTAATATGTATTCTTTGAAATGTTAACTGGCAGGGCAATTTCCTCCATGGATGGCTTGAATTCAATACCAAGAAGCCTAACACCAATTTCTACTTAGGAAATTATTTGACCCGAAAATTTTGCTTAAAGATGATCCTGAACTCAAGTAAGAACTAAAAATGTATAGATAAGGCAGTCTATTCCAAATAACCAAGAAAAGAAGGAAATATAAAAGGTTATTTTGAAAACTGAAGGAATTGGAGGACCAGGTAAGTGAAAATGACGAAGGAGAAAGAAGATCACTCTAACAAGAGTGGCAGGAGGAAAGAAGCTGAACAAGAGTTGATTGCAGAATAGAGCTATTCTGAATGAAAGGTTGCAAATAGGTTCTTTCTTATCATTACAGAATTCTGATTGAGAGATTACTTACTATTTTCTTATTACAATAGATTTACCATTTGGGGATTATCAATTTTATACACACGTGCTTCCTGTCCATCACATCTAAATTAGATTAATTATTCTGTTTATATATAGCAATATATTTGAACAACCAGGCTCTAAAAAATAACTAGACAAAGCATGCTTTATATTTTTGTTATGTTAAACTGCATGTTTTCTATATAAAGAGAAGATTTCCCTTTTCAAAGTTGAATAAAACACACTTACTTAATTTCAACTAATTACATTAAAATGGCTAACATATTTTATTTTTAAAAAGTCTCATCCTCTTGGACCGAAGAATTTTTATTTGCTATTTAATTTGATGTATTTTCATTATCTTGCAGTTTATAACTATAGATTCATTTCCTCTACCAAAGGCAAAACAAACATTGCTAAACAAGTTGTCCCAATAATATTTTCTATATTATTCAAATTTTATTTAGATGGTATATTTAGCCAGTATTTTTCAAAATAATTGCAGAAGGATAGTGAAAGTAGTTTCTTAATGTATCACTACTTTTTTCCCACACAGAGCAAAGATGTAAAGAAAGATGAGCTTAATGTGAAAGTTTGGATCTGTGGTTTTCCTATTAAAGTAATATTAGTCATGTCAGAATTGGTTTTGTTCCCATGAGATTAACCACCTACAAATTATCCATATTTTTAGATATGGATATGGATCTACATTATCCATATGTTTTACAGTTTTATAAATAAACATGAAATTTTACATATAGACAAATATGGTTTCTCTTTTCTTAGTGTATTGCATTTTCTTTGGGGCCTTAAAATTCTGTGTAGCTTACATAGTGTTTTCGTAAACATTCCATGGTTGTGTGTGTGTGTGTGTGTGTGTGTGTGTGTGTGTGTGTAGAGAATAAGATAATTAATGAAATAATACATATTTGCAACTAATTCCTGTAAAGTCTTTAATTGGTGATATGCCAGAAATGCAATTTCATTTGAAGTTGCATTAGCTGAGGGATACCTTTATGTCACCTTAATTTTTGGCCCAATCCATCACTACATTGAAGTTTCAATGTTACATGTTTGAAATGTTCTGATCTTTTTAAATGATTTGACTAGAAAGCAGACAATGTAGGTTAAAATTTTAATATATTTTGAAGGTTCTAATGTAAGAAATAAAATATTTTAAGCACTTAACTCCTCTGTGCCTGATACATAGTAGATGATAATTAAATGTTTGCTAAATGAATACATTGACAACACATTTTCTCTCTTATTCCTCAGAGCATTCCTTTGGATAAGTACTACTACCATGAGAGCTCAGGTCATAAAATTGCATTCAGGAAGAAATCTTCAAAAAATTAAACTTGTCAAAATAAAGTGTGTAATGCTGTCAAAGTTGATTCTCAACAAACACTGTGCCATTCCTTCTTTAACATCATGTTTCTTATGGCATATTACACCCAGAACTAGGCAGTCATATCAAATTAGACCTTTAACATCTGTTTTTGAAATTTGTACATTGTTTTATTTATGCATTTTTTTCTTTTTATTTTCAACTCTTAAGTTCAGGGGTACATGTACAGGATATGCAGGCTTGTTACAAAGGTAAATGTGTGCCATGGTGGTTTGCTACACAGATCATCCCATCACCTAGGTAAGGTATTAAGCCCAGCATCTGTTAGCTATTCTTTCTGATGCTCTCCCTTCTCCCAACCACCACTTTCTGACAGGCCCCAGTATGTGTTGATCCCAAACACCAAGTGTCCATGTGTTCTCATAATTCAGCTCACACTTTATAAATGAGAACATGTGGTATTTGGTTTTCTGTTCCTGCATGAGTTTGCTGAGGATAATGGCTTCCAGCTTCAACCATGTCCCTGCAAAGGACATGATCTCATTCCTTTTTATGGCTGCAGATAAGTCCATTTTGTATGTGTACAATATTTGTTTTCTTTTTTCTTAGTTTTTTATTCTAAGTTCTGGACGCAGGATGTGCAGGTCTGTTACATAAGTAAATGTGTCCCATGATGGTTTGCTGCACATATCAACCCATCACATAGTTATTAAGCCTAGTATCTGCTGGCTATTTTTCCTAATGCTCACGCTCCAACTCCCTGATAGGCCCCAGTGTGTGTTGTTCCCCTACCTGTGTTTATATGTTCTCATTGTTCAGCTCCTACTTATAAGTGAGAACGTTCCAGTGTTAGTTGACTGAGGATAATGTCTTTCAGCTCCATCCATGTCCCTGGAAAAGACGTGATCTGGTTACTTTTCACGGTGCATAGAATTCCATGGTTATATGTACCACATTCTCTTTATCCAGTCTATCATTGATGTGCATTTGGGTTGATTCCATGTCTCTGCTATTGTGAATAGTGCTGCAATGAACATATGCTTGCATGTGTCTTTATAATAGAATGATTTATATTCCTTTGGCTATATACACACTAATGGGATTGCTGATTCCAATGGTATTTCTGCCCCCAAGTCTTTAAGGAATTGCCACACGGTCTTCTACAATGGTTGAACTAATTTATACTCCCACCAACAATATAGAAGTTTTTCTTTTTCTCCATAACCTCACCAGCATCTGTTGTTTATTTGACTTTTTAAAAATAGCTATTCTGATTGGTGTGAGATGGTATCTCATTGTGGTTTTGATTTGCATTTCTCTAATGATTAGTGATATAGAGCTTTTATTCATGTTTTTTTGCCTCATATGACATCTAATTGGAAACAGGATAAGGTAAATATACACTGAACAAAAGATTTCTATACCAAACTGCCATCTTAGATTAGTTATATACCTCTACATCCAAATCCTGTGGGAACATATCTTTTCAGGCCGTAATTATGATATTCATGGTGGTTACCTTTCTACAAGATATGTAATAGTTGAAAAATAATTCTGAAAATAAACATTCAAATTTGCTTCTTCATCAATGTATGAGAGAACATGCTGGTATGATTAATATTTATCCATAAAGAGATGTTTTAATAATAATACATCAGGAATTAGCAGAAGTTCTGAATAGATTTCTTTATTTAAGTAATATTTACTGACTACCTACTATGGGTCAGTATTTTAAAACTTGTCTCTTTTTTAGAAAATGTTTGAATTTCCTGTTTTTCTCTAACATCAAATATTAGAATTATCTGTGCAGTTATATCTTCTGTGTTAAAAATCCCTCTAATTTTCTTATGAAGACTCACAGTGTCACATAGTCTTGGTTTCTTATACCTACAGGAAAATCACAATTAAGTATTTCAATTTCACCCCAATTGAACTATGACAGTCTCACAGTTCAACTCATTGTTCAGATAACCATCAACTTTCACTAGTGTGGTTGCCACAATATAATTTCTAACTAAGTAGTAATGACTCATGCAATCATTAATTTGAAAATTGTTAATTGCAGTCCACATCACAGCTGTCCAGCTGTATGAAATTAGACTTTTTCTACTTTTGCCCCAGGATGCCAGTTGTTGAATTGTATAATTTCTTTTAATGAGTATTTGTTGAGTAACTGCCAAGTAATTTACTAGACTTTGGATATCCATAGATATATTATAATGGATTATGATATCATAGAGTGTATAGTCTTGAAGGAAAGAGAAACA
>CM052648.1:140322012-140371698 GCA_028533165.1 Leontopithecus rosalia
AATATGGGTGAGGGGGCAGAAGGCAGCAAAACACACTGCCACGTGTGTACCTATGCAACTATCTTGCATGTTCTGCACATGTACCCCAAAACCTAAAATGCAATAAAAATTAAAAAAAATAATAATAATAATTACTAATTATTTCTTTTTTAAAAAATTTTACTTTATGTTCCAGGATACATGTGCAGAAAGTATAGGCTTGTTACATAGGTATACTTGTCCCGTGGTGGTTTGCTGCACCTATTGACCCATCCTCTAAGTTTCTTCCCATCACCCCCCAATTCCCCATTCCCCTGGTGTGTGATGTTCTCCTCCCTGTGTCCAACTCCCACTTATGAGTGAAAACATGCAGTACTTGGTTTTCTGTTCCTGTTAGTTTTCTGAGAATTATGGCTCCAGCTTCATCTATGTCCCTGCAAAGGATATGATTTCATTCCTTTTCATGGCTGCATAGTATTCTATGATGTCTATGTACCACATTTTCTTTAGTCTGTCATTGATGGACGTTTGGATTGTTCCATGATTTTGCCATTATAAATAGTACTGCAAAAAACTTATGTGTCGTATGTCTTTATAATAGAATGATTTATATTCCTTTGGATATACACCCAATAACAGGCTAGCCATATGCAGAAAACTGAAACTGGACCCTTTCCTTACAACTTATACAAAAATTAAGTCAAGATGGATTAAATACTTAAATGTGAAACACAAAATGATTTTTTTTGAATCCTAGAAGAAAATTTGGGCAATAACATTCAGGACATGGCCATGGGCAAAGCCTTCAGGATGAAAATGCCAAAAGCAATTGCAACAAAAGTTAAAATTGACAAATGGGATTAATTAAATTAAGAGCTTCTGCACAGCAGAAGAAACAATAGTCAGAGTGAACCTGCAGCCTATAGAATGGGAGAAAATTTTTAAAATCTACCAATATGACAAACATCTAATATCCAGAGTTTAAAAGGAACTTAAACAAATTTACAAGGAAAAAAAGCATCAAAAAAGTGGATAAAGGACATGAACAGACACTTCTCCAAAGAAGACATATGTGAGACCAACAAAGATATGAGAAAAAGTTCAACATCACTCATCATTGAAAAAATGCAAATCAAATCACAATGAGATACCATCTGACACCAGTCAGAATGGTGATTATTAAAAAGTCAAGAAACAATAGATGCTGGCAAGACTGAAGAAATAGGAAGACTTTTATACTGTTGGTGGGAATGTAAATTAGTTCAACCATTGTGAAAGACAGTATGGCAATTCCTCAAGGATACAGATCCAGATTATTATTTCAAAAAACATTTTCAACTTTTCTTTTAATCTTTAGAAGTTAACTCTATTACAACTTTATGGTTATACAGAGTAAAATTGATTTACTAATTTTTAGCAGATTTGGGGTTCTCAAGTGAACTTTTCTTTTATAATATTGCTTTTTTTTCTGAATTTTAAGTCTCTTTGGTGCCACTGATGTGAATCTTGAGATTAGTGATAAAAACATACTGGACTTCTGAAATATACATGATTATCTTAATTTAATTTTTGAATAAATATTTCAGAAATGCATTCTAGGGTATATCCAGAGGTGCAATATGTTTTAAATCTTATAAATAAGAAGTCCTCCTTTGCTATGAAGAAAGTTTGTAAATAAAACTTGCGGCTACTATTCAAAAGAAGTTTTAACAGGCTATCAAAGACAAGGGAAAGTTGGAAAGACATAGAGTAAAGCCATAAAAACATCTACTTTATCACTTAATATTTAATACTTAAAATGTCTGAGACTCCTGTCTCAGCAACTTTGAGAAAGAAGACTTTAGTTGTCTAAAGTCCATCTTTAATAACTATCATGTAGAGGAAATCTAAAAGTTAATCAGCAGACAGTCTTCTCTGTTTCCCTTATACACTTGCTTTATTGTTTTTCTATACTGGTGAAAATAGGTGAAAGCATATAGTTCACATAGCATAGTAATATTTCTGATGCTGCTCTCATGATTGTGGAACAGACATTCACAGAATTTCATAAAATTCTAGCCTTACTATTTCTATGCTGTAAATTTTTTCTGACATTCTCTTTTATTGTGTGGATTCTTATTCAACCACTGGCAGGTAAAAATTCAATATTTAATAGGTTGAACTTCACAAAATCTCACTGATCTGCTACAAATGCAATTATATTACATAAAATTACAATGAAATTTATATAATACTTGTATCATGCATATTTACATTACTTTTTGATTAATTTTAATTTCTTTAATAAACCACAAGGACCTTGATATACAAATTTAACTTGATCCCCTAGTTAGGGCAAAATATATATTGAATAATATATATGAATGTAATCATCATTTTAAAGAATTGATGTGTAATTAATTCTGTGATTGTAGCTGTGAAAACAGCTTTTCATTGCAAACACCAAAGTAACTGACCTTTGTATTGAAGAATTAAGTAACTATGGAGCATTACAGTTCAGCCTTCTACTGAAATGGTTTCATGGAAGAGAATTCGAATGATAGCCTATATTAGTTATGCCCTATTTCATTTTAAAGTTGTTTCAAGAATTACTATTTTCCTCTGATACTCCAAACTTAATTGTTATTATAGTAAATAATAAAATTGTCTCCTCATGGTTATTCTTACCTTCTCAAAGTAACTCAGTCTGTAAGGTAGACAGTGAATCTTTTGGCAAAAAAATCAAGTGGTATGTCTTGGAAATAAGAACCTGAATAAAAGCTGATATGTGATCTGAAGAAATTTGAGCAGCACTTTATGTGGGAAAAAAAAAAAAATTAGACTTGACTGAAAGTATATAATGAAGAATAGGTAAGCGGAAGTGAGTTTATTCAAGCATAAGAAAGAGAAAGCTTGAAGAGACTCATCATTAGTTTGGGGTTATATGAAAAAGGTCTTGTACAGTAGTAGTGAATAGCTTTTCCTCCATATTCACTGAATATAGGACAAGAGGGAATAAGTTTAAATTGCAGAAAAGTAAGTACTTCCTGACTGTGAGTATCGTAAGCCATTAGAATGTGTTATCAAGAGGTTACAGTATTTTCTTCTCTAAAGGTGTTTGAAAAAAAATCTTTTATAAAAAATTATTCTCCAACAGTTTTGGCACTATCTTAGCTAAAAGCAGGGAAAGAATCATCTGTTAAATCATGGTATCATTTAATTCAATCACAAAAGTGAATTTATGAAAATAAAAAATGATTTTAAAATGTAATTTTTCAAAGTAAAGATGTATAAAATCTTGCATTCAATAAAATTCATATATTAGAAAATTCTAATTATTCTAAATTTTAATAGAATAATAATATGAAATAATTTTAATAGAATAATAATTATTATTCAAAAAAATTATAATTTCATTTGGTTTTCTTTGTCGAAATTAAGTAAAGCATTTAATGAAAGAACAAATGCCCATCGATGATAGACTGGACTGGGAAAATGTGGCATATATACACCATGGAATATTATGCAGCAATAAAAAACGATGAGTTCGTGTCCTTTGTAGGGACATGGTTGAATCTGGAGAACATCATTCTCAGCAAACTGACACAAGAACAGAAAATAAAATACCGCATGTTGTCACTCATAGGTGGGTGATGAACAATGAGAACACATGGACACAGGGAGGGAAGCACTACACACTGGGGTCTACTGGGGGTAATAGGGGAGGGACAGTGGGGGGGGAGCTGGGGAGGGATAGCATGGGGAGAAATGCCAGATGTGGGTGAAGGGGAGGAAGGCAGCAAATCACACTGCCACATGTGTACCTATGCAACTATCTTGCATGTTCTGCACATGTACCCCAGAAACCTACAAAGACATGAATTCATTGTTTTTAGTGGCTGCATAGTATTCCATGGTGTATATGTGCCATATTTTCCTTTTCCAGTCTATCATTGATGGGCATTTGAGTTGGTTCCATGTCTTTGCTATTGCAAACTGTGCTGCAATGAACATATGTGTGCATGTGTCATTATAACAGAATGATATATAATCCTTTGAGTATATACCCAGTAATGGGATTACTGGGGCAAATGGAATTTCTATTTTGAGGTCTTTGAGGAAGCTTCACACTGTTTTCCACAATGGTTGAACTAATTTACACTCCCACCAATGGTAAAAGTATTCCTATTTCTCCACATCCTCTCCAGCATCTGTTGTCTCCATATTTTTATTGATTGCCATTCTAACTGGCATGAGATGATACCTCAATGTGGTTTTGACTTGCATTTCTCTAATTACCAGTGATGATGAGCATTTTCTATATGTTTGCTGGCCTCATATACAGCAACAGACTAACAGAGAGCCAAATCAAGAACAAACACCCATTCACAATTGGTACAAAGAGAATATACCTTCAAATACAACTAACAAAGGATCTAAAATACCTCTTCAAGGAGAACTGCAAACCACTGCTCAGGGAAGTAAGAGAGGATACAAACAAATGGAAAAACATTCCATGCTCTTCGTTAGGAAGAATCAATATTGTGAAAATGGCCATATTGCCCAAAGTAATTTATAGATTCAAGGCTATCCCCATCAAGCTACCAATGACCTTTTTCACAGAACTGGAAAAAACTACTTTAAACTTCATATGGAACCAAAAGAGAGCCTGCATAGCCAAGATGATCCTAAGCAAAAAGAACAAAACTGGAAGCATCATGCTACCCAACTTCAAACTATACTACAAGCCTATAGTAATCAAAACAGCATGTTACTGGTACCAAAGCAGACACATAGACAAATGGAACAGAACAAAGGCCTTGGAGGCAATGCCACACACCTACAACCATCTGATCTTTGAAAAACCTGAAAAAAAGAAGTTTCATTTCTTAAATTGTATGTCTTGACAAGTGGGAAGCTGCAACAAAGTATGTGATGAGAGATTAACAGTTAGTAGGTGAGAAGAGCAGTGTTTTTATTTACTTAAACCACTAGCATGCCTGTAACCCACCCATATCAAGTATGCTGTACTTCTGTTCGAATGCTTACACAATTTATTTCATTTGTTTATTATACATGTATATCATCTTTAGTAGGCACTACATTGCCTAAAGGAATGATGATACCCAAAGATTTTAGTATTCCCATGTCCAAAAATAGCAACATAGAAAATGATGAATGAAATGTTTGTGGAATAGGAGAAGAGCAAGATGACAGAATATAGAAAGCTTCACCTATCATCCCCCTCAGCAAGGACACCAAGGTAACAATTAACTAAACAGGAAAACACCTTTATAAGAACCAAAAATCAGGTGACCATTCATAGTACCTAATTTAAATTTATATCACTGAAAAAGGTATTGAACAGATAGAAAAAATAATTCTGAATCACTGACACCACCCCTCCCCCATCCTGGCAACTGTGGCATGTGCCATGTGCATCTCTGGGTGCTGGGGGAGCACTGAATTCAACAAATGTGAGGCACTAAATTCAGGGCTGAATTTAGGGCTGTTGTGTTAGAGCAGAAAGAAAAAACAGACAAAACTCAGCTGATGCCCAACCAAAAATGAGTATTTAGAAAAGCTCCAGTCAGCAGGGAATAAGCTATCTCAGCAGTCAGAATTTGAATGATCACAAACGTCACCACCCAGAGCCAATTACTCTTTGTCTCTAAATAAACCTGAAAGGCTTCCTAGGACTGCAACTCTTAGGAAGGTCGTAGGGCTGAACTAGGCCCAGAGACGGTGGACTGGGAGGACACCTGACACACTGAGACATCAGCTGGGAAAGCCAAGAAAGTGCTGGTATCATCCCTACCCTAACCCCAGTCTACACAGCTCATGACTCCATAAGAGACCCCTTCCTGCAGCTTGAGAAATGGAGAGGGAAGAGTGATGGGAACTTTGTCTTGCATCTTGGATACCAGCTCAGCCACGGTAGGATAGGGCACAAGTCTGAGTCATGAGGCCTGTTCCAGGGCTTAGCTCCTGGAGGACATTTCTAGACACACTCTGGGCCAGAAACATACTGCTGCCTTGAAGGAGAGAACAATTACTTTCAGCATTCATCACGTGGTAACTGAAAAGGTTTTGGGTCCTGACTAACCAGCAACAATACCCAAGTATTTTATCAAGGGCCTTGGTGAGCCTTTGAGATTTGCTGGCTTCAGGTTAGACTCAGAACATTACCAGCTATGGTAGCTATGGGGTTAAGCTCCTTCTACTTTGGAAAAGCAGAGAGAAAAGTAAAGGGGACTTTGTCTTGCACCTTAGGTGCCAACATTGTCACAAGTTGGTAGAGCACCAAGTGGCCTCTGGGGGTCCCTGATTCCAGAACTTGACTATTGGACAGCATTTCTGGACCTGCCCTGGGCCAGAGAGGAGCTCACCACCCTGAAAGGTGAGTCCCAGGTCAGACAGAATTCACTGCAAAGTGACTTAACAGAATTTGGGCCTTATGGGAGCATTGGTGGTAGTGTAGCAGTACTCCTGTTAGCCAGGGTGTAGAGAAACAAATAAGAGTAGAAAAATTATACAAGGGGATAATAACAGGAAACTTCCTAAGCTTACAGAAAGATGTCAATATTCAAGTACAAGGTTATAGAACACAAAGCAGATTTATCCCAAAGAAGACTATAAGAAGGTATTTCATAATTAAACTCCAAAAAGTCAAGATAAAGAAAAGATTCTCAAAGCAGCAAGAGAAAAGAAACAAATAACATAAAATGGAGCTCCAATATGTCTGGCAACAGACTTTTCATTGGAAACCTTAAATGCCGGAAGAGAGTAGCATGACGTATTTAAAGTTCTGAAGGAAAAAAATTTTAACCAAGACAGTATATTTAGTGAAAATATTCTTCAAACATGAAGGTAAAATAAATATGTTCTCTGACAAAGAAAAGGCTGAAATATTAATATTTCATCAATACAGGATGTATCCTACAAATATGCTAAAAGAGTACTACAGTCAGAAAGATAAGGACATTAATTAGCAATAAACATTCATCTGAAGGTATAAAACTTACTAGTAAGTACGCAGAAAAACTGAGAATAACACTGCAACTGTGATGTATAAACTGCTTTTGTCCTTAGCAGAAAGTCTAAACAATGAACCAATAAAAAGTAGCAACTCTAACAACTTGTCAAGACAAGGATAGTACCTTAAGATATAAGAATAATGGTGCCGATGTGGTGAAAAAGGAACACTTCTACATTGTTGGTGGGAATGCAAACTGTTGCAACCACAATGAAAAACAGTGTGACAATTTCTTAAAGAATAAAAACTAGATTTACCATTTGATCCAGCAATACCACTACTAGGTATCTACACAGAGGAAAAGAAGTCATTATACCAAAAAAGAAACTTGCACATGTATGTTTAAAGCAGCACAATTGGCAATTGCAAAAATATGGAACCAGCTCAAATGCATAATAATCAATGAATGGATAAAGAAAACATAGTGTATATGTATAAAATATGGTATATTATATATGGTGTGTGTGTATATATATATAAATATGGTACATATATATATATATTTTGAAAGATGAGAAATGCAGGGGATTTTATTGCTGATGAAAGTGGCTCTCAGTGGAAAGGGAAACTGAAAGGGGTACAGCGTGGGGGAAGAATAGGTAATCTTCCTCTGAAGTCTGGCCGCCTCCAGCTGGATTCTTTGTCGAAGTTATGCCATCAAGCTGTTCCCCTGAAGTCAAGCCACTTCTCTCCAATGTCCAGCTGTAGTCTCTGATGTCCAGATGCTTCTCCCCACTGCTGGCTGAGTCTGAGATCTCTTCCAGGATCCCAGGCAGGCGAGGACCCAGTTGAAACGGGAAAGGTTCCTTGTCATAGGGGCGTGGCCACTTCTTCAGTGCCCTGCTGCTCAAACCTCTAGGGGAGCATACAGATGGGCAGGCTGATCTCAGAGGGTAATTCAAAAAGAATAGTAGCAAAAGCAAACAGTATCAGAATGCTACAGGATGTTAGTGTTTGTAAAATTTATTCAACCAAGGAAATTTTTATTTTATCTAATTTTAAGTTCTGGGATACATGTGCAGGACATACAGGTTTTTTACTTAGGTAAACATGTGCCATGGTGGTTTGCTGAGCATATCAACTCAACTTATTAAGCCCAGCATGCATTAGCTATTTATCCTGATGCTCTCTCATCCTCCACCCCACCCCCCAACAGGCCCCATTGTGTGTTTTTTTCCCTCCCTGTGTCAATGTGTTTAATGTTTACCTCCCATTTATAAATGAGAACATGTGGTGCTTGGGTTCTGTTTCTGGGTTAGTCTGCTGAAGATAATGGCTTCCAATCCAGCCATGTCCCTGCAAAAGGCATGATATGGTTCATTTTTATGGCTGCATAGTATTCCATGGTGTATATGTACCATATTTTCTTTATCCTGTCTATAATTGATAGGCACTTAGATTGATTCTATGTCTTTGCCATTGTGAGTAGTGCTGCAATGAACATGTGCATGTGCCTTTATACTAGAACTATTTATATTCGTTTGGGTAAATAGACAGTAATGGGATGCCGGGTCCAGTGATATTTCTGCCTCTGGGTCTTTGAGGAATTGCCACACTGTTTTTCATAATATTTGAACTCATTTGCATTCCTACCAACAGTGTAAGAGCTTTCCTGTTTGTCCATGGCCTCACCAACATTTGTTGTTTCTTGGCTTGGCTTTCTAATAATTGCCATTCTGACTGGTGTGAGATGGTATCTTATTGTGGTCTTGATTTTCATTTCTCTACTGATCAATGGTGTTGAGCTTTTTTTTTGTATGTTTGTAGGTCACATAAATGTCTTCTTTTGAGAAGTGTCTGTTCATGTGATTTGCCTACTTTTTAATGGGGTTATTTTTTTTTCATAAATTTAAGTTTCTTGCTGACTCTGGATATTAGCCCTTTATCAGATGTATAGATTGCAAAAATTTTCTGCCATTCTGTTGTCTGTTCCTTCTGATGACAGTTTCTTTTGCTGTGCAGAAGTTCTATATTTTAATTAGATCTAATTTGTCAATTTTTGCTTTAGTTGCAATTGCTTTTGACATTTTTGCCATGAAATATTTGCCCACACCTATGTTATGAATGGTATTGCCTAGAACTCACTTTCACAATTTTTTCAAAAAGAATAAAATACCTAGAAATACAGCTAACAAGGGAAATGAAGGACCTCTTCAAGAACAGCTGCAAACCACCTCTAAGTAAATAAGAGAGGATACACGCAAATGGAAAAACATTCTAAGCTCATGGATAGGAAGAATCAAAATTGTGAAAATGGCCATACTGCCCAAATTGTTTAAAGATGCAATGCTATTCCCATTAAATACCACTGGCAATCTTCACAGAACTAGGAAAAAAAACTGCTTTAAAATTTGTATGAAACTATATAGCCAAGACCTATAGCCATATATGTACCATATAGACAAGTTGATATAGCCAAGACGATCTTAAGCAGAAAGAACAAAGCTGGAGGCATTGGGCTACCTGACTAAAACTATACTACAAGTCTTCAGTAACCAAAGCAGCATGGTACTGGTACAAAAACAGACACATAGACCAATGGAACAGAGAAGAGATTTTCGAGATAAGACCATACATCTACAACCATCTGATCTTCCACAAGCCTGAGAAAAACAAGCAATGGGGAAGAGATTCCCTATTTAATAAACAGTGCTGGGAAAACTGGCTAGGCATATGCAGGAAACTGAAACTGGACCCCTTCTTTACTCCTATACAAAAATTCAACTCAAGATGGATTAAAGACTTAAATGTAAATCCCAAAACAATAAATACCCAAGAAACTTTTAAATCAATATTTTTATGAAATAATCTCTACATAATACAAATGAACACCTTTAGATTTTATCCTATATTATGAGCAATTATCCTGAAGAATGTTTGTATTTGGCTTATATTTAGAAATTTCACTAATTAGAAATTTTTAAAGGATATTTTATCTCAGTAGCTAATATTGTGGTGTTTCTAAAAGTTTGAATATTACATTTAAAAATTCTTAATAAATTTTCTATATTCTTATCATTAATGGCTTTGTCTGTCAAATGAAGACTAAATGAAGAACATTATATTTTCAAACGTGAAATAAATATGGCATGTTTACAATACCTTGTTATTTTATGCTAACCAAAAATATACATGCTTTGCAATGTGTAATTTAATGATTAATATAATTAAAATATATACTTTACAATATGTAATATTTGAAGAAGTTATTTCTTTGGGAGCAATGATATTAAAATTAAATTTATTTAGATAAAATCTGGAATAAATGGAGAAAAAATTAGTATGAGACAATTCAGAAATAACTTGGGAATAAATTTCTTCTTATATAGGAAAATCTGGTTATCTGCCTTATAATGGCTAGTATTTTTCTCTCATTATGGAAAATGCTGCATTCATAACATGTTCTAGAATATATTATGAAATAATTTTACCAGTTTTCTGCTATCCCTTCCTACTCTCAATATGTGTTTTTTGAATTTATTTTGTAGCTCCTATTGAATAAAATGGTAATTATGAAACAAAGTACATATTCAATAAGAAAATATACAGATTTTTCAGAATAAGATATAAGACAAAATGGATTTAAGGAATTTAGACAAAATCTTAAAACATTCACAGAAACTTTTCTGTATTTACACATCGCATTTATAGGATGTAGTGAGTCAAAGATGAAAGCAAAGTAAGAATAGGGCTGATGTGGACCTGTGTTATTATAAGGCAGTAGTCACAAAATGGTAGCTGTACATTCTTCTGTCTGATCTTAATCTCTGGACACTGAGTCCTGCATTTATGTTAAGAATACATTTCTATAAATTTCATGTTACCTAGTCTCCAGAGAGTGATCCGACTATCAGGTTTTGAAATATGACATTTATTCTCCTCTACTTCTTTGCCATCTAGAGTCCCAAACTTATTTCACCCTCTGGAAACATAACCTTTGTCAATTCTCTAGTTTAGCCATCAGTCTTAATATATTAGTCCATTTCATTATGTACTAATGAAATCAGTTACCAACATCATCAGGATGTACTAAAACTACATTATTTATTTAATTTATTTATTTATTTATTTATTTTGAGATGGAGTCTCACTCTGTCACCAGGCTGGAGTGCAGTGGCCGATCTTGGCTTACTACAACCTCTGCCTCCCAGGTTCAAGCGATTCTCCTGCCTCAGCTTCCTGAGTAACTGAGACTGCAGGCGCACACGCCCAGCTAATTTTGTATTTTTAGTGGAGGTGAGCTTTTACCATGTTGGCCAGGCTGGTCTCGAACTCCTGACCTCGTGATCCACCTGCTTCGGCCTCTCAAAGATTACGGGAGTGAGTCACCATGCCCAGCAAATACTACATTATTTAAAGCACATTATTACAATGCTATTAAGCAAAGGGTGGCAAGAAAATAGTATAAACATTTACAATTAAATTTTCACAATATAACAAATTCTTTAAATATAAATACAGTACAGACGCATTTATTTTTGGGACTCATAGTGACCAAAATAAGGAATGAATTATAAGAAGCCCATCAAAATACTGGTAATATCATAAAGTGTTTCTGAGGGCATGGTTCTCCAAATGAATATTTTGGCAGAAATAGTTCCCCTTCTTGAAGCATCTATTCCTAAAGGAAAATTTGAAATATTTATCAACTTTGAATCTAAATTTATTGTTTTTTTTTTGTAAAACAAAAGTGTATAAATTGCCAGTTTATTATGTTTTAATAGGTTTAAACTGTATTATTAAAGTATTTATACCTAATTTTGATTCTTTGTTTAAAGGAAAAGAGAGAATATGTCTCACTGCACATATTAAAAATAACTCTAACTCAGGTTATTAGAACTGAAATTTTTATTTCCCTTTGATGCCATATGAGCTGCAGATCCTGAGTGTTAAAAATTATATTCCCTCTAATTAAGTCTGTGTCTTTTCCAAGCCTAAGGAAAAATTGACCAGTGGGCTATAGCCAGAAGTGATTTTATAACTTCTGAACAAAGGGAGTGCATAAGTATGATAAGCTTATTTTCCCTAATTGTAACTGGACCTTGCCTGTTCTGTTACCAATGAGCCCCATATTTACTGCAGTTTTTCAGATTAAAACAAATATTCAGCTTATATGGCCAGCCATATACTATCACATTCAAAATGTATATTAATAAATTGGGTACCATTATTGATTTTGAATAGAACATGAATAAAATTATGTATTTTGCTGTTGGTTTCTTATGCAAAAAAAAAGATATATAGTACAGTGAATATAGTAAATAATACTGTATGGTTATTTGAAGTTTCCTTGAGTCTCTGTCAATTGCCCACTGTGAAATATTGAATATTTTAAAATCAATTGAAATTTTAATTTTATTTGGCAAATCCAGATAACTTTGAATAATGGGTATAAAGTCATTAAGGATTAATGAAAATAGATCTGGGAAGATTGTTTAGGCTGTTGATTAGTACTTCAGGTTCTCATAAAAAGATTTTTTAACTAAACACTAGAACTTACTTGGGCTGTTAATCAAAACTGTTTACTAAATAGATGGGAAAAATTTTTGAGTTTAAGAGTATTTTTCAAGAAGCTCAAGTAAACAGTACATTCTGAGGTTATCTACTTTAATTATACTCTAAAGACCAAGTGAAAGGCTTGATTAATTAAACTGAGGAGATAGTGCTTGTTTAAATAATTATCACTTGGCACATACTCTATAAAAGTTTAATATTTTTTTAAGTTGAAAATAGGCCACATGCTAAATTCAATGACAGAATTTGGTTAGAAAAATCTGAAATAATCATAACAATGCAAATATAATATTTTGATGTAGGAAAAAATTACTGTCCAGTTATTTTGAAGATTAAAAGAAATACTTTTTTCTTTATGTTTGCATTGTTCATATTGCATATGCACAGCCTCAGTTTTTCATCCTTTTTATTTAAAGTTTATTTAAAAATTAATGTATCATCAATAACTTTATTTTCCCATATTTTATTTGGAATCTTCCAACAATTAAAAAAACAAAATTATTCTTTCAGTAATGGAAGAGCAGTCCATTTACATTGCTATTCATTTGCAGCTCAAGAATACCTTATCCCTTTAAGTTCTCCTTGGTTATTCATTTGCAATTATGAGCTTCCTCTCCTCTGTAATCTTAAATGTATTTATTGAATTCTGCATTATTATGTTTTATAAAATAATTCCTCTACAATACCTCTTAATAAAAGTCATCATATCTCGCTAAAACAATGAGTGTCAAATACAGTGCTTAGCGATAAGATAGAAAAAAATTAGTATATAATTGATATTTAATTGAATAATAAAAGTATCATATATATTATACCTATTACATATAAAATGAAAATATATTATTTAATCAACACAAGACTGATATATAATAGTCTAAAGCAATTAAAATTTTTCTGATATAGGTTCTGACACTTAAAGATACATAATGGTACTTATCTGTGTAATCCCTTAGGTGCAAGCAGAAAATAATGTTCTATTAAACCCACTGTGTATAAACAAACTTCAGCATCTTCAGTGACTTTTTTTGGTTGCTTGGGTAAGTGAAAGGAAAATGTCATAGGCCCCCAATATCACTAAGGAAAACTCAAGGTGGAAACTGCTTAGGGCAAACCTGACTACCATTCAATCCAAAGTCACCCTTCTCACTGAGATAGATGCATATTTGATTTACCTCCTTTGGAAAGACTAATCAGAAACTCAAAAGAATGAAAAAATCTCCTTCCAGTAAGAAAAATATGTTAACCATTATAATAAGCAAAATCTTAATGTGATCCAGAAGTCCTTTCTCCACGAACTTCTGCCTGATTGGGCTGGAAATCTGTAGGAAACAGTTTCTCAGCATTTTGCTTCTTTTGCTTTACCCTGAAAGTTGGCCATTTCTTTTTTATTTTCTCCTGGATTAGAACAGGGAAAAGGGGATTTATCACAACGGACTGAAAAGTTTTTAATTCACATGTGCTTTAATGAGCCACTCCTGGCTCTCTGGCTTGGTAGAAGAAGGTATTTTCTTCTCGTGGAGCTGTTTTGTGAGTCCATCTGAGCTTATCTTGTTAAGGACATATAATTGCATATTGCTACATGGAAAATACATCCTCTTTGGATAACATTTACTATTATGTAATATTTAATATTACATATTTAGTATATAAACAAGGGTAATATATACAGATATATTTAAGTACATATTTTTAATGTTATATATAGGCATAATGTAGTCTGTTCCAATGCAGCTCATTCTTTTTCTCTCTGCTATGCCTCTTCATTTTGGTATTCAAAATCCTTAGTCTTCAGATTATCCAAGCATGAGAATCACCAGTTTACCAGTGAGTAAGTGCACTCAGCCTCCCCTTTGGCTGTTCCAAACTGCTTTCACTTGACATGAGTTAAGGAAGAAGCTCTTACTCTGCACCAAAATGAGGTGCAGCCCAGGGAGTCTGTCATCCTCACTCAGAGTCTCACTTTGAGGTTTCTGCATCCCTAACCCTTATTATTCTCTAGAAGTGCATGTGTTGCTTAATGTTACACAGTTAGCATTTTACCAGCTATTTCTAATGTACTAACTGTACAGTTGTACAGAACACTTAAACTTGATACTTCATCAAAACTGAGTTAGAAAAAGAGTACCAACTTAACATTCTGTTACAGTTTCTTCCTTAATCACCACTCTAGTATATATGAGCTCAAGATTTTAACTAAGGCCTATTGACTCCAGAATCTCAGCTCTTAACCCTGACATAACTCTGAGTTATACCTTAAACACTGGTGTGAGTTCCTCTCCTCCTCAACAGCTTAATGGCATATATTGTAATCAGTAAGTGTCCTACTGATAACATTTTATACTGCTTTTCCACATGGGTTATAGATTTAACTCTCCAAAGGACAATACCTTTTAAAATATCAACCAAGTTAGACAAAAATAATTTCAAATATTCAAGTCAATACAATTAAGGTCCTTTTTCAAAATGAATCATTGAGGTTATCCCCACAGTAGACAAAACCTTTTACTATCCAATGAATTCCAATTTCTATAAAAATCACAAATTGTGCATTTCATCACGGATACTATTTTTGTTGTTTCTTGTCAGTTGAAGGTGTTAGTAACATTTTCTCAAACCCCCCAAAATAATTAAATAACGATATTATGATCCATGGATGTAGAGATATACTATAATTCCATATCTTAGCAAATATCTAACTATTTAAAACATTTGGGGGCATTGTTATGTTAGGGTCATTGCTGTATAAAAGTTAAATTTAGGCAATTAAGTGATATTTTGAATTATAAATGCCAGAAGATATTACCTTCTATTCTATGTATTGATATGAACTTGTAACATCATTTAATTAGTTTGACTTTTATTTTTCAAAACTCTCAAAATATTTTACTAATTTTATGCTGCAAAATGGTTGAATGGCTGTGTGGACAAAATATGAGCACAGACATATTTCATAACTTTTTTGAAACTTTGTGATGAACCAAAGTGGTTAAATGGCTATGTGTACAAAATATGGGCACAGACATATTTCACAACTTTTTGAAACTTTCTGAAAAATCTATAAGATGGAGAAAAGTCCAACTATGTTTTTGGCAATATACTTGATAATTCTATATGAAGTACATGTTTTCCCTTTGTTTATTAATGACAACTAGTGTATTCTAGATAACATATTTTAGTATTTCCACTGCAACAGGGCATTTTAAATGCATGCTAAAGATCCCTGGTATTTCAAAGCATGTCATTTACTTGTTTCTATTTAAAAATGCAAAATCCACTGTGGCATCTCTTTAATTAACAGTTTTTCTCACATTGTCTTTATTTAATAAGATCCTCATCTTATCTGGAATCAGGAAATAAGTGTATTATAAAAACCACCTTATTTTATGATATAATTGCTAGAGATTATATCTAAGGTACGTATACTAGTAGGTGTCAGAAGAAACTTCAGGAGGGAGAAAATATTCTTCAATAAGTCTTTACGGTCCTAAATGTTCGTATTTATTTACCATACTCTTCTACCTTAAAAAATATAGACTACCATATTTACATTGCTTTTATTACAGAAATTCTTATTATACCAGTCTCTTACTAAATGCCTTGACAGTTACATGTGATAAACAAATTTAAAAGGTATGTGTATTTACCTGAGAGTATGTATTCTCTATTATTTTAGGCACATATATATGCTCAATAAATGATAATATTGAATAATTTAATTGGTTGCTAGCTTCATTGGTTACTAGTAGTAACTGAGTGAATTCCTATATTAGGTTCCACATATCACACAGTGAACTTGTTAATAAATCTTTTAAGCACATAGTTTTCTTATTTCAGTAGAAATTAGTCTCAAATAAACACACATTTATTGGTAATATACTTTAATAGGTCTATCGTGCCAAATTATTGATACTTAAGTATCCTCGTATTTGTATTATCTTCTCTAATTTGGAATGTTTGTTATACTAACATTTTCTGTATGTTTGATGAAAGCAAGTAAGGATTAATATTCTCACAGAAATGTCCCCAAAATTAATTATATTGGATAGCACATCCCTGTTTTGATCATTTATTATATACTTGACATTTTTAAAACATATCTTAATTTCAGCAATAGCCATTGTTTGTAGCTTTTATAATTTTGTATAACACTCAGACAGTAGGTGTAGATTGTTATCCTCTAAAATGTTACTTTCTTTGAATCACAGACACATGAAAAACAGTGAAGTATTTATTAAGTATAACTAATTCCATATTGTAACTCATTCTGCAAAATTCTTGATTAGATATTTATGTTTGGGAAAGTGCTCATCTTGCAGAAAGTATTTTAGAAACTTAAGAACAAAAGTGAAAAATAACTTATCTGTGAAAAATATAAGCAATGTTTGACTTTTGTTGAAAGCAATACAGCATTACATATTTATATTGATGAATTCTGGTGAATTTGCCTTTTTAGTTCACATAATTCAGTAGTGAAAGGAAAATCTTCTGACAAGAAGGGGAAGGTAAAATCTTTATGTGAACACTAAGTGTATGTTTTGAACTCTTTAGTGAAGAGGAAGGATAATGGTTTATAACTTTACTGACGTCATGAATCTAAAATCCTAAAAGGCAAAATTCTCAATTAGAAAAGGATGCTTGAATGTCTAATGGTATTTCTGTCTTTCGGACATGGAATATTTAAAGATAGTACTCACAGTTTATGATTTTCTGCTTCATGGAGGACAATGCAGAAAGCATTGAGAGCCTATGAGAAATTGTGTGTAAAGCATGTATTTAGCATTACCCTACTGTATTGCCCTATGATATTCTGTATCTTGATAACTGAGACAACCATTTCACATATCTCCCTTCCATCTGAATCTTCATATATCTGCTCCTCTAACTTAGCTATTAATTTTTTATCTTATCACACCAAAAGCAAGAAATAATCAGAAGAGATTCTTCTCAGATTTACAATTCTGGACTTACCAATGTACATACCTGTAAACTAATGCTAGGAGACAATAATTTTTAAATAACTTTAATTTATAAGTAAAGATTCTAGACACAAAGATAGAAAATATATCAAAAGCTGAATAACTTTATCAACTAATTATAATCTAAAAATATAGAACAATTATAGAAAAATATAATTAAGAAATTAATTTCCACAGAAATAATGGCAAA
Source organism: Leontopithecus rosalia (assembly GCA_028533165.1). Classification (NCBI taxonomy): domain Eukaryota; kingdom Metazoa; phylum Chordata; class Mammalia; order Primates; family Cebidae; genus Leontopithecus; species Leontopithecus rosalia. Next base: position 140,339,687 of record CM052648.1, read on the forward strand.
CACAATTATTGAACTGAAACACAGAGAAAAAATAGTGAGGGTGGGGCACAGTGGCTCATGTCTGTAATCCCAGCATTTTGGGAGGCTGAGGTGGAAGGATTGCTTAATCCCAGGAGTTCAACACCAGCCTGGACAAAATAGCAAGACTCTGTATCTAAAAAAGTTTAAAAATTATTGAGCCTTTCTTGTTTATGCCTATATTTCCAGCTACTTGGAAAGCTGAGGCGGGAGAATGTCTTGAGCACAGGAGTTCAAGGATACGGTGAACTGATTGTGCCAGTGCACTCCAGTTTGGTGGACAGAGCAAGACCTCAACTTCAAAAAAATGAAAATAAGGGGACAAGAAACAGCAAAGTGCATAACTAACATATCTAATGTAAAAGTGACTGGAATCCCAGTTGGATAGGAATAAATGAGAATGGGATAGAATCTTAGAAAATAATGGTTGGAAATCTTTCACAGATAATGAATAACTTTATGCTTGAGAACACCAGTACACAAAAAACAAATTAAAAAGAAAGGAAGATTACTAATCACATCATAGTCCATCTGCTAAAAATCAAAGAAGGACAAAGATAAAAATCTCAAAAGGAACCATAGAGAAATGATGATACGTTATAGTCAATGAAGCAACAATAAGGCTAATAGCTAAAGAAAGAATATGTTAGAAAACAATGAATCACATCTTTTGGAGTTGGAAGAATATAGTCATCAATATAAACTTCTATATGCAAAAAGAAATGTTCTATAAAATATATATATTTTATATATTTGTATATATAAAAATATAAGCGTTTATATATATAAACATTCTATAAAATATATATATTTAATATATAAATATATGTTATATGTATGTTAAATATATATTTAATATATATATATTTTATAGAACGTTTCTTTTTGCCTGTAGAAGTTAATATTGATGACTACATTCTTCCAACTCCAAAAGATGTGATTCATTGCCATATACATATATATATATATATATTTTTTTTTTTTTTGAGACAGAAATTTGCTCTTGTTACCCAGGCTGGAGTGCAATGGCTCAATCTCGGCTCACCGCAACCTCCGCCTTCTGGGTTCAGGCAATTCTTCTGCCTCAGCCTCCCAAGTAGCTGGGATTACAGGCACACGCCACCATGCCCAGCTAATTTTTTATATTTTTAGTAGAGACGGGGTTTCACCGTGTTGACCAGGATGGTCTCGAACTCTTGACCTCGTGATCCCCCTGCCTCGGCCTCCCAAAGTGCTGGGATTACAGGCTTGAGCCACCGTGCCCAGCCCAATAAAAAACATTTTTTTCCAGACCAGTTCATCAATAGAGTCTATGTAATTCCAATCAATGTTACAGTTAGATACAAGGAATAAGCTCCAGTTTTCTATTTTACAGTATGGTAAAAATAGTGAAAAAATATACTGCATATATAAAAATAGCTAGTGGAGTTGGTTTTTTAATTCTCTCTCCACAAAGAAAGAATAAATGTTTAAGGTGATAAATTTGATAATTATCTTGATTTTATTATTACACAATGGATACATGTATTAAAATATCACTCTGTACTCCATAAATATGTAAAATATTATGTGTCAAATACAAAATAATCATAAAAACTTTCAAAAAATTATTTTGTGAAAATTGAAAAGCTATTCTAAAATTTATTAGAACTGTAAACATCTAAGAATATATATGTTTCTTTTTTTTTTTCTTGAGACAAAGTCATGCTGTGATGCCCAGACTGCAGTGCAAGGGCATGATCTTGGCTCATTGCAACTGCTGCCTCCCAGGTTCAAGTGATTCCCTTGCCTCAGCCCCCTGAGTTGCTGGGACTACAGGTGCACATCACCATTCCTGGCTAATTTTTGTATATTTAGTAGAAACTGTGTTTCATCATGCTGGTCAGGCTGGTCTCGAACTCCTGACCTCAGGTAGTTCACCTAGACCTCCCAAAGTATTGGAATTACAGGTGTGAGCAACCAGGCTCAGCAACATCTAAGAATATTTAAGACAGTATTGATGAGGAAAAATAAAGTTGGAGATTTAAAAACTATGAAAGCTTATTCTTAAATATTAAATTAAGACCATGAGTTATTCATGACATAAGGACCTAATAAACCAATCAAACATAATTAAAAACTAGAAACAAATTACAAATATATTATTAGCTATTTAATGACTAAATTATTACCACTTTAACCTGTTGCAAGAAGGGTGTTTTCAATAACTGGTGCTAAATTAATTATATATCTATATGGAAAAACTTAATCTTTAGTCTTATTTCATACCATACACACAAAAATTTAATTAGATATGGAATTCAAATGAAATGTTGAGGTAACAAATAATAAGACTTGTAGAATTCAAATAAACATTTTCTTTACTTGTTATTCACAATAATCTTTTAAACAAGATGGAAACAGCCGCAAAGAAAAATAATCAAATTACATCAAAAAAGAAGATTATGTTCATAAAATGACATAATTAAAAAGATTAAAATGAAACTATAAATTTGGATAGCACTTTTATGATAATAGATGTAAGAATATGTATTCTGTATACAAATATATAAATATAAACACAAAATGTGAATAGAGATATGATTATATGATACTGTACATGATTATAAAGAGTATAAAAGGAAATCCTATACATGCAAAACAAACATTCCAATATAAATAAAGGCAAAAGATTTCAAAAGACACTTCATTATAAAACATACATTTGAAAAGCTTTTTAAAATCATTATTCCTCAGGGAATTTCATCTTAAGTGGAATAACTCAGAAACAGAAAGTCAAATACTGCATATTTTCACTTATAAGTGGGAGCTAAATAACGTATATGCATGGACATAGACATAGAGTGTAAAATGATAGACATTTGAAATTCAGAAGAGTTGAGGGTTGGGAGGTAGGTAGATAATGAAAACTTCATATATATCATGTACATTATTCAGGTGTAATTCAGGAAGTCTAAAAGCTCAGACTTCCTTATGTAATATAACCACGTAACAAAATTGTACTTGCACTCCTTAAATTTATACAGAAAAGAATACAAAATGCAATACAATTGCAGATAGAACAGGTTAGCTAAAATGGAAAAGATAGGTGATAGGTGTTGGTGAGGATATGGAGCAATTGGATCTATTAGGTATTAATTGAGGCAGCATGAATTGGTCTAACCTCTTTGAGAACTCTCCAGAGGTAACTACAAAGGTGTACATAGACATACACTGCAAACCAATAATCTTATTTCAGACTTTACATATACAAAAATGCAGGCATATATTAACTGAAAGTATTGTACAGAAATGTTTCTGACAGTACTATTCAGAATATCACCAAAATGTAAACAACGTAAATATTCGTTATCAGAAGAAGAGTTACATAAAATTGTGGGATATTCATGCAATCAGAAGTTATGTTGCAATAAAATATCTGAAAGTATACAGAGTGATATGGCACAATAAAACAATATTACATGAAGTTAGTCAGACATAAACAATTACACACTTTATGATTATTTTAATTTAATGCAAACTAAGTGGCAATACAAGTCATCATGATAGTTACACCTGGGGAAAGAGTGGAAAGAGGACACAAGTGTACTTCTGTGGTTTTCTTAATGTTCTTTTTCAGTATCTTTGTCCTGGTAAAATTGAGTTGTGATCTTATGATTTGTATATATTTGTTTCTTTATATCAGTTTCAGCACTTAATTTTCTCATTGAATTTTTTCTTCTCCTCATCACTCTGTTTCTGTTATCAAACTATTTTCCTGAAGAATCTAATATTTGTTGTGTTCTACCATCAAAGGACTGTCTTCACCCAGTACTTGTATCTACAGACAATATAATTGTGAAGTAGAAAGTACACAAATAAAATAAAGAATGTGTGCAATTTTTGATGAATACATAGTTAAACACTATCTTAAGCATCACTGATTAGATGAATAGTTCACCAGGTGAGACTGGGTGTCTAATCCACGTGAATTGGAATTATTAAGGGTTAGATGCAAAAGGAAGTTCAGAAACTTTTGAAAATTGCTGAAAGTTTTCTGTCACCTAAGTGTAGATATCAAAGCTAAAGAAGTAAAAGAGAGAAGTTCCATAATGTTGCCACGAAAAAAGTATGCAAGCGATGGAACAAATACTAAGACATTTCTAGATATTATAAGAGGAAGAGAAGGCTGTGAAATACTAGGGAGAGCTAGATATCTGTTGTCAATTATTTTCACATTTATTTTACTACATCTTCTTATGTTTTCCAATGCCTTAGTTCTCAGCTCTGCTTTTCTTGGTTAATAAAATATAAGTGAAAGTGTGATTTCCAGGCAGAAACTTTAATACCCAGTGCTTGCTTCGTTATGGTATCTCTTTTCTAAGTAGTGGCTCTTCAGTCAATCTGGCTGCCACAGTGATAGTGACAGTCATTCCCTGCAAGAGCCGTAGCAGACTTAAAAAGTCCCAAATTCTCAACATATTGAAAATATATATGTGAATAGCATTTGGCAATCTGTATTCCACTAGGAGAAATCTACGCTTTTTTTTTTTTAAATGAGGTAGGCCTCTGGATTTACTAAACTCAGCCATAAGCAATGAGATTAGCATGGCCAAAGTTCATTGTAGAGTAATTCAGACAAGCAGAAAGTTTCATTACATGGAGTTGTCAGATATTGGCAGTGGTAAACTTTTTGTCACAGATTTCTAAAAAACAAAAAAAAAAATGGTTTCCCTTATTTTGTCTCTAAGCAACAATTATAGACCAGAAATTTAAAAAGCAAAATATGGCTAAGCTCCGAAGTTAGTACAGAGCATTAGAATACATGGCTTTCTGGTTTATTTAGTTTTTGTTCTGTTTGCCTTGATATTCTTGTATTGGGTCAGAGTCCTCCAAACAGCTCATCACTCCTCAAATGCAGTCTCTGTCTCAAGGTGAACTCGTCCAAGGTTAAAGTAGAAGTGAGTGTGTAGTTCTTGTGATTATAGCGAGTTATCTGGATTTTTAAGCTCCATCTTCTATCCAATTTTAATTTTTTAATTTATGTTACTTATAATCTCTAAACATATTTGTGATTTTCTAAACCTAAGTTAGGGGTGGTAGATTATATTCATTGCCATAAAAGAGAAACAGAAGTCTTTATTGAATGAATAACACAGTTTTTACTTAAACAAAAGTAAAGACAAATTTAACCAAAGTCATAAGTCAAAATCTAAAAATCATTAAAGAAAACTTGACTTGAATATCTTGGCCTTGAAAGTAGTTTGCACAAAAAAGTACAAAAAAGTAAAGAATATCTTTCATTCCAACTCCTCAAAATGATACCAACCTTGTCTTCCAAAAAATTCCTTTCTTCTTCAATCTTCTCCATAAACTAAGTACTTTATATTTTCAAGTCCATCTGCTGCCATCATACTGAAGAAAACAAAAATATCAGTAAGAAATATTATAATGGTATATTTAAAAATGTTGGTTTTGCTTTGTTTGTATTTTTAAGGCAAAATAATTTAGAGATTATGTAGTCAAATGTAATTATTTTATAGAAGAGAAAAATGAAATTGACAAAGTTTAGTTGAATTCCCTGAAGTCATATACCTTGTTGTAGCAATTCAATACTAGAAACGAAATCTATTAACATGACTTTATTTTTTTAATTTATATCACATGTGAAAACAATATATTTTAATGCCTTAAGATAAAGTAAACTTTATACTGAGGTTTCTGGCATTAGTATGAAAGAGTTCTTGAAGATATTCATATAGTGTGTGTGTTTGTGTGAGTGTGTGTGTGTGTGTGAGAGAGAAAGATTGGTATCATTCATATATATGTAATACATATGAATTATAAGTATATGACTATATATGCATATGAGTGATAAATATACATATATATGTCATATACAGTCCATTCAGTTTTAAACAGCTTTATTGAGGTACAATTGATATACAAATAAACTGAACATATTTAATGTGTACAATTTGATGAGTTGAACACATGCATACACCTCAGAAATTACTTTTATTTGGAAAATAAATTGTTGTATTGGAGATAACTTTGAAATATTTAAATTTAGAGTATATGACTTTTAAAATAGAAAACTAAACTCTTTTATTATTAACACTTTAAGGCAACAAAATTAAAAATGACATCACATAGCATTTCTTTTTTTTATTATTTTTAACTTTTATTTTAGGTTTGAGCCCACATGAATAGGTAAAGATGTGACATGGAGCTTTATTTCATCACCCAGTATTAAGCCTGGTAACCAACAGTTATCTTTTATGCTACTCTGTTTTCCCTCCCTCTCCTATCAAGAAGACCTCAGTGTCTATTTTTTCCATCTTTGTCTTTACATATTTTTATCATTCAGCTCCAACTTATAAGTATAACATACAGTATTTGGTTTTCTCTTCCTGTGTTAGTTTGCTAAGTATAATAACCTGCATCTCCATCCGTGTTCTCACAACAGACATAATCTCATTCTTTTTTATGGCTGCATAGTATTCCATGGTTAATATGTACCCCATTTTCTTTATCCAGTCTGTCATTGATGGGCATTTATATTGATTCCATGTCTTTGCTACTGTGAATAGTGCTGAAATGAACATACACATATATGTGTCTTTATGGTAGAAAAATTTATGTTCCTTTAGCTATATACCCACTAATAGGATAACTGGGCACGGTAGTTCTTCTTTTAGCTCTTTGAGGAAACTCCATGCTGACTGCTTTCCATAATGGTTGAAGCAATTACATTTCCAACAACAGTGTAAGAGTGTCCTTTCTCTGCAACACACCAACATCTGTTATTTTTTGTCTTTTTAATAATCGCCCTTCTGACTGGCATAAGATGTTATCTCACTGTGGTTTTGATTTGCATTTCTCTAATAATCAGTGATATTAAGCTGCTCTTTATATTCTTGTTGGCCACATGTATGTCTTCTTTTAAAAGGAGTCTGTTCATGTTGTTTGCCTACTTTTTAATGAGGTAATTTGCTTTTCCCTAGTACACTTGTTTAAGACCCTTATAGCTGCTGGGTATTAGATCTTTTTCAGATGTATGGTTTGCAAATATTTTCTCTCATTCTGTAGATTGTCTCTTTACTCTATTGATAGTTCTTTCATTTTGCAGAGGCTGTTGAATTTAATTAGATCCTGCTTGTCAATTTTTGCTTTTGTTACAATTGCTTTTGATGTCTTTGTCATGAAATCTTTGCCCATTCCTATGTACAAGATGGTATTGCTTAAGTTGTCTTCCAGAGTTTTTATAGTTTGGGGTTTTATATTTAAGTCTTTATTTCATCTTGAGTTGATTTTTGTATATGGTGTAAGGAAGGGAGCCAGTTTCAATCTTCTACATATTGTTACCTGGGTATTCCAGCACCACTTATTGAATAGAGAGCCCTTTCCGCATTGCTTGTTTTTATCAGTGTGATCAAAGATCAGATTATCTTGGGTGTGTGGACTTATTTATGGGCTGTTTATTCTGTTCCACTGCCCTTGTGTCTGCTTTTATACCAACATCATGCTGTTTTGATTACTATAGACCTGCAGTATAAAGCCTGGTAACAGGATGCCTCCAACTTAGTTCTTTTCAATTAGGATTGCCTTGGTTATCTAGGCTCTTGTTTGATTCCATGTAAACTTTAAAATCTATTTTTCCAAGTTCTGTGAAAAATGTAATTGGTAGTTTGTCAGGAATAGCATTGGATCTGTAAATTCCTTTGGTCAATATATTAATAATAGCAATTCTTCCTATCCATTGGAATGGAATGTTTTCTCCATTTATTGGTGTCTTCTCTGATTTCTTTGAGCAGTGTTGTGTAATCCTCATTGTAGAGATCTTCCACCTCCCTGGTTAGCTGTATTCCTATGTATTTTATTCTTTTTGTGGAAACTGTGAATGGGATTGCATTTCTGATTTGGTTATCAATTTGGCTGTTGGTTGGTATAGTAATGCTAGTAATTTTTGTACATTGATTTTGTATTCTACAACATTTCTGAAGTTGTTTATCAGCTGGAGGAACTTTTGGGTTGAGAGTATGGGGTTTTCTAGATAATCATGTCATCTGCAAATAGACATAGTTTGTCTTCCTCCCTTCTTACTTGGATGCTAAAGAGAAAGGACAGTTCACTACAAAGCCAACACGATCAGGCTAACAGGGGAGCTCTTATAAGCCAAAAGATATAAGGGGTCTATATTCAACATTATTAAAAAAAGAATCATCAACCAATAATGTTACATACAGAACAACTGAGCGTCTTAAGTGAAGGAGAAATAAGATTTTTTTCAGATAAGCAATTTTCGAGGTAATTCATTACCACCAGAACTGCCTTGCAAGAGCTTTTGAAAGGAGCATTAAATGTAGAAAGACTGCACTAAATGAAGAAAGGAAAGATCAACTAATATAAAAATACACTTAAACACACAGACCACTGTCATTGTAAAGCAACCACACAAACAAGCAAACATAACAACCAGCTAACAGCACAATGACAGAATGAAATCCACACATATCACTACTAACCTTTAATGCAGTTGGACTAACTGCTCCACTTAAAAGACATAGAGTACCAAGCTGGATGAAAAAGCAAGACCCACTGGTATTCTGTCTTCAAGAGACCAGTCTTATAGGTAATGATACTCATAGGCTTGAAACAAAGGAATGGAGAAAATCTACCAAGCAAATAGAAAAAAGCAGAGGTTGCCATTCTAATTTCAGGCAAAACAGATTTCAAACCAACAAAGATCAAAAAACACAAAGAAGGGCAATACATAACAATAAAGTGTTCAATTCAACAATAAGACCTAACTATACTAAGTATATAGGCACCCAATACAGGAACAGCAGATTCATAAAGCAAGTTCTTGGAGACCTACAAAGGGACATAGACTCACACACAATAATAGTAGGAGACTTCAACAATCCCCTGAAAGTATTAGATCATCGAGGCATAAAATTAAAAAAGATATTCAATACTTACACTCAACATTGGATAAAATGAATCTGTTAGACCTTTATAGAACTCTCCATCCCCCACGAATAGGGGATGCATTCTTCTCATCACCACATGGTACATACTCTAAAACTAACCAGATAATTGGACATAAAACAATCCTTAACAAATGTAAAGCAACTGAAATTATACCAAACATACGCTTGGATTACAGTGCAATGAAAACAGAAGTCAAGACTCTAAAAATCATTCAATGCCATGCAATTACATGAAAATTAAACAACATGTTGCTGAATGACTTTTGGGTAAATAATGAAATTAAGGCAGAAATTAAGAAGTAATTTGAAAATAATGAGAACGAATATCAAAGATACAATATGCCAGAATCTCTGGGACACAGCTATGGCAGTATTAAGAGGGAAATTCACACCACTAAATCCCCATATCTAAAAGTTGGGAAGATCTAAAATGAACAACCTAATTTCATAACTGAAAGAATTAGAGAAGCAAGAACAAATCAACTCCAAAGCTAGCAGAAGACAAGAAATAAACAAAATTAGAACTGAACCAAAAAAATTGAGACATGAAAAACCATTCAAAAGATCAACAAATCTAGGAGTTGGTTTTTTGAAAAAATTAATAAAGTAGGCCACTAACTACACTAACAGAGAAGAGGGAAAATCCAAAAAAAAACCACTATAATAATTGACAAATAAAATGTTACTGCTGACAACATAGAAATAAAAATGACCAACAGAAACTACTACAAATACCTTTACAAACACAAACTAGAAAACCTAGAAAGGATGAATAAATTCCTGAATACATACACCCTCTCAAGACTCAGCTAGGAAGAAATTGATTCCCTGAAGAGACCAATAATGAGCTCCAAAATTGGAATCAGTAATAAATAGCTTATCAACCAAAAAAAGCCTGGGACCTGATGGATTCATAGCTGAATTCTACCAAATGTACAAAGAAGTACTGGTACTACCATTCCTACTAAAACTATTCAAAAATATTGAGGAGGAGGGACTCCTCCCCCTCATTCTATGAGGCCAGCATCATCTTGATACTAAAATCTGGCAGACACACACACTCACAAAAAAAAAAAAAACTCCAGGCCAATATCCTTGATAAACATTGATGCCAAAATCCTCAACAAAATACTTACATATTGAATCCAACAGCACATTGAAAAGCTAATCCACCATGATTAAGTACGCTTCACCCCAGGATGCATGATTCGTTCACATATTCAAATCAATAAATGTGATTTACCACATAAACAGAACTAAACACAAAACACACATAATTATTTCAATACACACAGAAAAGTCTTTCAATAAATTTCAACACCCATTCAGGTTAAGAACTCTCAGTAAGCTTTATTAAATGAGCATACCTCAAAACAATAAGCCAATATGATAAACTACAGCCAATATTATACTGAATGGGAAAAACCTGGAAAGATTCCTCTTGAAAACCGGCAGAAGACAAGGATACCCTCTCTCACAACTTCTATTCAACATAGTATTGGAAGTCCTATGAGCAATAAAACAAGAGAAAAACATAAATGACGCAGCATTTCTATATTCAGAAAGCCGGAATAGAGATGGAGTTTTGGGCATCAGTTTACAGGTAGTAAATATGGCCAGGTATATGGATAATATCATTCATTAATGCATTTCTCTCTTATTTCTTTATATCATGAATATCTGTGCCATACATTGTGCTTCAAGCCCTGTGATAAATGCTAGAGATATACAATGTGTGGGGTGGCGGGAGACCTTACAGGAAGAAACAAAAATAGGTAAGCATGCAACCCAAGATTGGACTGCCTTCTAAATACTAAGCAGAGAGAAATAACTGAAAGAGAATCAGAAGACCAAAAAAGAGCATACACATTAAAAACTAGGAGAGAAGTATGTCCTACAAGACAAGAAAATATCAATAAAATAAAGCATACTTACATTTGATTCTGTCTTGTTTAGAACAAAACTTGTTTCTTCTCCATTACTATAAATCAGTGGTGTTCAATTTTGTATTAGACATGGAAATATTTCCTTAACAATAGGTTAAATGGGGATCATTTGTCACCTGCTCCCTTATGTTTTACTCCCTCTTTTGGATTAAAGGGTGCTTCAAAAACCAGTAGAATAAAACACTATTTAAAAAGCATGCCTTGGGTAATGCAAAGCAAAGTTTCAGTTTGTTCTACTAGAATGATAAGATAAAAAAAGAAAGGAAATTTTCGAGAATTGACAGGGGCCTGGAACAACCAATTCTCTAGTATGACACTGGAGGAAGTGTAAATTAGGATAAGTACTTTAGGAAAATTTTTTGACAGTATCTACTGAAACTGTACACATTCATTCAAATAGCCGGCAATTTCTCTTTAGTTATAAATTCATGGGAAATATGTTAATATGTTTATCAAAGACACGTATGAGAATGATTAATGGTGCCCTTTTGCAATATTTTAAACTGGAAATTATGCAAATTCCAAAATATAATAGATTATGTACAGAATTTTAGGTGTGTTCATACAAGGGACCACTAAGCAACACTAAGAAAAAAAAATGTAGAACTATATGCAGTAATATGTCTAAATCTCACAGTGCATTAAAGCAATGGCAATAAATACAGATAAATATGTATTGCATAATTCAATCTATATAACAAAATATGCAAAACAGATAAAAGGTGTCATGACATTTTGATAACCTTAGCTTGAAATTGAGGATTTAATGACCTGAAAAGAGACAAGGTGGGTCTTTGGGCTCGTCTCTGGGATGCTAATAACTCTATCTTTTTTTATGTGTGCTGGTAAGAATAGCATTTTCACTTTGTGAAGAAAATTAGTATATTGTACACTTACAATAAGTGCATTTTTCTCTATGGGATTTTTTTTACATCAACAAAATATTTTTAAAAACTAAACAAATATTATGCATGAACATATTTTTTGTCACTTCAACTAGATTAGTTGTTTGCTGAAACAAAACTACATCATTTTCTATTTTTTGTCTATCCCCAGCCATCAGTATCACCATTACACTCAGTATTCCGTGATTGCTTATTTTATACATGACAGTTTTATATGAATAAAGACTTTGGAAAATAACAGATATGTTTGCATTTTGAAAAAAAAATGTAGGTTGTTTTGGCAAACTTAGAAAATAAATACCCAGGATGTATCTGCCATTTTCTACTTGAAAAAGCAATATCCATCATCTCTTTTCGGTCACTCTTGATTTAACACAATCAGCAAATGCCTTTAAAGTATTTTAAATGGATAAAATCGGGGACTGAAAATCTTTACTTGGTGCATGCTTCTGATTTTTCTTCTTTTAAGAGAGATGTTCATTCTTGTTAATAGGGGATATAACATTTAATCACTTTGAAATAAACATCTGCATTCATAATCTCATCTGTAAATTAATACAAATGACACTACAGCCTTATCATTTCAGAAAGCAAGTATTAACTATCTTGATTCCAGTGATTCATTCAGGAACACACTACAGCAACGTGTTGAAAACATTTGTTGTGCCATGTTAAATGCTGCAGGATAATAGGTTTTCAAACAATATAGCTTCCTCAGTTTTAGTCTTTTGGTTTGAATCATTAATTATATCTCAGATTATTTTATTTTCATAGCCTGCAAGTACCATTTTGAGTTTTCACAAAATTAGTGAAAATCCTTATATTACATGTTTTTAAAGGATTATGATGAGAAAACGTCTGACTTCCCTGTCTTTCCTAAAATCACAACATTCTTGCCTCATATTCACACATCTTATTCTTCCCCAGTTCTTTTCATTTCCCCTCAGTGTTTATCATTACCTCTAATTACTGACACTTTATTTAATTTTTCTTGTCGTTTTTGTCTCCTCATGATTGACTCCTTTCATGTTAGAATAAAGAACAATCCTAGCATTGGGAAGGACCAAAGTGTTTCCAGACCTCCAGCCAGGGTTTCTATATCAATTTTGATTGAATTTTAGCCAAAACACTTTTAAAACAACTTTGAAACCCTCCATTTAATTGTTTTTATCTTCAATGGATTATGCTATCTTTATGACAGGCCTGTGTTGATTCTCTGACTTCTTCTAAAACAAAGCACAAGATTTAGTACACATCAGGTACTCCATAACATTTGCAGAATCAATAAGCATGGTGGGTCTGTCTTAGAAAATGTCTAAATATTCTGTTCAATCCTAGTTTTAGCTCTTCATTCATGACTGACTTCTCATTACTATCAACATTTTTGATGGGAGAGACAACGCATAGAAGAAACTTTGTGATTATATAATGTAAGAATATACAGATTTATATGATGATGATGTAAACAAGTGCTGGAAAAAAAAAAACACAACACTTCCAAACTAATGGAACTAACATAACCCCCCAAACATATATTCAATGAGGTTTTGCATGCCTAAAAAATTGATTCAACCTATTTTATATAATATTATTCTATTTTCTTTCTTTTCTTTTTTTTTTTTTTTTGAGAAGGAGTTTCGCTCTTGTTACCCAGGCTGGAGTGCAAAGGCGTGATCTCGGCTCACCGCAACCTCTGCCTCCTGGGTTCAGGCAATTCCCCTGCTTCAGCCTCCCAAGCAGCTGGGATTACAGGGATATGCCACCATGCCCAGCTAATTTTTTGTATTTTTAGTAGAGACGGGGTTTCACCATGTTGACCAGGATGGTCTCGATCTTTTGACCTCGTGATCCACCCGCCTCGGCCTCCCAAAGTGCTAGGATTACATATTATTCTATTTTCTAAAGATACTATTCTAGGCACATTTTATTCTACAAACTTGGGATTCTTCAGTATACAAAATAAGCAGATTCTTCACTTACATAGTTTGCATTGTATTAAGGAAGACAAACGATAAACAATAAATTTCATGAATAATTCAATTATACATTTTTAATAGAAAATAGTAAGTGGTTTGATAAAAGAAAAAAAAAAACAAGATGAGTGTAGTTAAAAAGATACCCCAAAAAGATACATTGAAGTTCTAACCCAGAAACCTGTGAACATGATTTTATTTAGAAAAATGGCAATTAAGTTAAAAATCTCTAGATGAGATCATCTTGGACAGAAATTGAACTATAAATTCATTAATAGGTCCCTTTATAAGAAAAAGCCAGAAATTTGAGACACAGAGATACACAGTATGTGTTAATTTATTATTTAAGCCACCAAGTTTGTGTTAATTTATTATGGCAACCCTAGAACACTAATAAATGAGTAAAGGTAAACACAGATTGCCGTGGGTTGGAAGTGCTGGTAGCCATGTTGAGGAGGAGATACTTAGGCAAGAACTAAAAGTGATTCATGGAATTAATTATAAGCAAAATTTTGAAGCACAACCTTTGTATGAATTTAAATAAGAGTGCTGACTATAAAATCAGTTACCATATTATTTTTGGAATTAATTTAACATACATAAATATGGGAAGGGCAAGTATGAGTTGAGTAACACAGTCTGTAAAATCTATGCAAACTCTCTAAGACAAAAATACATCTAACATTTGACTAATGTATGACCAAGACTAACATGGTACAATGTTTAAGATCATAGACTGTGCAACACCCCAATTTACTCTCTATGTGATCTTGGGAATGCTACCATGTGTCTCAGTTATTTTTTATTTGTAATATAGATCTAATATTAATCTCATATGGGAAATTATAGGAGTCTAAATACAGCTTAAAACAACACTTGAAAACTGCCAATGTTAAGTGTTAGCTGTTATTTTATACAGAAAAAAATTCTTTTGAAAAGTTGTAGAAATTGGTAAACTATCTGAGTCATCACCTTAAGAAAGTTTTATCCTTTTGGGGACAGGACAGGAGAAAGGAGACATATTTCATGCAATCTTGACTTCCTATATATCTAGAAATAAATTAGATAATGTGTCCTATTAGAAAAAGAACATTTGAGGCTCAAGTAGGGGAAATAGTTAACATTTTTGTATGAGTCAACATTATTTTTATGATATTTTCTAAGTCAGGAAATAGAGCCTGAATTCAATTTTGATTATTAATATAGCAGGACACCTCCTTGTGCTGCAGTTTTCCCCAGTATTTCAGTGGTAATAATAATATCTTCAAAGAAAAGGTGGAGGATTGAATGCAGTGTTAAGGCAAATTATCCCACAGGCTAGTTGTAAATTAGGTGTTTCTGAAACTAGATTATCTTTCTTAATACTGGTGCATTAATTTCTGTGGGCGGCACAGGACTGTGAGAAAGAATAAAGAGGGAATGATTAGCACATTTTTGGTAATTGTTCTATGCCAGCCTGTTATAATCTGCTTATCTACACTGCCTGCTGCTTTCTCTTGCCAGCTCTCATCAGTGTCTTATCAGGGCATAGCTCTATGGAACAGACTACGTGCTGCTGAACTAGGCTTCTCGGTTTCTAGGCTGCAAACTCTGTCTGCTACTCTGTAGGGATGCCAAGGCTGTGTTAGCACTTTGTTAAAGGCCATGGAAGAAACTTGATGATGCCATGACCCATCCACCCTTGACATTTGCCCCATGATTCTTTGATGCTGCCTTTATGTCTCACGCTTCAAACTTTATGGAAATATATGGCATTCTAAGCATCACTCTACTGACGTGAACTATCAGAATTACCTTTGACAGATTCATAATCTTTTTGAAGTAAAGATCTCAGTGTTCCCATTCATTACAATTGACACTGTTTCTGTCTTTAAGTGGTGATTTTAAATAGATTTCTCTAGTGTTTGCAGATGAGGGAGAAAATAATGGGATAATTTTCTAGTCTATCCCATTGTTCATCTGCCAGTCTTTGTCAAATCATTTGAGAACGCAGAGGAGAAAATTATTCTCACTCTATAGAAAATGGGCTTCACTGTCAAATTAATTATCCAGACACAAACTTTTTACTTACAAATGGTTTTTTGGAGGCCAATTAATTAATTATGCTCACTTTATTCTACAACATGTCAAGGAAAAAGGATTAGAAAACAATGACCAAGAAAATTAAGCCATCCAAATTTTTAACCTTGAATAGGTCACATGCTAGGAGTGTTATTAAATTTTTCTGTGGCAAGGTATTGATGATTGTTTGTTTATATAAATGAATTGCCAATAAATACATAAAAGCTAATCAATGTAAATATTCTAGTATTAAATTCTATATACCACTATCATCATACTGATGTTTTATTGCCTATTATTTTATTGTCTACTATAGTAAGATACTATCTAGATAAAGAAAATAATATAATTAGAATATTTGGGTCACCATACAAGGAACTTTCATCCTTGTAAGTAATGATTCCATTCTCCAAAATAAAATAGTCATTTCTAATACACTGTTAGAAACATAATTTATAAAATAATACATATATTTTCATAACTCAAATAACATATATATTACATATATATAATTAATTTTACAGCAATTACTTTCAAAAACTGTCATGGAAACTTCTCCTCAGACAACACAGTGTTTGGATTAAATATGATTGTTAATTATAAAATATGTATGAAACCTACTCCATGGGTGTTTGATGAGTAATTTAACCCTTGTTTAATTAATTACTTAAATATTGCTCAATATAAATTTGTGTCAGTTTTTTTCACTAGGTATATCTACTTTTACAACTTTATGCAATGATTATTATATGGAATATTTTATAATATACATTATCACTAATTCCTGATATAAATAAGATGATATACTTTTATTTGTAAATTGCAATATAAATTTGCATCCGGGTATTAAATGTATTCTCTAAAAAGAATATCAACCACAAAATTATCAGTGTAATTACCAAAATACTCTCAAATACTTTAAAAAATATGACAGGGTTTTGAAGAAATTGATGTGCTTCTAAAAATGCTGACTCATTTCACAATATTAGTTGATATAAAAAATCTCACTGTCACATGATTGAAATGGTGCATTTCCTCTGCACAGATGTAATTTATTGCTTCTCATTCAGTCACCTCTAAAACTCTAGGCACCACAGTTCAAACTTTAACCTTTCTTTCCCTCACAGAGGGAAACTACCCTTTTCCCAGCATGAAAGTGTCAAACTATATGTTTTCTTTGTTTTTCTACTGTGAAGTTAAACTACTACTGTCTCACAGAAATTTATATCATTAGGAAATCAAACATAATGCATATACAATTTTATATACTGTACATTTAAGAAATAATAAAAGAATGACAAAGAAAAAAAGTGTATTTTAAAATTATTTTTATGCAGCTGTGAATGCTGTCGTCCATATAAATACTGTCATATATGAAGGTTAGTCTTGCAAACAAAATAATTATATAGATAATATATGCACTTGTGTTGTTTAGTGTAATAAATGCATTTATTAAAATATGGCTACTTCATCAAGAGGTATTAACTACCTTTAATTATTTCTAGAGCAATCAGAATATATGGAATTAAAGCAGATAGATTTTTTAAAACATGTCCTCAATGTTTCAAGAACAATATATTTTTATAAAGGAAGTAGATGGATATCTTAGATTCTAAAAAAGACTTTGAACTACAAGTTTACAGGTTGATTATTATGTCCAATTTTACTTGACAATTTATGGATTATTTTTTCCTTCCTGAGTATACAGCTCCAGCTTTTACTGTTCTTTTACTTATCAGATACTATTAAGTAAGTTTTTCACTCATTATTGTCCTCAAGGCAAAATAGAGAAATAATGAGAAGGTTAGAAAGGAGGACAAAATGAGTACCTGAGGTGAATTTATTCAACTGTCAGTGATAAATGGACTCATGTTGGAGACAGATTTTCCTTGGGAAGTTTGTAAAGGGAGCAAACAAGCAAAGAATGTTTAGCTGTGGCCCATCTTTGCCCTACTGCTCCAGCATATCATTTATCAGAATGTGATTGTATTTGTTCAGGGCACATGTTGCTGTTGAATGGGCAGGATAGTGTTGAGTTTAGTAGAGGAAAAGGAAAATAATCTCTCACATATAAGTAAACATTATCAGGTAAGTATTAATAATCGCATCGTATCTTCAAAACACAATGAAGATTTGCTTTTGCAGCTTCTTTTTTAACTGTATAATGCTTATCATTACCCATCAATAGTCCATCATTGTCAATTTGAAGAAAACTTTTCACACCACTGGTGTAAACTCTCTTATTTCTCCTAAGGAAAACTGCCAATAAGGAACCATCATACTGTTGTCTCTGGAATGTATACCATCTTTGATGTCTAAGTGAGAATTCTACCCTGTCTTATCCTTGCAAATTTATGGGGAAAATAAACCTGTTTGCTTTCTCCATTTCAAGTTTGTGTCAATTCACAAGTTCATGATATGTGGCCATGTTTTTACTTTATCTTGCTATTTAAGAGTTTTCTCATTTGTCCCGGCATTATTTTTCTTTCAGCACAAAGTGAGAATTCTGTCTTTTTTTATTATTATTATTATTATACTTTAAGTTCTGAGATACATGTGCAGAGCATGCAGGTTTGTTACATAGGCATATATGTGCCATGGTGATTTGCTGCACCCATCAACCCGTCATCTAGAACTCTGCCTTAATATGGGAGAGACATCCACCTCGCACTAGAAAAGAAATTCTTTAGTGTTGATCCAAGCCATTATTATCATCTGAGGGAGAAAAAAAATAGTCTCTTAACTAATCTTTGTTCTTATTTGAATCCATTGTCCATAGTTATCCATAGAAGGAGAGGTAAGACTGCTCTTTTCAGTTGTCATTCAGGTTATGAAATGTCTCACATTCAAATCCACTCCTTGCACTTGGGAAAAAACTAGATACAATACCATTCAGGACAGGGTTAAGTGTCCTTATCAACTGCCTCTTTGACTACCCCTTAGAATTGTTCTTATCATCTCCAACCCCACACTTACTATACCCCAGATCTTCTTTCGGTTAGAACAGAAACCTTAGTACCTTTGCACTAGATGTTGCCTCTACGTCTTTTAAGCCTAAACTGTGTGATTCTTTATCAGTTAAGTGCAACAATCGCTTCCTCACTGTTGCTTCAAATCTGGTTTTTTTGGTATTATATTTGATCATGTAAGTATTTTTTCGACCGTAGCTTAAGGTGAAATCTAATAAATTGCAATGACAGTGAGATCCCTTTGTAAGATTACATCCCTCAAATCACTGTTGTATTCCATAGTCCTTCAGGTGTCTGAAGGGGATTTGTACAACCCCTAGAAAAATGTCTTTTCAAAATTATGCCATTGTATATGTCATATATTTCTTATAATCTCACCACATATTAATGTAAATTCACTTCATAAATTACTCTTTTTAATTTGTTACGTTTGTACTCAAGTCTTTAAAAGTATAGATAAAACAAATATCAGTAATTTCCTGCCATTATGAATTTAACTTAGACAATTTGCTTTGCATACATAAACCTAAGTTGCGCTCATTCTAGTTCTGCTGCTAATGTTCATTAATTAGATTACAATTTAAAAATATTCCCAAGAGGAATGTTAGTTAAGGCAAGGATTGCGTAACATTTGGCAAAATAAAATTTGTTCATTCAAAAAGATTATTTATTTTTCTGGTTAAGATATATGCCAGTTTTTATCCCAATCAACTCCTTTCCTTCACTGCCAAGAAATTTATTCATGGCCTTATCATATCGTTGGCTTCTGATGAAAATCAGCTGGCCAAAGTTGACAGAAGTGTTCTTAAGTTGATGGAGATTACTTTGCATCATTATCTATTTTTTTTTAGATTTATTTCTTGGGATACTTAGCTGCAAGGGACTTTAAATATCAATTTTTATTTTGTTCTCCTCAAATTGCACAACCTTATTTACTGAGAAATATGTTTCTTTTTCTGATACATATACATATATATTCACCTAGGATTGTAATGAAATTATCAGACAAATTGTTGAGTTAAAGGATACACCTGTTATTATTATTCTTCCTTGAAAGCTTTTATTGAAATGGTTATCTGAATATACTATCTCCAATTTCTCCTCTTACATTATTTTTGGAAGTTCTCAATAAACAGTTTCATTCCATCTTTATATCAAAACTGCTTTTATCAATCTGTCAATACCTCTGTGTTGCTAAATCCAGTGGTCAATTCTCAAAATTCATTCTACTTAACCAAATACTTGGCTTTTTTTTTTTGAGACAGAATCTTGCTCTATAGCCCAGGCTGGAATGTAGTGGCACTCGGCTCACTGCAACCTCTGCCTCCAGGGTTCAAGTAATTCTTGTGTCAGCCTCCTGAGTAGCTGAGATTACATGCACACCACCTTGCCCAGCTAACTTTTTGTATTTTTAGAAGAGACAAGGTTTCACCATATTTGCCAGGCTGGTCTCAAACTCCTGACCTCGTGATCTGCCCACCTTGGCCTCCCAAAGTGCTGGGATTACAGGCATGAGCCACAGCACCCAGCCAAATATTTGGCTTTTAAGACCTCACAAAACTCCCAATTTTTTTTTCAGCATTTAGAGCAACTGCTTTTCTGTTTCTAGCTCATAACCCTGATGACCCATGTTTTTGTCCTTGGGCCTTTTCTCACTTCCATTATATTCAAAATTTTGTTAATGATATTTTACTATAGTTCTTAATATAATAC
The DNA here is from genome assembly GCA_028533165.1 of Leontopithecus rosalia. NCBI lineage: Eukaryota > Metazoa > Chordata > Mammalia > Primates > Cebidae > Leontopithecus > Leontopithecus rosalia. Next base: position 140,360,247 of record CM052648.1, read on the forward strand.
GTATGATGATGTCCTCAAAATTTCTATTTTAAACTAAGGTCTCTCAACAACTGCTCTTGGAGGTCTGAGGGACAGTCCAATAATAACAAAACTGAACCTAGAACAAAAAATGATTAGCCCATAGCAGGTGTTCAACAAATATCCTCTGAATAAATAACTCCTTACAATCTGTTTGGTTTTGTTTGTATGCTGGTTTGTTTTTAGTCTTCCTTGTATCAACAAAAGGCAAACAGATCCTTCCAGCTATTCAAGCCCAAAGGCATAATGCCAAGGGTGCCAATTCTTGACCTCTTGCACCCTGCCAATTCTTGCCCTCTTGCATCCAATTTGTCAGCAAATGCTATTAGATTTACTCTTAAAATTGATCAAAAATCACAAACTTTTGACAGGAAATCTTCCTTAAACTCTATGTCTGAGGCTTAAATGAGTGCTTTACATATATACTTGATAAAGGACATCCTACCTATTAACGAGATCCAAGACTTATACAGGGTCAGCATGAAAAAATACATCATATTAAAAAAAGCAATTTAATCAGCAATAGTTACCACTCACTATAGTGGTGCAAAACTTTCAAAGATGAGACAAATGGTTTAAAACTTTTATTTCTTTACCCAGCCAACCTAACAAAAAGATGTTGCACTAAAATAAAAACATTAAAAAAAAACCAGAGGAGATCAGAACATTTACTTCAACCACATACTTACTGGGAAAAAAAGAGAAAATAATTGCCTGAGGACATAATCTGGCAAAATAGAAAAGAAGCCTACAAAAACCAAATAAGATAAGCAGTTTAATAAATTATATGACTGTTGTTTAAATGGAATAGAAATTCCAGAATGACAGCTGGACATTAGGCTAAAAAAAGCAAAGGTTCAAATTGAAAGAAGTTACTGAATTCTATAAAAAAATGTATTCAGAAGAAAGCATATCACTTTAAATATGCTACCCCAATAATCCTGGAAGATATTAAAGGTATGATAAAGGCACATATTTTTCCTATCTCCTGTTAGACCACAGGGAGAGACAAGAAGGAAGACAAAATGAGAGAGTGGCTCAACAGTTGAGATGGGTTTATTGAGAATAAACCTGAGAAGGGCTTCTGGCCAGCAAGGTCAGGAGCAAACTTGTCTTATAGCCTGAGGCTTTTAAGAAGGGTTGAGTTGGGGAAGTGTGCTCTGAGATAGGTTCCTATCCAGGAGGGGTTAGGAGAGTGCTGGCCGGTTGGGATTGCTGGGGACTTTGATAAACTCGGTTAGGGTCCTTATGCTCTGTTGAAGATAGAGGTGGGCCTGACTTTTACAATTTGGTCAACAGACAGTTCCAAGAAATGGAAACTTGATACTTTAAGGTGGTGGAATCTCGTTCAGATGGCGGTACTCTTGTCCTATCATCTACAAAAGGAGAAAAACAATAGTTAGAAGAATATGAGGAAACTAGCAGAAATGCCTAAGAGATTATAAAGTAATAAAGCAGAGTAAAAAGTGGTAAGGTTTTGAGTGACTCAGGAAAGAAAATCAACATTTAAGCTGGTGGCTTGGATCATTTTCTTTTAACCCATATAGAAGTAATGCTCACAATCGAGTTTAATTTATGATTAAAAATAGTATCACCCCATTTCTAAAATGACATTTCATAAAATAATTTAAAGTGTTAATTATATGAGAAAAATCACACATAAATGCCTTCTTTAAACTTTTTAAGTGACTTTTTCCCATTAGACTATAGTATTTTTTTAATTTATTTTTATTTTTTATTGCTCTGGAGCATGTGTGCATATCCTGCATCCTGCATGATTGTTGCATAGGTACATACATGCCATGGTGTTTATTTTTAATCAGTATAGTTTAGTAAACTTATTTTGAAAATAAATATAATTTTTGTTATTGTTTGTTTTTCTCATGTTTAATGTCAATCTTCCGAAAAAAATTTGAAAATTTAACATTAAGCACAAGATAACTTTTCTTGCTGTTTCTGCCCTTCCTCATTCTAGCAGATAATATTCACATAAGGTAAGCAATAATCCTTCCCATCTCTAAATTCATATTACCATTCACACGAAAAGGTAGAATCTAGGCTAGTCTTATGTTGAACAAAATAAAAGTGATGTTTTAGAATATCTGAGTCCAAGCTGTAAGAGAACTAGCAGCTCTGTGCCTCCTCCATCTTGAAGCCTAGATGTCACTTGGTAAAGGAGTCCATGCCAGATTACTGATTTAGAGGTCACATGGAGAAGGAGGACATTCGCTAAGTAATACCACCCTATATAGATGTGGAGTTGAATAACAGCCACAGTAAGTATAGTTAGCCCCCAGATTTATAAGAAACAATCAATTATTATTGACTTAGGTCATTGAGTTTGGACATGGTTTATTATGCAGCTATTAATACAGCAAATACATTCACCAAAGTCCATACTGTGTTCAAAATATTCCATTGGTTTCCCTTCTCACTCATAATAAAACCTGAAAGTTAGCAAAATAGCATAGATTTTGTTCAGCCTGGAATACTTTAAGTAATATGCTGATTTTAAACTACAGTATAAGCCTCCTGACCTCATGAAAAACATTGACTTTATTAAGACTTGTGTTCTAAAAAACACACTAGATCAATAGTGGTGGTGAATTAGTAACTCAAATTCAAGTAATTTTCAACTCCCTAACTGTTGCTGGCAAGACATATGCAAGAGAATGGCATCTATAAACACTGTTAGATTTTAATTCCTCTCTGGCCTATTAGCATCTCATTTAGAATTCTTTGAGATAAAAGTCTGTGAATTGCATTTAGCATTCCAAGATGCCAACTTCGAGCAATGCCTTTGCAATGTATCTCCAGGGCATGCTCTGTGAGGGGAGAGTGGAAGACTGTTTTGATTGTGTAATGGCTTAAAGTCATTTCAAGATCTCATATAATTTTTTCATTCAACTTTATACATAAAAAATTAGATTGACCTAAGTTTAGCTCTTTGGAGAATTAGCTTTCCAAATCTAACCTTGACCAGCTATAAATTCAAGTGTCTTTTTTCACTCCATGCAAAATGTTTTGTTCATTGGTTCTGGAGGCAAATTTCACCTTTTCTCCCTGAAAGTGTTACATGTCATTCAAGAAAAAAATCATCTTAAGCATCTCTTTTGCTATCTCAAGATATTTCCATATCATAACAAGTAGTCAACATATTTTAAAAATATATGTTGAACTTATAAATAACAGTAAATGTGATAATTATACTCTGCTTTCATGACTTTCAGATAATTTTTATTTATATGTGAATAAAATAATCATGATACAATAAAATATGAATTGTTTTGACTGATTATTTTACTTTAGTAAGACAAATATTTTTAAGGTAGAATATTTTAAGGGGATAATTTATTCTTCTCTATACTATATTCAAGGACAAATAAAAAACTCCTAATTTAATATTTGAAAAGCTAACAGTTTAGTGTTATTTATTACATCATTCTCTTTTAAATGGAAACATGAAAAATAAATGTATCAACACACATTGCCTAATGGGCACTTCAGGATGCCATGTTTTTGCCTACATTCATTTTTTTTATAAATGCCTTTAAAAAAATTTATTATACTTTAAGTTCTGGGGTACATGGGCAGAACATGCAGGTTTGTTGTTACATAGGTATACGTGTACCATGGTGGTTTGCTGCAACCATTCCCCCCTCATCTACATTAGGTATTTATCCTAATGTTATCCCTCCCCAATCCCCCCATCCTCTGCTATCCCTCCACTAACTCCCTCATGCCCCCAACAAGCCCCAGTGTGTAATGTTCCCCTTCTTTGTCCATGGGTTCTCAATGTTCAACACCCACCTATGAGTGAGAACATGTGGTGTTTGGTTTTCTGTTCTTTTGTCAGTTTGCTGAGAATGATTGTTTCCAGCTTCATCCATGTCCCTACAAAGGACATGAACTCATCCTTTCTTATGGCTGTATAGTATTCCAAGGTGTATATGTACCACATTTTCTTTATCCAGTCTGTCATTGATGGACATTTGGGTCAGTTCCAAGTTTGCTATTGTAAACAGTGCTGCAATGAACATATGTGTGCGTGTGTCTTTATAATTGAATGTTTTATGATCCTTTGGGTATATGCCCAGTAATGAGATTGCTGCATCAAATGGTATTTCTAGTTCTAGATCCTTGAGGAATCGCCACACTGTTTTCTACAATGGTTGAACTAATTTCCACCCCCACCAACAGTGTAAAAGCCCTCTCCAGCATCTGTTGTTTCCTGATTTTTTAATGATCACCATTCTAACTGGTGTGAGTTGGTAACTCAATGCAGTTTTGATTTGCATTTCTCTAATGACCAGCAATGATGAGATTTTTTTCATAATGTTGGCTGCATAAATGTCTTCTTTTGAGAAGTGTCTGTTCATTATGCTGTTACCTCATAAATTAGTTAAGAAATAAATTTTTAACTACTCATTCAGTGGCCCTACTTAAATTAATGATGTAATCCATTTGCTGAGCCCTCAGTTAATTCTCACAATACCTCATAAAGTGAGATTAGTATTATCATTATTACTTCCATTTTGCAGATGAGAAAAGTGAAAATGAGGAACTATACACTAAAATATGTGAATGTTGTTTGTTTTGTATTCAAAAATTTTGAAGGCTGTTTATTTTACTACAACATTTGAAATATATGTAAGGTCTCATTTGATGACAGAGTATTTATCTTTAAAATATTCTTAAAGTAACTGGCACAGTTTTGTTTATAAACAGTTTCATCTCTCAAGTTTGGTTTTTCAAGATTATTCTCTATATTTCTATTTTTATATTTTCAGTAAAAAATAAAAATCACCCTTAAAATTATTTATAAAGTATTGAAGCCTGATTTTTACTGGCAATATTCTTTTTCAAGTCAATAAATTCAGGCTGAAGAAAATTAATTCTCACCATATATTCACATTTTAATATATAATGTTGAAGATTATAGGGAAAAAAGTAAAAATTTTAAATAAATTACTAATTTTAATGTTATGCAAATGGTAATAGTGTCTTTAAATAATAGAAAAATATTAACTTTGTGTCTACACATTTTTAGTTACAATATTTTATAAAATTATTTTCATTTAATAGCTTTATGGAATATCATGGGTAAAACACTTAAAATTAGAAGTTGTTTTAGAATCTTAACTTTTTCTTATATAGGCTAAGAGACCCTTTACAAGTAACTTATGTTTTCTGAACCACAATTTTGTTTCTTATAACCTAAATAAAATAAAATACATACACACCATTTTTAATGTTTATTGAAGTATAATTATCCACATATGCCTATTGTAGTTCTTGGAAAAATGGAAGTTATGACACAAAAATATTTAGCAAGGTAAAAATATAGTTTGCATATCATTTTGAAAGTCTTTTTGACATTCATTATAATATTATAGTAATCCTAGTAGATTTATTATGTTTGTTTAACTCTAACATAGATGGTTGTCTTTCTATGAAATGAACATTATATTTAGGTCTCAAAGGGAATACCTATGGACTAGATTTACTGTAGTCTCTAGAATAAAAGTTTAGAGAAAATATTTGACATTCTATACACGAATGAAAAAGTTGAGTTCCAATTACAAATACTAAAAAAAATTAGAAAGAGAGACAGACAGAAATGAAAAGAAAATTGAATTAGAAAAGCATAAAGTACAAGGAAAATTAGAATAACAGAAAGAAAATTGGCATTTTCATTAGTGAAGTACAGAAGCAGCAAAAGAGAAAATAAAATAATTAATATGTTAGTTCAACTTCAGTTGCCCTCCCAGACAGGAAAGTAAATACCTAAAACAGTGATTAAAATGGGTTTTGAAGTATGATAAATATATGTACAATTTTTAAATGCATATTCAAACCAGAAATACAATATCTTTTCATGGCTTAAAATGAAGATTTGAAGCCAAAAAACAATTTAAATCAAAATCTATTAAATTGAACATGAGCTAAAAAATAAATCCTGAATTTAAAAATTAATTGACTCTTTTAGGTACAGATAATTAAATAAGTATCATATCACTGTAAATGAAGAAATAAAAATAAATTTAATTTCTGGAGAGAAAAATTAAGTACCTTTCCCAAGGTTAAAAATGATACCAGATTAGTTAATATTCTCTGATAAATTAAACACAATGAGTTATTGTTGTGGTATATATATAACTTTGAAGTTAAACAATTGTGATTTAAAGATATTTATTGAAAAGTCAAGTTTTTATTTATGTATGAAGAACTTTTATAAAGACATAGATGTCAGAAACTATTTAACATTCTCAGTTGAATGCATCCAGTCACATTTCCAAGGTCAAAAATTAAGAAAAAACTTCAAACAAAACTAGTTGAACAACATCAATAAAAACCTAAGTTTTGTCCACAAATGATATGTAAAATTTTTAAATAATTAAATATAGACATAAAAGAAAATGAAAAGAATAATAAAGAGGTTACACTTTGATATACAGTGAAAATTAAATATATTAGAATAGGATGCACAACTTTGGGCCAACAATTTTAAGAATTTTGACACATGGGACAATTTTCTTTTTTTTTTCTTTTTTTAAATTACATTTTAGGTTTTGGGGTACATGTGCAGAACTTGCAAGATAGTTGCATAGGTACACACGTGGCAGTGTGTTTTGCTGCCTTCCTCCCCTTCGCCCACATTTGGCATTTCTCCTCAGGCTATCCCTCCCCAGCTCCCCCCTCCCAACTGTCCCTCCGCTATTCCCCCCAATAGACCCCAGTGTGTAGTACTCCCTTCCCTGTGTCCATGTGTTCTCATTGTTCATCACCCGCCTGTGAGCAAAAATATGCAGTATTTCATTTCTGTTCTTCTGTCAGTTTGCTGAGAATGATGTTCTCCAGGCTCATCCATGTTCCTACAAAGGACATGAACTCATCATTTTTGATTACTGTATAATATTCCATGGTGTATATGTGCTACATTTTCCCTGTCCAGTCTATCATGGATCGTCATTTGGGTTGGTTCCAGGTCTTTGCTATTGTAAACAATGCTGCAATGAACATTCGTGTGCATGTGTCCTTATAGTAGAACGATTTATAGTCCTTTGAATATATACCCAGTAATGGGATTGCTGGATCAAATGGAATTTCTATTTCTAAGGCCTTGAGGAATTGCCACATTTCTTCCACAATAGTTGAACTAATTTGCACTCCCACCAACAGTGTAAAAGTGTTCCTATTTCTCCACATCCTCTCCAGCATCTGTTGTCTCCAGATTTTTTAATGATCGCCATGGGACAATTTTCTAGGAAAAAAAAAATGTCACCAAATTTGCTTCAACTGGAAAAGAAAATGTAAGTAATTCAGTAACCATAAGATAAACTGATCATAATCATCCCAGTTCTTTTTAAATATCAGAAAGGTCCAGAGAATTTAAGGGGATATGGTAAATCTGCAAGCAACTAAGATATAAATTTTATTTTATATAAGAATTTTCCAGAGGATAAAGAAAAACAGAAGAAAACCTGAAAACTCATATGACTTACTAGGTAAAAAAAAAAAAATCCTCAGCCAAATTATACAACTATATATTTAGAGGATGTGAAATCCTGTGTTGTTTTGTTTGTATTAGTAAATATAAAAACCCCTTAACTTCATAATTGTGACAGTAGTTAAATAAAATATGGCACATCCAAACTATGGACAACTATGACAATGTTTAACAGAATGATTGACAACTATGAATAACATGGAATAATTATCAGGCATATTTTTAAAGAAAGTCCAAGGACAGCACATGTAGAATAATAGCATTTATATAAAGAAAGATAATTATGTATATCTGTAAAAATATATGCATAAAAATTAACAGAAAGTGGACTGAATGGAAGAAGGTGAGTGGAAAGGGAATGAAGGAAAACCTTTATTTTTTGTTTTGAATTCTAATGTTTTGTTTGATTCTTCATAATGACATGATATTTATGTGGTACCTACATATAAAAGCTGTTGAAAAACAAAGCAAAAATACCAGTTTTACATGGAACAATATAATTCATATCAGCTTTTCTCAGCTGCAAAATTTTGATTTATCCTAATTAGTTTTGAAACTTCTCACAAACAGTTGGTATTGTTAGAAAAGCATAATTTTGAGTGACATATATATTTAAAATTAGATTATAGTTTAGGTTTTCTAATGCAATGTTCCTAATCCTCACATTGATTTTATTTGTTTTTGCCTGTTAGAGAAACTAGTGGGATTACAACCAGTAGTTTTCAATGTTGCATGGTGTGGTATTATGTAAATATCATGTGTTTTTAATCATTGAGAGACGTTATGAATAAACAATTCAAAAATGTTAGTGGGCTAAAATAGCAAAGATTTGTTATGGATTCATGCTAAATGCACCTATGAGAATTATCATAGGTTTCTGCTTAGTTGGAGATACTATAACATGCAGACTGGTAGAAAAACTACCATCTTGAATGGTAGTTTTTTTGTCGACAAGTAAAGAGAGTTGCAGGGGTCTTGCAGTGGCCATTGAATACTCTGGTCTGGAAATGATATACTATGGTTATGTTTATAACTACTTGTGTGTAACCGCCTGATCCCACTTAACCACACAGAGGCTAGGAGCAAAATTTTTCTGTCTGTAGAGAAGGAGTACAACCTGGAATATTTGGCAAATAACAATAATGACTACCCTATTGTTATACTTGAGTATTGCACTTAGAAGTTAAAAATTACTGAATATCTAATCTATAGACATTCAACAAAAAATGTGATGTCAAAATTTACACATATATTGTTGAACTTCATGGTTAGATTATGACATTGAGAAAGGAAGATTGCATTTAGAATCCTAACTCTGAAATTTTGCAATCTTGGACAACTGACTTAAAGCTGAATAAATTTAATTATTTCATCTTTAATGACAGACAATTGTATGTTCATCAGTTGCTTTTTCCTATAAGAACTTGATGTCTTTATCATTTATGAGGCATTAAATAATGTGCCTGTTTAAAATTGAGAATTTATTATTACTGGTTGTAGTGCGGACAATGGCAATGTTATTTGCAGTAGTTTTATGATTAATAGTCATATACATTTTATATTGAAAAGTTCTTTAATTTAATTTAATGCAATGCTTAAAATCATGTGAATTAAAATACAGATCAGGTGAGAAAATCAAATCTATGACTAACTTGCTCAAAGTCATTTATAGTGATTTCTTTAATGTCTTATGTCAAAGAAATATAACAGCTTAGATTAAAAACCTGAACAACAAATGCTACTACAGATGTAAAAATGTCAAGAATAAAGGGATAATGTACATACATAGCATGTATATAAATAGTACGTGGCTAAGATTTAAAAAGTTCAAAATCTGCTATTAATAGTGAATCAAATAGTGAATATCATTAGTGAATCAAACAATATTCTGGTTCCTCATCAGTAATGCTATGAGGTCCATGAATTCTTATAAATCACAAATTTTAAATATTCAATAGTGATTTCAATTTATATGCAATGTCAAGCAGAGTGTAGAAAAAACGTCGAAAATAACAAAAAATATCTTGTTAGAAGAACAATATTCCCAATTTCACATTTTGCTTGTTACTCTGAATTCCATTGTAAAAGTACTTTTAGTAAATCAATTGAACTCCAGTTGAATGTTTAATTATATTTGTTTTAAATCTATATTGATAAGATTTTTAAATCTATTGGTCAACTAGAAAACTTTACCACAAATTGCCTACAGAAACTACTCTTCAATGTGATTTTTTTCAGGCATAATGGGTCCCAATGTGCCTACTATCTGTCCCATTGTTTCCAGAGTTGCCCAAAGTACTTGTGTCTTTCTTTCTTTAAGGTCCAAATGTTCTTGACATGCCCCTGTCAGTACTTTCATTTAGATCTCCTGTTACTGTTTTGTTGCCATTTCATAACATCTTATTAAAGAGACAGTACTCAGAGTTACATGCAGGATATTGATAGAAAACTGCCATTGCTTGGCATTTGTAGCCTAAGGCAACTTTCAATCTATATTTGAACAGCTACCAAGATCCCTGCAGCTAGGTAAGTGAGTTCTATGTCCATATATCCCAACCTGAAACTGTAATAATTACATATTTCAAATGGCTAGGAGTTTGAAGCACATTTAATTAGATCATGGCAAGAAAGATTTACTTGAAAAAAAGTAATCCTGAAGATTGTTGTCAAAAACATTTTATGGAAAGACTCCAGCGCATAGGCTGTCCTGGCTAGATTCGCAGTAAATTAAAGTTTAGGATTCATGGCAATTTCACCACAGTCAATGCTTGCAACCCATTTTATGAAGAATGTCCTTACCTCAAACTATTATATAGGTTATACTCTACTCTCATATTTTATAGAGAAAGAAAATGAAGTTAATCCAATTTAGGTTACTTGTTCAGAGTATGAAAAGTTGAACTAGCGCAATTTGTCTTTAAAGGCACCAATGGTGATTGAATCAATAGAATACGTTGTTTCCAATGTTTTAAAAAGCTTTAAGAAAAAAAATACTATGAGACAGTTTTAGTGTGTTCTAGAATTTCACAACTCTAAGAATAGGCACTTACTGACATTGTGGACCAAGTAATTCTTTCTGGGTGGAGGACCTACATTGTAGGATATTAAGTGATATCTCTGGTTTTAGATGCCAGTAGCACCCTACCCCCAGGTTTGACAAGCAAAAATGTCAAACAAAAACAATTATTTAAACAAAATTGCCTGCACTTGAGAATCATTGTATGTGTTCAATAAAATCTACTATTCTAATGTGATTGATTCAAACACAGTATTTTTATTTTTATTTTTATTTTTTTTACCCCAGGACACTAGGAATACATGCAGGAACAGACTCTCAGCAGACTTTCAGTTTATGACTGGTAAGTCCTATATGGTAATGAGTAAAATAAAAACACTTCTGTATACATATTTTCTCTCTGCATTGTATTATCTGGAAGCTAGTTTTCATAACTAATTTGACCTAACTTATTTATTTATTTATTTATTTATTTATTTATTTAGGGAGAGAAGGAAAGAAAAAAAAGGAGTGATGAAGAGAAAGAAAGAGGAAGAAAAAGAGGGAGAGAGAATGGAAATGTTGCTTTATTCTAAAAAAATGGGTATCAATAATGGCCAATCAATATTTCATTTAAACCTATTAGTAGGCATGACATGGTATTGACAAGAATGTATATTTTGTATATTTAAAGTGGAGAGCTCTATAAATATTTATTAAGTTTACTTGTTCCAAATCTGAGTTCGAGTCCTGGATATCCTTATTAATTTTCTGTCTCGTTGAGTCTAAGTCTCTTTATAGGTCTTATGTATCTGGGTGTTAGGATCGTTAGCTCTTATTGTTGCATTGATCCTTTTACCACTATATCTTTGTTGCTTTAAAATCTATTTTGCCAGATGCGAGAATTGCAACTCCTGCTTTTAATTAAT
>CM052648.1:140372198-140418137 GCA_028533165.1 Leontopithecus rosalia
CCCCCCCCCAAAAAAAAAATAAAAAAAAAAATAAATGGCAAAAGGAAAGAACATCTCTCTGTCACAGAGAGGAGTCCTGAGCAGGTTGCAAGGCAGTAGTAAAAATGTCAAGGGTTTTATAAATTGGCTAGTGAGTGGGGGTATCTTTTGGCTATCGAGGATGGGGTGTCTTATCTTTCTAGGGCTTGAAGGTTTAGTTGGGACCAGGTGTGTTATCTGCAGTTTTTTATCAGCGTTTACCCCAATTCCTCTTTCCAGTCCTGATTTCTGTTAAAAACAAATTATGATAGGACTGAATTGTTTGCAAAATAGACTTTAGTCTTATACTCAGCCTAATTATTTGCATGAAGTGTAGCAAGAAAATAAGTACCTTTACATAGGCCTTGTAAACGGACTTTGAAGGAACTTTGTTCTACCAGGAATCTCAGATAGGACTTTTTAAAGCCAAGCTCAGCCATTGGTTTCTACCCTCAAATACCTGTGAATTGGGTAACTTCTTTCTTCTTGAGGTTCTAGGAGCATGGGTCTGTTAGACGGTGAACCCTGTACGGAGACTGACTGTGTAGACAGGGTATGAGACTAGTTTTCCCAGAGGGCTTTTATTGGCTTTGCAAGTTAAGCTTGATTCCTTAAAGAGAAGCACACCTTTCCAGTTAAAGCCTTAGTAAAACAACTAGTTGTTCCAATTGTGTCCTGATGCAAAATAAAATGAATTTTTATTGCTCTAATGCAAACAACCATATTGTTATAAGTTAAGAATGCTTACAGCCAGTTTTTGAGTTTTAGAGGAACCAGGCAGAGAGAAATAAAGGTGCTCCAAACTGTTTACAGGAGTACACTTTACCTCGTTGTTAAAGGCTATAAGTAGCTTAAGACAAATTTTCTTGACTCTGAAAAATAAAATAAGTATTAGCAATATTCTAAGCATAAATTAAGAATATTGCCTTCTATTAGTTTAGTCCATTCTGTTAACTTTTGTTCTGCTTGATATTTGTAAACATTTTAGCTTTTTATGAGTTCTGTGTATTTTTCTGTTATTATAAACCTGCATTTAAGAGTACCTGTTAAAGTTCCTCAGCTGATTATAAACTATTTTTTGAAAAAGAGGATTAAAACAAGACAAGAACTGTTTGTAAATGACACAATGTCCAGGGTGGTTACAGTTAAGAACATGATTGACAAATTTGGTTATTTCCGTGGCTTACAATAACCCAATGTAACAACCTTAGCTGTGATTAATAGCACATATTTAGACACTAGAACCTTAGATATCCCATACAGTTTTGGAACATATGTTCATATTATTCTCTAAAATATAACTTGAAGAGTATCAGGCATCATTTTGGCAATTTTACATACTTAACCATGTTAAATAATCCTGTTTACCTCTTTTCCAGATGCTCCAGGGTCCCTCTGTAGTACCCAAAGCTAGTAGTCAGAAAAGACACCTTGAGATTAACATTTGATTTTTGAGAAGTGTGTTAAATATGTTCAAAATTTTAAACACTTGATATTATAAAATAGAATTTTAGATCATCATAAATTATTTGTTTTGTCAAAATGATGAGTTAAAAATTTAAAAAAGCAAAACCATTCCTTAGCATTTTCTATTACATGAAAATGCTGTTGAAGAAAAAAGGTAAATTTTTTTCTTGCATTAGTTTGCTATTAATGTTTACTCTAACATTTAATAAAACTTTATAGACAATTCTATTTAATTTTAACCAGTTTGACCATAAGGTGAGATTTTTGACAAGTTTTGCTAAAGAATAGATTGGCATTTTAAGAAAACTTTGTTGTGCTTTTATTTCAGTGTTTATTTTTTACAGAAAAAAATATACCCAACATAAAATACCCAATTATTAACATATTTAGTTAATATGTTCACACACAGAGTTTTCTTTGCAAGAATAAGTTTTACAATTTTATCACAATATGCTTAAACTTTCCACTTTATTTTACTTAAAACAATCTTTATAGGTAAAATGTACATTCCTATACTTTTATATAATTTTTTATTAAAAACACCTTTTTTATACACCTCACATACAAATCTATGTTCAGTAGTCTCAATTACATGTTATAAGGATAACTTTTAGCAATTTTTAACTTTAATGTAAAACCTGGTAGGTTGTTTTACCTATGTGCTAAATGCAGATAAAGTTTTACTCCTTTTAGCATAGTTAGGGGCATGGTTACTTCCCAGGCCTTACCAATTGCGAATCGGGGTTGACAGTTTTTAAAGGCTAAAAAAGCAGTTTACAACCTTAAAACGTTTAGCAAACTTAGTATCTGATCTTCTTAATTTAGACCACATTTTTACAACTTGAAGACATTTTTATTTTACCAGTAATTCCTAAGACTGTTTTTATTTTTAAAGATTAAATTCATGTGAACTAAAAGGTACCAGACCTTTTACTTTTTCCTTAAAAATATTTGATTTAAGCATTTTAGGCTAATTAATTACAACTTCTTATAGACAGTATGTACAAATCACATATATGACTATGCAGAAGAAGATCCAACAGCTTAGGGTGGAGCCTTTTTAGGAGCAGGGCTAGGAATACAGTTTCCAGAGCCTTGTAAACAAGCATAGCTAGAAGACAAAGGCAGATTTTAAGAGGGATTTATCCACCTTTAATTACAGGGGTTCCATGGGGAAAACAGAGGTTTTTCCCAAAATAGAATTTATGGCCCCTTTTCTGTTTTCCCAACGAGTCTCAGGACACCAGAAGTTATTCTAGGGTCTTTCATGAATGCACTGAGTGGCAAGACATAGTGCAGAAGGTAATGAAGTTGACTGAGAAAAAAACTTTTTCTAGGAAAACAAGATTTATGAAGAGAAAAACATAAAGACCTTTTAAATATATCCATAGCTTGGATAACCACTTTCAATTAAGCTAAGCACTCCTTTTCTTAAAAAATCCATTTTCATTAATTAAAACTTTTCAGAGAATGTAAACTAATTTTTACAATTTTTCCCCAGTTTGCACCACTACCTGTTCACAATCTCATTTAGGTTATCCAGTTTTCTCTGGGAGAAAGTGGCTGGGCTCAGGCAAGGGCAGTTATTTAGCTAAACTGCAGATCTCTTAGCAGCAAAGCTTGATATTTGAGGAAGCAATTGTCTGTTAACCAGAGACTTTCCTTACAGGACAGAAGTCCTGTTATATTGTGTGGGGTTCAACAGTTAAGTTATTCCTCATGGTTAACCCAGTGGCCTCTGGCATCAGCAAAGCCACCACTGTAACTGCTTGGAGGCAGGCTGACCATCCTTTACCCACCAAGTTAAGTTCTTTGCTTAAGCAACCTACTGGCTATTGAGTGAGGCCTCAAGCCTTAGTTAAAACTTATCAGGGCTATTTCCTGATACATAGAGACTGAATGAAAGACTTAGGGTTGGTGTTCCAAGAAAGGCTTGTTTTAGCTGGTTAAAAGCTTTTTGAGCCTCAAGTTCCCAAAAAGGGGGTTGAGCTTAGTTTGAACTGAGTTTTTCTTATAAGGTGGTGTAAAGGGTGAGCCATTTTCCTGTATCCAGGTACTCACAGTCTGCAAAATTCAGTGACACCCATGAATTTCCTTAACTGTTAAAGGAAATGGCCTCAATCCTTTCCTCACCTGGTGCTCTGGTTCCTTGTGTTAAGATTAGGCCCAGGTACTTTACTGGAGTTCCACAGAGCTGAGACCCTCTACTCCCTTTTAGCCAAGAAATTGAGGAGAGCCCCAGTGCCTTCCTGAGACTTCCTTAACTGGGGCACAGAGGAGAGTATAATTTACACCACGCTGAAAACTTTCAACTTGAGAGTGAGAAAAAACTATGTATTTTTAGACAGAGCCTGTTTTTAGCAACTTTCTTTTGATATTAGGGGCTGCCTGAGTAATGAACCTGTATTTTTAATTGAATTGGCAGACTGAGGTGTATTTTATTAAAGCTTCTCTCAGACTTTCCAAAAACGCAGGGAGATTTTTATTTGGTTTCTGGTTCAACAAGGACAGTTTAGAGTAATTAAGATGTTTACTACTGGTTCTTTGCAAGTCTTTTAAAATGCACATCAGAAAGTGATTTCTTTTCCACCTCTTTATGGCATCATTAGGGCTTCAATTAGGGTTTTTAAAGGGGCACTGTTTCTCTTTCTATTGAGAATGGGGATTCTGTCTCTCTTTTACCCTTTTTGTTTTCTTTTAGACTTTTTTCTTTTCAACAACTTTACATGGCTATAGAAGACATGCTGTTTATCTCCAAATGTTTCTGCTGCCCATAAGGCCACCTTGCTTTTCTGTAACAGAGTTTGGCTTAAAAGTAGCATAGTATCTCTCCATGTTAGATTAAAGACTTTGGTTAAATTTTGGAAAGCCTTTATATATCTATTTGGGTTATCAAAGAATTGGCCTAAGTTTTCCTTTACTTGTCTAAAGTTCTGTAATCAGAAGTTAACATGTACTCTAGTGGTGCCCCTTTTATCTGGAATTTCTTGTAGGGGTTGGAGTGAAGCTGGGGCAGTGGGGAGCTTTGGAGATGGTGTACTTGGAGGAGCTGATGGCGCAGTTGGAGAAGGCCCCTGATAAGGGAAACTGGAAGGACTGAAGCACTTAGAAGCTGCCTCCAATGGCTCCTCCAAAACTTGCTTTTCTGACTTAGTAGAACTAATCTCCACAGACCTGCCTGATATGATTGCCAAGAGGGCTGAGTTGATTGTACAATGCTTGCAAAGGTTTGGTTTGTCTTTCAGGGCAAAGAAAGCCTGTACATACGGAACCATGGACTGTTTGTCCTTCCATCTACGAAAAATATCTAATTGTTGGATAAGATTAAAGTCAAGGCTCCCTTCAGATCTGTTTATTCCCAAGACAGTAAGAAGGCCATGACTTTGTGCAAAATAAAATGAGTTTTGGGGTGGAAGAAGTTCAAAATGCACTCCAGAGAAGTGCAGGCCAAAGATGGCTTGCTACCTGTCCTAGAAAAGAGACAGGAGGAAAGGCATCCCTCCTTGTTCCTTTTGGTGTGACCCAGGGTGGAGGAGACGACAGTGGAAGCATCCCCCCTCCAACTGTTCTACCTTCTTGGTCCCTGGGTCCTGGCACCATAATTGCCACCCCATGGTTGCAGGTGTGACCTTCAAACATGGTGCTAGAGGAACTAATCAATGGGACTATTCACACTTACTCATGTGACTTTAGTTCTCTGTCTGGTGACTACCCTTTGACCTCCCAGACTTGTGTGACCTGTGTGGCTCCTTGGTGGATGGGTCTCGGGAGAGACTATGTAACAGTTACATTTAAACAAGGCCCCTTAATGGAGAGAGTGTACTGGACCAAGCTTTATATTCTATTATGGACTAGACTAGAGAATTTATTCTTAGTTTGTTGTTCCAGTTAACTTCCAGACATAAAACCCCCTTTCTATTTAGATGCCATTCTAGTTGTAGGCAGAATAGCTCTCTCAAGAGAATATAAGATCAAATGGTTTCCTTCATTCTAATGGAGAGAGTATTGATACTAAAATTTGGTTTTGGAGGACGTTTTTCTCCTCACTGCTGAAGGTAGAGTTCTGCTCGCAGAGGGGGCAAAAAAGTTTGGTTTCCAGCCAAGGGGTATAGAAGGGAGAACTGGAAAATTAGAGGCTTTTGACAAAGAGCAGACAAGGTTCCTCACTGAGGGGATTCTTATATCACTAGGGAATCCAGTTGTAAGCAGTAACTTTGCCTCCATATGGATGGAGAGATAAATATGACATGTCGCAGGCCATCCCTACAGTGTGCCTCCTAGAAAAAGAAAGTTAATTCACTTCATAAAGGGATTATCCAGTCTGACTGGGCAGTGCTGGCTCCTCACATAGGAAAAGAAACACCCTGTGTGGAGAGAGGGGCATTCCCTGGTTGAGGAAAGTAACCTCCTACCCAACACCAGGAAGTGCTATCATTAGGAGTTAAATAAAAGTTTTTGAAATATCAATTATGAAATACCCATGCCTATAGAAAGTCACAAAAACAGCAATCCCTTGACCTGCATTCCAGGTTGCTAAGGTGGTTGTTAAGCCCGCCTAATTGAATTATTTCACTGGGCTGTAAAAACCTCCCATAGCATTGCATACAGAGAGGAGATGGAAGATATGGTGACTGCAGAAAGGAAGAGAGAAAAATCAGATTTGCGATATGACAGCTTGGTGATGCTATGGCCAACATCCAGTCAGCCTGTTGGAGGCTGGGATCAGTGCAGGAGCCTTTGGATGACACCAGGGTGTAGCCCTGGCCAGAAATCCTCAGTTGCTGCAGGATCTCTTCCAGCCCTAGGCAGCAGCAAAATTCTCCATGAAAGGAAACTGGTTTGGAAAGAGCTAACATTCCCAGCACCCTAAAGAAACTCAAGGATTGACTAAGTCCTCCCCAGCAAGCTTCACATCTGAGTTTTCAAGACCAGTGGCTAGCCTCTGTGGCTCATTAATCAGCTGACAGATATACCTGTTTTTTTGTTTTGTTTTGTTTTATAGTTCTTTGAGAGAAAAAAACCCACTGAGGATGAAATCCTCCGTAATGAAAGTAGATTGTCCTCTTACTCACCATTCCAATGAATTCACCTTTAAATCCTGGAAGAGCCCCCAAAATGAAGTAGGCTCATTGTCTGGGGTAAATACCTCTCTGTCACAGAGAGGGGTCTCAAGCAGGTTGCAAGATAGTAGTAAAAATGTCAGGGTTTTTATAAATGAGCTAGTGAGCCCGGATGTCTTTGGGCTAGGGAGGAGGGACTGGCTTATCTTCCTAGGGCTTGAAGATTTGATTGGGACCAGGTGAGCTATCTGCGTAGAGCAGAGTTTTTAATCAGCTTTTACCCAATTACTTGATCAGGTAAGTTTTGCTTATATGGAAGGGAGAGTTTCTTCGTCTATTTTCAGATATCCTCTTGTAGCTGCCGGCATTGCCCTTCTCCCCACCCCCACTC
The DNA here is from genome assembly GCA_028533165.1 of Leontopithecus rosalia. NCBI lineage: Eukaryota > Metazoa > Chordata > Mammalia > Primates > Cebidae > Leontopithecus > Leontopithecus rosalia. Next base: position 140,379,135 of record CM052648.1, read on the forward strand.
CCGTATCTGCTTCCAGCTTCCCTATCTTATTATGCCTAAAGGGAAAGGAATGTGCTTACTAAGGCTCACTGTTTTTACTGGGGCCCTCCATATGAGTGAGAAGTTTGGCAATTACACAAGAGACTTTCCTTTGGTGCACAAGTTGTTTATCTGTGTTTTACAACCTGATTTTCTTATCTGTTCAGGTACAGATTGAGTTTTTCCAGGTTGTTTTATTTTCTGCCTGTTGCTGTGATATTTCAGGCAGGCTGATTCTGCATTCTAAATTTTTCCAATGATTTTTTTCTTTCCTTCTATCTCATATATATGTTAAAACATTATAATCTAACAGCAATAAAGAAAAATAAAAATTAATTCCATTTAATTCCATGCACACAACATGAACCAGTCATGAGGCAACCCCACACTGAGTCTGGATCTAGTCAGTGGGGTTCAATTCGTAAGTCCTGACCTGTACAAATTATAACTTTGCTTCTTTTAGGGCAGATACTTGAAAGATAATGGTAGTAGTTCTCAGAGGGGGTGAAATAATATTATTTAAATTAAATGAGTTTTATCATTTATTTTCTGCCATAGATCTGTTTAGTTTCATATATTTTTCACTTTGGCTTTTATTTATTCTATTACCCACTCTCATTTGGATCTTAATTATGGTTACTGCTATGGGTTAAATTGTGTCACCACAAAATGCTATGTTGAAGTCTTAACCTCTAGCAACTCAGAATGTGACTTTATTTGGAAATAGGTTCTTTACAGAGGAAATTAACTTAATTATTGGATTTTAATTAACTTTAAAATCCAATAATGATTTTAAAAATGGGAAATTTAGACATAGAGCTGAACATGCACAAGGGAAAATAATATGAAGACACACAGGAAGAAGACAATTACATTACTGCTGTTTCTACAGACAAAACAAACAAACAAAAACAACAACAAAACACCAAGAACTGTTGGTAAACGCCAGAAGTTTTAAGAGGCAAGGAAGAATGTTCTCCTAGAATTATCATAGCTTGGCCCTGACAACACCTTTAATTTGGAGTTGTAGCTTCCAGAACAGTGATATAATACATCTCCGTTGTTGTAAGCCACCTGGTTTTTGATACTTTGTTATGGTAATGCTAGGAAACAGTTATAATCCCTAAGCTCTTTATGGCACTTCATATGCTTTAAAAGAAAGGTACTTTAACATTAAGCTCTTTAATGGTGATTCTTAAAGAACAGAGGTTTGAAATCTTCAGGAACCAAATAAGCATATACTGTTTTACACTGGCAGTTTTTGGAAATGTATTAATTTGTAACAGATCAAAACCTTTTTGTAAATTTGGCTCAGTATCCACATGTCAAATGTTTTTATGTTTGCACTCTGATATTTCTCATTCTCTTTTTCCCTACTTCTATCCCTCAATTGAAGAGTTTCTATTCAAGCTTACCTGTGTTGCAGTACAAAAGAAAATGATGATGATGGTTGTTATCCAACTAATACTCTGAAATGATCGTGGCCATTGTCCAATCATATTTGCCAATTATCAGTGAAAACACAAATAATTCAAAAAATTATTTTTGGCATGAGAATGCAATATGTGGTTTATCTTCAGTGATTTTGGCTTGCTATAATACAAATAATTTAAGAATTTCCCTCTGGTAATACTGCTGAGATTGTATAATTGCATGTCAATAGGAATTTTGCAGATGCAAGTAAGGTCCTCAATCAATTAACTTTAAAATGGTCACGTTATGCAGGTGGACCTTACTTGAACACATGAGTCTTTTAAAAGTAGGGACCATTTTTCTGACTGTTAGAATAAGTGGAAGTGAGAGAGTTGCAAAAAGTGAGAGAGAATCATTCAATGTGTGGGAGGTATTTCATTACTGAGCAAGGGCTCACAGTACACTGACCTGAAGCATCCTTTAGTTGTTGAGAGTGATCTCTTGCCAACAACCATGAAAAATACAGAGGCCTTAGTCTTAATGCCATAGGAGCTAAAAACTATGCAAACAACTTGGCTGAGTTTAGAATCATACCATTTCCCAAAATAGCTTTCATGTAAGAATGCATCCTGACTTACCTTGACTTCTTCATTGTGACCATAAGCAGAAAATCAAGTCAAACCCATTTTCATTTCTGGTCTACAGAACTGTTAGAGGATAACAGTTGCTGTTTTATGGCACTTTATTTGTGGAAATTTATTGGACAACAGTAGAAAACTAATACAATTATTTATTATTTCACTAAATACAATAAAATTTCACTTTTAAAATAATTTCTATATAAGTTAGAGGTAAGGATTTGCATGAGAATACGTGTTCATATATTATTAAAATATTAACTACATATTATAGGAGATTCTAGATGTTACATAATTTTTAACAACTCCTATAAATTGATTACAATCTCCTGATGCCAAACACATTTTGCCTTTCTCTTGTTTCCACAGTATGTAGAAAGGTACCGAGGGACTGTGTTAAGAAATACTTAGTCCACAAGGGGTGTGGTTTCAAAGGAAAGAGCTTCCCAGTGCCATTCCTCCATCCACTTCCCTCATCCCTGAATGTAAAGTTCCTTGCCTAACTTTCCTGTCAGGGACTAGGTGGAAAATCCAGGTGTGCTCCTTTGTATAAAAAGCCCAGGAAAAGCCCTGGGAGGAAGGGCCTCTGTTGAGGGAACTAGCAGCCAATCCGGTATCAGAGTCAAAGATCAATCACTCCAGCAAAAGTTTGAAAAAACTCCTCTCATTGAACAAGGACGTGAATGAGGGATTAAAACCTCCCTGCCCCTTACCAGTGCAGATACCCCTCTGGATTCCCCTCCCACCGCAGCATGGGAGCTCTTTCCCCTTCTCTCTCTCTCTTTGCCTAGTAAATAACTCTCTGCTAAATTCTTTGGGTCCGTGATATTTATTCCAAAGGTAAGCTATCCGTGCCTCCAGGGCCACTTCCCCCATTTCTGGGGCAAGAGAGTCCAAGGACCTGGACCCATCATCGTATCAGGGAAACTAGAAGCTTCTTTGGGATGCCCCCACAGCTCTGCTCCCCTCCCCCAGTTACAGTACCTATGTGAATTTTAAGAATTTACTTGTGCAAATGGAAATTCTGTTGAAGGCAAAGTATGTGAAATATTAAATTACATCTTCATGTTTTTTTTCCAGAAGTGAGGAAACAATCCCTCAACCAGTTATTGAATCCAAGTAAAAATTTAGAATCTCTTGTCAGTGTGATGTCTTCTTCATCAAGTCAGGATACAGCGCCTTAATTTCCAGAGACCCTTAGAAGAAAGCAAAGTTTATTTGCCTCACATTAAACATACATTAAATATACAATGGTGATAAGGAAACAGGGAAACAATGAAAACTACCAATCAAAAAACGAAAATGGCAAAACCCAAAATAACGTCTATTAATTATACAACTGTTCTAGCAGCAATCATAAAGGCAGTTACTTTGGCAGTGGAGGAAGATCTTTGAGCAGAATGCGATTCTTTTTTTTCATTGTGTTCTGTGACCCATGGATCCACCCTCTTGGACATACTTCTATATTCGTAGTCACCCATGATCATGTCTGAAGTGAGAAGAGGGGAGTGTTCTCTCCTTGAAAAAGGGAAAATATATGTAGCTATTTCCTGACTGCATAAATTAAGTGCTCTTTATGATTGATGGCCTTATGGTCTTTTCAGTAATACAAATCTGTTCCACATTCTTATAATCATTACCATGTACAGGTAAACAGAGTACCTTTCTAGATAGTATTTGTATCTGCTTTATTCTATTTTTTTCTGTTTAGAATTTTGGCGAAACACATATTCCAAATATTTAAATTATAAAATTAAATACGTTTTGATATAGGTATATATCCATTATATAATTACCATAATAAATATCATAAATATATAGCCGTTGCCTCCAAATGTTTCTTGGTACTTCATTATAATCCTCCCTTTCTTTCTTTCATCTTCACTCTAGCCATATTGCCAAGCAGTCACTGATGTGCTTCTCAATATAGATGAGTTTTTATTTTACATAATTTTAAACAAATACAGTTATATGGTGCAGACATTTTTGTTTGATTTGTTTCATTCACCACAATTATTTTGAGATTTATTCAAATAATTGTATATATCCATAGCAGTTCATTAATTTTATTGCTGAGTGGTATGTCATTGTATATATACAACAAAATTTGCCTTTTTAAAAATCCTGTTGGTGGTTTTTTAGATAGTTTTAAATTATTTCATTTTACAAATAAAGCTGCTTTGAATAGAATATGTAGACATTCTTAAAATAGTTTTTATTTCTTTTTTTCCTTTATTTGGATTCTGATGGAAGAACCCATCATCACTTTTTTTAAAAATTTGTGGTTACATAGTAGGTGCACATATTTATGGGGTATATGAAATATTTTGATACAGGCATACAGTGTGTAATAATCACATGAGGTTAAATGAGTTATTCATTTCCTCAATCATTTATCCTCTGTGTTACAAAAAATCCAATTCGACTCTTTATTTTGAAATGCAAATTTAAATTATTATTAATTGCAGTCATCTGTTGTATTGTTAAATATTAGACCTTATTCATTCTAACTGTATTTTTGTACCATTAACCATTTCCACTTCTCCCTCACCTCACTACACTTCCCAGCCTCTAGTAACCATTATTCTACTGTCTCTATTGTTTTAATTTTTAGATCCCACAATTTAGTGAGAACATGTGAAATTTGTTTTTCCATGCCTGGTTTATTTCACTTAATATAATGAATTCCAGTTCCATCCATGCTGTTGCAAACGACAGGATCTCCTTCTTTTTTCTTTTTTGTGGATAAATAGTACTCTAGAATGTATGGGTATCACATTTTCTTTATCCATTTGCCTGTTGATGGACATTTTAGGTTGCTTTCAAATCATGACTACTGTGATTAGTGGTGCAATAAATATGGGCATGCAGACATCACTTTAATATACTGATATGTTGGCCGGGCGTGGTGGCTCACGCCTGTAATCCCAGCACTTTGGGAGGCCTATGTGGGTGGATCACGAGGTCAAGAGATTCAGACCGTCCTGGTCAACATGGTGAGACCCCGTTTCTACTAAAAATACAAAAAAAATTAGCTGGGCACAGTGGCATGTGCCTGTAATCCCAGCTACTCAGGAGGCTGAAGCAGGAGAATTGCCTGAACCCAGGAGGCGGAGGTTGCTGTGAGCCGAGATCGCCCCATTGCACTCCAGCCTGGGTAACAAGAGCGAAACTCTGCCTCAAAAAAAAAAAAAAATATATATATATATATACTGATTTGTTTTCTTCTGGTTATATACCTACCAATGGGATTTCCCTAGTGGTTGTATTAATTTACATTCCCAACAAATGTGTTCGAGTCTCCTTTCTTCACATAATTTCCGGAATTCATTTTTGCCTGTTTTTTTGAAAAAACAAAAAAAGTTGTTTAAATTTGAGTGAGATGATTATCTCATTGTAGTTTTGATTTCCATTTCTTTGATGGCCTATGATATACCCATTTTATATACTTGTTTGCCATTTGTATGTCTTCTTTTGAGAAATATCTATTCAGAACTTTTTTGCCCATGTTTTAAATGGATTACTTTTGTCCATTTGTGTTGTCTGAGCTCCGTATATATTCTGGTTATTAATCCCTTGCTGTTGGATGAATAGTTTGCAAGTATATTGTCTCCCTTTCTGTGGGTTGTTTCTACACTTTGTTTATTCCCTTTGCTGTAAAGAAGCATTTTAACTTGATTTTATCCCATTTGGCCTTTTTTGCCTTAGTTGCCTGTTTGTGAAGTATTACTCAAGGAGTGATATTGCCAATTAAAGATGTAATTTCTACCCACTTCACTGCCTCTTTATTACTATGAAGTTAAAACCAGGTACTTTGGTCATCTGATTTTTAGTTCTTATAAGGGATTTTTGTGTAGATAGTTGTCAAATTTGGTGTTCCTGTGGGGAAGAAGATTGGTTTAGGCTGCTATTTGGCATCTTGCTCCACCCCTAATACTGCTTTCATTTCTCTTGTATATAATACGAAGAAGGTAATGGTTACAATATATGACATGTGTATGTTTAAAAATATTTAAGAACCCTACAATTTATTTTCCAAACCTGTTGCATTGTTTGCATTCCTAGAAGTGGGTGAAATTTCTAGTTGTTCCCCATTCTTAACAACAATTAGTAGAGTTGGTCTTTTTGATATTAACCATTCTAATAATGGCATTATATCTCATTTTTGTTTAAGTTTGCATTTCTCTAATGACAAATTCTGTCAAACATATTCTATGCAATTGTCATTCTTCGTTCTTTTTCTGAAGTGTCAGTTTAATTATTCTGCCCATTTTTATAGTTTTTTTTCATTTTCTTATTGCATTTTGATTTTTAAATAAAATCAAGATATGTCTTTTATTTGATATCTGGATTTCAAATATTTTCCTTCATTTTTCTATCTAAGCTTGTTTTTAAAATGTCCTTAGAATAACTGAAATTCTTGATTTTGAAAAAGTTAAAAATATTGTTTTTTTCCATTTTGTAGTATGTTGGTACCTTGATAGTTTTGAATTTTCTAATTATTCTAGAGTTTTGTTAAGGGACATTGTTAATTTACATGAAAATTGTTTAATACTGTTGAGACTTGTTTTCATTAGTTTGGAACAGAGCAGCTACTAGTCTAAGGCAAGCTTTATCTCACTATTGAACGAATATTTTCCTGAATACTCTACCTGAGCCTTGTGAATTACAAGATTTTCCTTTCTGGCTTAAAGAAAATAGGAACTATCCCTAGAATTCTGTGGGTGCTAGTGGTTGCCCACCTGAAACCTTTGTTTTCCATTGTTGTAGATGGTTTCTCACATTTTTATGCCCTGATAAAGACTCAGCGGAAGCAGCTGAAGACTCAGCTGGGACTTTTTACATGTGTTTAGTTTTTCTCTTTCTCTGTCTCTATCTCTCTGCCAGCTCTTGTCTCTCCAGTACTCTGCTCTGTGAACTCTAGCTCTCTAGTCCTCCCCTCTTACTCAGCATTTTTTCCATCAGATCTTTTTTCAACATTGGACTCCACATGGGTTTTGCTACTCAGCACTGAAGCTTGGAATATATCCTGAGGCAGTTAATAAGAAAGCCATAGAATATTTCTCATCTGTTTCTCCTTTTTAAAAATGAGTCTGTGGTTATTGGTATCCAATATCCAAAAACCATAGTTCTATGAGTTTTATTTTATTTAATTGTTCTATGGAGATGATAAATCCAGTCCTTGTTACCCCACTTTACCCCACAGAAGCATAAATGTGCTCTTTTCCTTCTTCTTTGACTCTTTCTCTCAGCTTGGCAGTATGTACCTTTATTCTATCTAAAACTATTGGTATACCTCCCATGCTTTCAAAGGTTAAGAATCTACTAAATGTTTTTTCATGCTGTAACAGGAGGGTTCCACTTTCTAGTCTGTATGTTACCTTGCTTTCCACCACCCACCTACTAAACTGATACCATCTATTACAGAATATTTTAGGTTAGCACATTACTTCTTGTACAAATTTCTGTATTAATGAAAATGAGCACTTCAGTAAAAATTATACAAAGTCTGATTTAATATTACAAACTGGCTATTTCATTTTGGCATGCACTTTTGTGAAGTGATTTAGAGATTCATACTTCTTCAATTATCTGGCTCTGCTATGTTCAGCACATGATTTCCTTCCAGGTCTCATCATTCCAGGTAGCTGGATTAGAAAAATAGATCAGCAGAGCACACATGGCAGGCTTATAAGTATTCAACTTGAACATATAATATATTGTTTCTTCTCATATTTTATTGTCTTGAACTTGTAGCTTATACAAATTTAAAAATGTCTGGGAATCATTACTTTTGTCTATATTTGTGTGAAGAGTATTCACACAAATATAGACAAAAATAATAATTTTGATAAATTTTACTTTCTGATCTGAGAGCTAGTTTTGTATTTGTATCATATGTTTTATTTTTTATTTTATTATATGTTTTATTTTATCATATGTTTTATTTTTAAGATTATTTTTCACCTTCCTTTTCCAAAACTAAGATTTCTTCATCATATTTATCCTACAAATAAGATTGTATTTTCTAAGCATTCTAGTATATAAGTGTATTGGCTAGGGTTCTACAGAGAAGTACAAAATATAGGAGTTAGGTAGACAGATAGGTCTAGATAGATAGGTAGGTAGATAGACAGACAGACAGATAGATAGATAGGTATTTAGGATAAGGAATTGACTCACACAATTATGAAGGCTGATAAATCCCAAGATCTCCAGTTGGTCAGCTAGAGATCAGGAGAATCAACAGTGTAATTTCAGTCTGAAGGTCTGAGAACTAGGAGAGTTGATAGCTCACAGCCAAACCGAAGGTAAATTAAATATGAATTTAAAAATCCAAAAAATAGATAACATTTTTTGGTCAAGAGTCAGGAATAGTCGATATTTCAGTTCAAGTGTAGAGGCAGTAAAAAACTGATGTTCCAGCTCAAAGGCAGTTAGGCAGGAGTAGTTCCCTCTTACTCAGCCTTTTTATACTGATTGAATAAGATCCAACCACATCAGGAAGGACAACCTGTTTTCCTCAGTCTACTAAATCAAATATTGCTCTTATTCAGAAGCACTCTCACAAAAACACCCAGCACAATGTTGGTCCAAATATATGGGAAACTCATGGCCCCAGTCAAATTGACACATAATGTTAATTATCACAATATGTAGTATTCCATTATGGATATGCCCTAAGGTAGCATTACATATTCATTAGTAAAATCAAGTAGAACCATCTCCCAGTGAAGTTATACACATTTACTTTTGTTAAGAAAATTGTAAAGTAAAATGTGAAGTTAAAGCAGTGATTGATGTGGCACACAGCATGTACTGTGAATCAATATTTTAAAAATATTTTGGCTCAAATTATTGCCAATATTATTATAAATATGTGTAACGTAAATTTGTCTAAGCACATGACTTTTTTTCTTTAAAACTGTCACTTGCAAGAGTAAGAGTCTTGGAAGAGTCTCTCAGAAAACAAATCTCACAAAAAAATTGCAAATTATTTATGTCACAACTGTCATGATTCATAAATTCAAGTATTCTCTACTGTATTTCCTGCCCCATTTAAAAAAAAAACAGCCATGTAAAATGATTTCTCTGATCCTCTGACTATATTTAGCTGTGTGTGAGTAGTAGAGGGTGAGGGAGGGGAAAATAAGCTATTGTTTTATAATTCTACATTGACATTAAACTGAAAAACTGCAACTAAGAGACCCAAAATAGATTTAGTAAAGCAATAAATAAGCTTTGGAAGTTCCTTTCAAAGGATTCAAAATATAACTTACCAAAGAAAAAAATTATAAACATACATTCCTTCAGGGAAAAAATACAATATATTATTGTATATAAAGCATATCAATGGAAATATTACTTATACCTACTGTTCCCGTGGGCAAAACATTTGATTTAAAAACAAAATCAATTAACATTAAAATAATGTTATCTTTTTTTTGTATTTTTAATTTATTTGATCCATCATTCTGTAACCAGAATACATCACAAGTAAGAGTCACCAGAGAGGAAAAACCAGTTAGAAATGTAAGACCATAAACAATCTTTCTCAAAAATATGTCATAATCTCAGTAGGAGTATAAAGAAGAAAGGATCCAAAACATCAACTACAATGTTCATCATTAACAATTTTTTATTGGTAGTATAGGGATATGTAAAAATGTTTGATATGGTGATATTGTTTAGTACTATTTCTTTATATTTTTTAATAAATAAAATCAGTGTTTTCTTTTGCTGCCAAATCATATGCAAATGCCAGTGAAGATTTTCATCATATTTGGAATACAATTTACAATGGTTTCATTTAAAATATAGTTTCAGTGACATAAATAAAATTCACTTGGGAAGAGACAGAGGAAATCTCCTTTAAATAATAGGCAGCTTCTCCAAATCAGTTGAAACTGTGTTACTTCTGAAGATGTCAAATGTAGCTTAGAAAATGTGTGTCATACACATTTTGTATTCCAGAGATAGACAAATCAAATAAATTTTCAATATGCACAAAAAATTACAGTCATAATGGTAGAAACCATAAAGGCCAGGCATTGTTTTCTAACTGAGCATCTTCTCCTTTAGAAAATTCCATGCAGGGCATTCAAGACTGAGGGGCATCAGGAATTGATTGACCTGGTGATAGATGAAGGTTGTTTAGAGCAGGAAGGCCAGGTACTCAAATGCCCTAGCCCCAGTAAGTATATCAATCAACTCAATTACCCTAGTCTCATTTTGCGTTTTCCCTGAATTTTGGGCTATAATCTCTTCTTTTGGAAACACTACAGCTTTAATTTAGACTATATTAGTATAGAAGAAAAAAGTCAACACAGAGACATTTTCTTTATTCAAATAGAAAAAAAATGACAAAGGGCAAGAATTGGTGTTATCCAAATATTAAGTATTTTCCTAAGTTTCTTCATAAAAAGTCGGAGGCATTTTTTAGCAGAACTGCCTCCCTTGATACTTTTTAAAGTCCTTATTCATTATACTTACATATTAAAACCAGGAGACTGAGATTCCTAAACAATGGCATGTAAATTTAGAAATATTACTGGTTATATTTAACATTTTAATTCATTAAAATGACAAAATATTTTTAAATGTATGAATATCGTTAAATTGATCATAAATCTATTCCAAAGCTGTAAAACATTCATGTTAATTAATGAAGAGGTTATTATTTTAATGTATGTAATTAAAAAGGAACACTATGCCCAGAATTCAGTCTAAAATTCCATACCACTGAGATGCTTCTCTATTAAATTTCAAGAGTTTGCAAATTATAGAGAAGAAATTTTTAGGCATCCTATGAATACGTAGGGAACAAGAAAGGAGAGTTTCCTGTTCCTGACTTCTTTGAAGAACAAACACAACTTGTTGGAGTCATGATGACATCTTTGTTCTCCCAAGTAATTGCATTCTTTTGACAAATTACACGTAAAGTAGAACATTATTTTAATATGCTTACAAATTGAGTAATTTGTCAAATTTTGGATAACACAATGCACTCCTTGTAAAATGTAGGCTTTAAAATACGTAGTTCAAAGTAATAGAAGATGATAGTATTTTGGTGTATAAAAAAATAAAGTTTAAAACATTATAACAACATGGAACTTATTCCCGTTGAGACAAGTTAGGCTTCCAAAACAAAAAATAGTAAGAAAAAGTAACAAGAAAACTTTGTGCTGTCTTTTACTTTCTTTTTTATTTTAGGTAAAGGATATGAAATATCAAACCATGAAGTCAATCATTTTTCAGGGTTTGTAGAGTTCACTATGAATGTGCAGCTTTATACACCTTTTAATATTTCTATTATTTAGATTACATTATCAACTTGGAGAAGAAAGTACAATTTCTGTTCAATTCCTTTAGAGAGCTACAGACAAAACATCCTATAATATGGATACTTAGTCCATAGTACTTTATAAGCAAGATAATATTCCAATTTAAGATAGAACACAATGTATTCCATTCAGGATTTCTATTTGCTTTCATTCTTAATAAAAGGCAGTATTCTCTCATGCACTTTATGTGTGTGTACTCAATATATAGAGAGACTATGTCACATTCTGAATAAGACAGAAAATTGAAATTATCTGCATAGGATACAGAATGTTATCAGTTAGAAAAATCACTACTGATCTGCACTGTGCTCCATATGCTATATAGAGAGACAAAGTATTTCTTTTTTTTAGAAGCAGCCAAAACTGCCACAGAATTAAAGCAAGAAAATATGATTTCATTCAGGTACTTTAGTTCTCTTTCTGCATGTTAGCAGCTTCTGTAGCTGAGAAAGAAGAGAAAGAAAACATAGCATCCTTCAGATTACATTGAAGTAAAAAAATAAAATCTTTCCAAGTTGAATTTAGGTATGTCCAATATTTAGGTGGTTATATTTCCTGGATCTTTTCATGGCACACTAAATCAAGGTCACAAGAAAATTAGAGTAGATCTTAAAGAATAGTTATGTAATTCTGTCCTTAGACTATTCTCTATGGTCAAAACTTGAATGATATAACATGCAGCATAGGCAAAAGAAATAGACTCTTGTGCCAATTATTCAGTATTACATGGATCATTGGAATAATTTAGTTTAGATGGATTTGAATGCTTCAATATTTTCACAAAGAACAGTCTGAAAGTGTTTGTACTATAATTTTTTTAGATATAAAGTATATCAACAGTTTTACATATTTTTCTTTGATACATAAAATTATAAAGAATTAGTAGATAATTACTAGGTTAATATTTTCTAAGTAAAAAGTTTATAGCTATTTCAGTGCCATTTCAAATGAAGTGAAATTTGCTTTTGTGTTTGAAAAGTGAAGTTAATTTTAATTCAAAATATATGTGTTCAAAATTCGTAGATAATAAATTATTGATGTACTTTTTATTGCACACAAATGGCAAATACTTAAAAATGATAGCACTCTACAAAAGCCTAATAGTTGTTCTTTTATGTTAGATTTAATTAGCAGAATTTCAACCTAGTGATATATAGCCACCAAATCTGTTTTTTCACTGAAGCTCCATGGGCCTCCTGGGTTCTACAGATGCACAGATTGATCTGGAGCCTTCAGAGAGAACTGTATAACAGATTTCCTCATTTCTGTTTAAAGAATACCATGAAAACTACTGAAGTTTATGTCTTTTGACCTCATTGTTGCATTGATAATATTCTTGATATAAACTCTAAAGCATTATACCTAAAAGAGTTATTGAAATTACTCAAATAACAAGCAGAATCTTGCTGGAAAGTAGGGTTGATAGCTCCAAAACCAAAGAAAGAAAGAAAGAAATTTATTAGTTATGATTTTCTCACTTTCTTACTATTGATGGGAAGGTAGAAGTTAATGACAGCTACTGACATCTATTTTTTGCTAGTAAAATAAAATTAAGTCTATCATTAAAGAAAAGTAATTGAAAAAGCTAGGGAAAAAAACTGTTCATTTGAATATTTTATTACATAATAGTATATGTATTAAAATATACTTATGTAATAAAACAAAGGCTATTACATGTACACAAATATATATATTCACTATGAAAAAAGGACTAAAATTAATTTGCATGTCACATTTTCATTGAAAATAGCTATATGACTGTTTTCTATTTATCCTGTCTGATCATAAATTTTGGTTGAAAATTCCATAAATTTTGGTTGAATTTCATTGATGTCTAATAGTGAAAAATATGGCCTATTTTCCTCTATAAAAAAAGCCTTATAGAAGCTAGCTTTCAAGGTCAAGTCTTATTTTTTTTTAAATTTAGTTGTTAGTTTTAGTTTATTTTTAAAAGAAAAGGTTCAAGGGACCCACTAAATTTCAATGTACTGAGCTTCTTACACCTTAATGCAAGTGAATAGGAGATATTCTGTGCTACATAAGTGAGGGAAAGAGATGCAGAGCACAGAAGCTGAGGTTAGGGATGGGAGTGGTGAAAGGCACAGTAATTTTTCCTATTTATACTGCTTTGGCTCAGACTGCCTGGAAGTTTAAGCAATATCATGTTGTATATAAGTTAGCATTGCAGATAAAATATATGTTAAAGGTCTAAAATGACTAAATAATCAGACTAATTTATAGTGGAACCAAGCCAAAATTAATAAAAATTTTTATGATTACATTCATCTTAGAACATATTTTTGAGAAGTAAAATTTCTTATGAATCACAATTCAATTTGGATATTTTAAGAGGGTTTTTTAAAAAACAATTAGCACAGAAAGGATTTTAGTGACTTGTTGCAGTGCCTTATCCCTGTAATCCCAGCACTTTGGGAGGCCAAGGCAGGAGGATTGCTTTAGCCAGGAATTGGAGACCATCCTGGGCAACATAGTGAGATCCCCATATCTATAACAAGTTAAAATAAAATTAGCTGTGCATAATGATATGTGTCCATAGCCCTAGCTACTCAGGAGGCAGAGGCAGGAGAATCGCTTGAGTACAGTAGTTTGAGGTTACAGTGAGCTACAATCTCCTCACTGCACTCAACCCTGGGCAACAGAGTGAGTCTTTGTCTCTATTAAAAACAAAGAAAAAAAAAACAAGAAATTATTTTCAAATAATTAAAGGCACATCCTAAGTTTGCCAATATTTGTTATTACTGAAAAGCACACCGTGGAAAACTACTGTTTTAGTCAAACTTGTTTATTCAAATAAATACAACATAGTTTAAATTGCTGTGATTCTCACCATCTCATTCTCTTGCTTATACTGGCCCCTTGTTTTGCATGTCTCTTCTTTCCTTTTCAATTAAAACTTACTTTTTCTTCATAGCTCAAATCAGTTCCCAATTTCCCTTTAATAGCTTATTCAACCGAAGTTAGACTTTATTCTTCAAGTAACTGCCTGGCTAGAGTCAATTTTTCTGTATAGGACTTATTTTCACAATTAGATTGTAAAACATTGCAGACAATGTCTGCTTTAATACTTCCTCATTTATCGGGACCTAAAACAACTCATGATTCAGCATGTATTAATGTTTGCTCTAGATAATATAAAGTTAGGATGAATCTTGGAATAAACTTAAATAACTGCTTTAATTTGTTGCTAGTTATGCTTATTATGGAATTATTAGGCATATTTTATGTGAGGGAAGAGAAGGGAGATAAGATAGGTTGTAAGACTATGTTGATTAAAATTAAAATCTTTCGTTTTTAGTAGTTTTCTTCTCTTTTGTGTGTATCACTCTTTCTGTGCATATGTAGGTAACATTTAATTGCTTTACTTTTTCTTATTTTTTTTCCTTTTGCCATCTTCATGTCTGTTGGAGTGGAGAGAGCTTCCTGAAAATGATTCTACTCTTCATCCAGATTCTTATATCACACCAGAAGTCTTTTTCAGGCAATGGCTTAATTTATAGATAGTTCTTGTTTCTTTTTTTTAATGAGCAAAATAAATGCATTTTCTTTAAAATACGTATAATCTATAAGAATGGTGAGAGTGACATGGTAAAGCGGAAGTAGAGTGGAGACAATGGGAAAGGGGGCAGAAAGTGGAAATGGAGAGCCCAACCCAGCAGTCCCAGTTGTAGTCTTTTCAACTTTGCTTCAACGATTGTTCCACCCAATCTTCTCTAACTGTGGACTCAGAGTCAAGAGTACCACCTGAGTTTTCTCAGAGAGGTGTCATATTTTAAATACTTTAAATTGTAACATGCACTGTTTTCTTCATATATTTAATTTTCCTTATTCTTGCTAGAATATCTATGGTCAATTTGAATGTATGTTCCTGCTTTCTACTTTCCAATAGAGTTATAGTTTCTTTCAAAGAAGTGTAGTTTTGCTAATTTCAAAAATAACAAGAAAGAGAAAGGGGACAGATGTGGATGTTCAGTCCACTGATGCAAGTAGAACACTAGTTCTTGTTTGCACCCTGTTTTAAAGTGTGCCCGTAGCAAAAGAGTTAGATTTCTAGAAACAAAATGTGTAGCAAAGGTTGTGAATACATTTGGGACACACATTTGCGACACACAGTTGTAACATGTAGTTACAAGAGACAGAGAAACATTTCAATGAAAACAAAACAATAATAGACTTAATTTGACATTTTTTTAAATTGGAATTATCAGATAAAAAAAGTTGCTACTGTAATTACTAAATTTGTATAGTTCAGTGTCTTTGGATAACATTTTTCCAGTTTTATTGAGATATAATTGACAAAATTTTATATATTTAAGGTATACAGCATGATGTTTTGGTAGACATATACTTTGTGAAATGAGGACAGCAATAAAATATTAACATATTATCACTCACATAGCTATCTTTGTTTACATTTATCTTAAATATTTAGTGAAAACATTTGAGATCTACTCTTAGCAAATTTTAAGTATACAATACAATATTACATCTATTGAGATTATCACAGATTTTCATATTTTATTCTGTTAATGTGGTATATCACATTTATTGATTTGCATATATTGAAACATCCTTGCATGCCTTGAATAAATCCAGCTTTATCATGGTATATATCTCTACAATGGCCTATTGAATTTACCTTGTTAGTACTGTCTTAAAATCTTTTGTATCTGGTTGTTCTTTTCCCTGTTTAGTGCTTTTTAAAATTCCATTTGACCCAGCAATCCCATTACTGGATATACCCAAAAGATTATAAATCATTCTATTATAATGAACATATGCACACATATGTTCATTGCAGCACTGTGCACAATAGCAATGACCTGGAACCAACCCAAGTGCCCATCAATGATAGACTGGACAAGGAAAATGTGGCACATATACACCATGGAATACTACGCAGCCATAAGAAATGATGAGTTCAAGTCCTTTGTAGGGACATGGATGAATCTGGAAACAATTATTCTTAGCAAACTGACACAAGAACAAAAATCAAACACCATATGTTCTCACTCATAGGCATGTGTTAAACAGTGAGAACACATGGACACAGGGAGGGGAGCATCATACACTGGGGTCTGTTGGGGGGATGCTGGGGGGAACAGAGGGATGTGGGGAGGTTGGGGAGAGACAACATGGGAGAAATGCCAGAGAGAGGTGACAGGGTGATGAAGGCAGCAAACCACCTTGCCAAGTAGGTACCTGTGCAACAGTCCTGCATGAGCTGCACATGTACCCCAGATCCTAAACTATAAAAAAAAAATTTAAAAAAAGAAGTAAAAAAAATTATATTTCTATTCATCAGAGATTTGGGCTGGTAATTTTATCTTCTTCTAGTATCTTTCTCTGGTTTTGATATCTGGATAATGCTGGTATTACAAAATAAGTTTGAAATAATTCACTCATCTTAGTCTTTTGAATTACACTTACATGGAATATCTTATTTTTTTTAATTTGTTCACTCTTAGTCTAAATGTGGGCTTAAAGGTAAAATGAGTCTCTTCTAAAAGGCTATTATTAGATCCTGTTTTTAAAACTCCATTCTGCCACTGTTTTTTGATTAGAGAATTTAATCCATTTATAGTTAAGATAATTATTCATAGGTAAGAATTTACGGGCTGGGCATGGTGGCTCATGCCTGTAATCCCAGCACTTTGGGAGGCTGAGGCAGATGGATCACGAGGTCAAGAGATCAAGACCATCCTGGTCAACATGGTGAAACCCCGACTCTACTAAAAATACAAAAAATTAGCTGGGCACGGTAGCATGTGACTGTAATCCCAGGTACTCAGGAGGTTGAGGCAGGAAAATTGCCTGAACCCAGGAGGTGGAGGTTGTGGTGAGCCGAGATTGCACCATTGCACTCCAGCCTGGGTAACAAGAGCAAAACTCTGTCTCAAAAAAAAAAAAAAGAACTTACTATTGCCTTTTTGTTCATTGTTTTGGAGCTATTTTGTAGTTTCTTTGTTTCTTTTCTCCTGCTCTTCTTTCATGATTTGATTATAATTGGTAGGTGTATGCTTTGAATCCTTTATATTTTGTATAATGTATCTACTACATGCTTTTTCTTTCTATTACCATGAAGATTACATTAAAAATCTAATAGTTATGGGCCAGACATGGTGGCCCAGGCCTGTAATCCTAGCACTTAGGAAGGCTGAAACAAGTGGATCACTTGAGGGCAGGAGTTTGAGACCAGCCTGGCCTCCATGGTGAAACCCCATCTCTATTAAAAATACGGAAATTAGCTAGGTGGTATGCAGTTGTAATCCCAGCTATCTCAGAGGCTGAGGTAGGAGAATTGCTTGAAACTGGGAAGTGGAGATTGTAGTAAGCCGAGATCTCACCACTGTACTCCAGCCTGGGAGACAGAGTGAGACTCTATCTCAAAAAGAAAACCAAAAACAAAACCTAATAATTATAAAAATATAAGCTGTTAACAACTTAACTTCAACTGCCTACAAAAGTCTACAACTTAACTCTCTTTCCCTACATTTTGTTATTTATATCATAATTTGCATTTTTAATATGTGCTTATTAACAGATTATGTCTATTCTTAATATTTTGTCTTTTAAATATTATTCTCCACTTTAAAATGATTTATGCAACACCATGACAGTATTACAATAGTCTAAATTTGACTGTATTCTTTTAGTTTTATATTTTTATATTTTCATGTTATTAGAAATAATCTTTGTTTTAACTTGAAGAACTCCTTTTTGCATTTTTTAAAATGCAGATATACTGGTAATATTCTCCCTCTGCTTTCATTTGTCTGGGAAAATGGTTATCTTTCCTTTATATTTGAAGAGAGCATTTTTGGATGTATTATATATTGGCAGGGTTTTTTGGTATTTTTAAGCACTCTCAATATATCACTCCACTGTTTTCCTTGCCTGCAAGATTTCTGCTGAGAAATCCAACTTATTTCTGCTGAGAAAATACAGTGCAGTGGGGTCTTACGTCCCCATAAATATTCCATGAAGAGAAAAGATGAGTCACTTTTCTGCTGCTACTTTCAAAGTTCTCTTTGTCCTTGAGTTTTGAGAATGTGTTTTGTAAGTCTCAGTGAAGATCTCCTTATTGTTAGTCTATATGAGCTTCTTGTATTTCATATATAGAGACATTCATTTATCTCTCCAGTTTTCAGTGATTGTTTCTTTATGTAAATTTTCTTTCTCTTTTGCTCTTTCTTCTGGAGCAGTCATAATTGTATATTGGTTCAGTTGAAGGTATCGTATATGTCCCAAGGCTTTCTTCACTTTTTTTCTCTTCTTTGTACTTTTTTTCCTCTAATTGGGTAATCGCTTGCTGATTCTTCTTTCTGCTTGATTGAATCTACTGTTGAAGCTCTTTATGAAATTTTCAGTTTAGTTATTATATTCTTCAGCTCCAGATTATTGTTTGGTTTATTTGTATGGTTTCACTGTCATTGCTGAATTTGTAATTTTGTTAATATATTGCTTTCCTGATTTTATTTACTTTTCTATGTGTATTTTCTTATAGCTCATAAAGCTTCTTTAGGATGATTATTTTGAATTCTTAATAAGACAATTCATAAATCTCTGTTTAGAGACAGTTACTGGTTTTTTTTTTTCTTTTGGTGTTGTAAAGTTTTCCTCATTATTCTTGATCTTCATGCAAATAATATAAAAGCATGTTTAGGAGAGAAACCAAGGAAGTGTCCAAGTAACCATTTGATAAAGAGGTTATCAATATGGATACAAGTGTGGATATAAGTAATGATGGTACTCTTCATCAAGATATTAAGAGAATTACCCTGAAAACATCTCTGAAATACTGATGGCTTTTTTGCCCATCATAGACTCAGAGTGCTAGGGCCTTAAGAACAGAATAATTTTGGAGAGGGGCTGGGTGCGATGGCTCAAGCCTGTAATCCCAGCACTTTGGGAGGCCAAGGGGGATGGATCACGAGGTCAAGAGATCAAGACCATCCTGATCAACATGGTGAAACCCCATCTCTACTAAAAATACAAAAAATTAGCTGGGCATGGTGGCGCGTGCCTGTAATCCCAGTTACTCAGGAGGCTGAGGCAGGAGAATTGCCTGAACCTGGGAGGCAGAGGTTGTGGTGAGCCGAGATCGCACCATTGCACTCCAGCCTGGGTAACAAGAGTGAAACTCCATCTCAAAAAAAAACTGGAGAGGAACCCATGTTACCCCAGGACAACAGAATAATTTTGAAGAGGAACCCATGTTAATCCTGGGACATCAGGGATCACTGCCCAGAGATTTCTTGGTTTCTGCTGCCCACATTCTGATACAGCACTCTTCAGTCATGCCAGCTTTGGGTGAAGCGAACCCTGGTGCTAATTAGACTGCCTCTCTGAATGGTGCAAGCTGTGAGCCCTAGCATTGTCTGTGTGGTGCTAATTCCGAAGATATCCAGAATGCAAGAGCTGTGGAGGTATGATTGCCTCCACCTAGATTTCAGAGTATTTCTGCCACAGCCTCTGGAATTAGGCAGAAATGTGCCACTTGGGTGGAGGAGACTCCACAGAGAGCCTTCACTAGGGCAATGTCCCGCAGAACTAGAACTGTGTGGTCAGGCAGTTGTACAGAGTCCTAACTAAAGCAGTGCCTAATGGCCACCTCCAAGCCTTCAGAACTGAAGAGACACCAGCATGCAGCACCAGCCTGTGAGAGCTGCAGGTATTTATTTCAATGTGTGATATGAAGCATGGGCTGTGCTCAACAAACCCATGAAGGAAAAATTGCCCAGGGTCATGGGGATTCAGTCCCTCCTCCTGTGTTTCTGTAAGTTGCAACATGGATTCAGAGATTATTCTCAAGCCTTAAGATTCAATATTTTTTGACCTGTTGACTTTTAGACTTACTTGGGACCTCGTACTTTACTTGTCTTTTTTCCTGTGTCTCTCTTTTGAAATGGGAATGTTTATTCTATGTCTGTTCTACAGTTGTGTTTTGGGAGCACATAACTTGCTTGATTTCACAACTCACAGTTGGAGAAAAATTTGATGCTGGAATAGGATAAGACTCCAGAACTACTGGAATGAAATGAATGTATATTGTGTGTGAAAAGGAGATGAATGTGGGGAGGTAAGGGGGAGTGGAGTTCTATGGTATAAATGTCACCCAAAGTTATGTATTGAAAATGATCCCAAATACGAGTGTTGAGAGGTGAGGCCTAATGAAGGTCATAAGGTCTTCATTCTCATGAATAGTTTAATGTCATTATAAAAAGAAGTTGTGGATTGGATGCAGTGGCTCAAGCCTGTAATCCCAGCACTTTGGGAGGCTGACAGCAGGTGGGTCATCTGAGGTCAGGAGTTTGAGACCAGTCTGGCCAATATGACAAAAACCCATCTCTACTTAAAATACAAAACTAGCTGGGCATGGTAGCACATGCCTATAATCTCAGCTACTTGGAAGGCTGAGGCAGGAGAATCACTTGAATCTGGGAGGAAGAGGTTGCAATGAGTTATGATCATGTCAGGCAAAAAAATTACAAAAAATTAGCCAGGCGTGCGAGGCACCTGTAATCCCAGTACTTTGGGAGGGCAAGGCAGGAGGATCACTTGAGATCAGGATTTTGAGACCAGTTTGGCTAATACATTAGCTGGCTGTGGTGATGGGCACCTGTAATCCCAGCTACTCTGGACGCTGAGGCAAGAAAATTGCTTGAACCCAGAAGACTGAGGTTGCAGTGAGCCGAGTTTGTGACATTGCACACTAGCCTGCGCGACACAGTGAGACTCTGTCTCAAACAAACAAACAAACAGGAATTGTGGGAGGAGGTTCACTCCCATTCCATATTTTGCCATGTGAGAACACAGAAAGAAGGCCCTCATCAGATGCTGGCCCCTTGATCTTTAACTTCTCTGTCTCCAGAAATGTAAGACATAAATGTCTTTTCTTTATAAATTATATAAATTCAGATGTCCTGTGATATCAGCATTAAATGAACAATGACATTAACTAAAGCATTTATTAAAGCAGTAAATATTTAAATAATCTTATATATAAAAGAAAAATAAAATGTAATGTTCTCAGACAAACAAAAATAGCATTTAATAGCAGCAAAGTAACTATATTTAAGATTGCCAATTAAGAGATATTTGTAAAACTTAATCACTCAATAGCTAAAAGAATCTTTAAAAATTACTTGATAATTATACTGTTAAATTTCTTTAGCTTTATTAAATATATTTTTCTTCTAAAAGATGATATTTTTCAAATATGAAGGGAAGTAGCCACAATTTCAATAACTGCCTTTTTTAGTAAACATACAATTTAAATAAAATAGAACACAACTTCATTGAAATAGACTTAAACACATTTAAATTACATATAGCTGGGCTGATTATTGTAATAGCAGAATTTTTTGTCTAATAAACACCAACAGACTCACAAAATCCTGTAATTACAAAAGTTTAAGTATCAAATTTTTTAATTTTGATGTGTGTGTGTGTGTACATTTAAAGCAAAATACATATATTTAAAGCATAAACATATATGTGTATAATCATGTGTGTGTATGTACACACATATATACATACATATACACACATTAAACCTCACGACACACATAATTCTGTGAAATTTAATGACTCTCTAAAATAAAAGGATATTTTGCATGAATTTCTGTATTGTGACTCATCAGAATATCCATATGTGCTGCTATTGGGCTATATGAAATTAATTTTTAAGAACCGGGGCTTAAACCTCCTCATTGTTTTTATATCAGCATAAAAAATGCAGAAATATGCTACACAGACTCCTTGATTTACAATACTGTTTATAAATAGAATGTTTTTTGGAAGGAAGGAATCTGAGTAGGGCACTCTGTAATAGATTTTCATTCATGACGAGTTACAAAATGTCCTAGACCTTAGCAATGCATCTTAATGACATAAAGAAAACTTCACAGGTGCATTATTATTATACACACAATAGTAATTCCTTAATATTTGTGTATAAACATCTATAATGCTGACATTTTATACAACTATGCAAATTTATGCAGTACTGTCAGAATAACAAAGGTAAATTATACAGGTAGACTACTTAACTACAATGATGAATAAGCAATTTCAGGCATTTACGATGTTTTTAATAAATGTTATGCAAATATGCTAGAATCAAGAAGTAAAAGTTAAGCAAACATGCTAAATGTCCAAATAGCTGCTAACATAAATGTTAATCTGACACAAACCCACTTGTGTTATTTATTTTACTTGTCAGACACTCTGTGACCTATGTTAAACAGAAATCACCAATGTGTTAGGATGTTACAAAGATAGAATAAATCTACATATTTTAGCTGCCATTTTTTAAAAATTAAGAAAAAATGGAATATAATAAAACCATATATTGAAATTAAATCTTTTTTCTGAAATTTTATTTCTACAGCTCTGAGTTGTATTTGACATACAGTAAATTGTATAATGTAAAATTGATTGTTTGATATATTTTGTCATCAATATAGCAAAGTTAATCATCAAAATAGCAAAGAATATATACAGCACCCCCAAATTATTCTTCTGCCCTTTGCAATTCCTGTGTTTTGCCTCTCCTTATACCTTCCAATTCCACATTTCCTAGGAAATCATTATCTGTTACAAAACAAATTTGTAAAATCTTTGTATGGTCCTTTGTTTTATTTCCTTCTGGTAAACACCTAAGAGAGAAAAAGTATGTTATTTGGTTTCAAATATTTGGTGTTTTTCTAGATTTGCAGGGGTTGATTTTGAATTGAATTTCACTGCAATCAGAAAACATACTTGAAGGATTATTATTATTATTATTTGAGATGGAGTTTTGCACTTGTTGCCCAGGGTGGAGTGCAATGGCATGATCTCGGCTCACCGCAACCTTCACCTCCTGGGTTCAAGTGCCTCAACTCCAGAGTAGCTGGAATAACAAGCATGTGGCACCATGCCTGGCTAATTTTGTATTTTTAGTACAGACAGGTTTTCTCCATGTTGGTCAGGCTGGTCTCAAACTCCCAACTTCAAGTGATTCACCTGCCTCAGACTCTCAAAGTGCTGGGAATACAGGTGTGAGCCACCATGCCCGACCAAGGATTATTTTTTAGGATGTACAAAATTTTGTTTTGTGGCCCATAATAGGATCTGTTTTGTAAAATATTCCAAGTACACTTTCATATAAGGTGTATTTTGCTGGTGTTGAGTGGAGTGTTCTATATTTAAAATGTCAATGAGGTCAAGATGACTAATAGGACTGTTTCAGTACTGCATATCACTACTGATTTCCTACCTGATTCTTCTATCTATTACTACGAGAGTGGTGTAAAATTGCCTCTATAATTGAGAATTTATTTATATATGTCGTTCTATTGTTTTTTGCTTCATGTATTTTTAATTTCTGTTTACAGAAATTATATACAAACTCAATTATCATGTCCTCTTGATTGATTGACATATTTATTGTTATTACTTGTTCATGTTTATCTATGTTAATATTCCTTGCTCTGAAATCTACATTGTCTTATGCTAATATCACTCTTCACATTTTAAAAAAAATTACTGTTGACATGACATATCTTATTTCGTTAATTTTATTCTATTTTATCTTTATATTTACTGTGAGTTTCTTATTTGGTAGCACATAGTTGTATATTGTTCTGTTTTTTGTCCACTTGCTAATTTCTATCATTTAAAAGGGGTTTTTAGATCCTTTATATTTAGAATGTTTACTAATATGATTTACTTTTAATTTATCAACTTGCTTTTTGTGTTTTTCTCATTTGTTCATTGTTTCTCTTTTCTAATTGATTTTGGACTAACTGAGAATGTTTAAATATTCTATTTGTTAGCCTATTAGTTGTATCTACTTGCTTTTTAGATTTAGTGGTTGCTTTTGAGTTTATAATGTACACATTTGCTTTATGATCATGTTGATTCTATATTAAACTCTTTCATATATAATATAAAATCCTTACAATATTATTTTTATTTCTCCCATCCTGGCCTTTGTGCAACTTTGGGTATATATTTTAATTCCACTTATTTTGATCTTCCATATATCATATTATTTATTTTTAGTTAAACTTATTTAAAAATACATTTAATTATTTTAAAATTTATTTATGTGGTTATTACTTATGGTGGTCTTCATTTATTTTGTACACCCGCATTTCTATCTGGTATTATTATTATTATTATTTTAATTGCATTTTATGTTTTGGGGTACATGTGAAGAACATGTAAGATAGTTGCATAGGTAAACACGTGGCAATGTGATTTGCTGCCTTCCTCCCCTTCACCTATATCTGGCATTTCTCCCCATGCTATCTCTCCCCAACTCTGCAACCCCCAATGGATTCCCTCCCCTATTCCACCCAACAGACCCCAGTGTGTAGTGCTCCCCTCCCTGTGTCCATGTGTTCTCATTGTTCAACACCTGCCTATCAGTGAGAACATGAGGTATTTCAATTTCTGTTCTTGTGTCAGTTTGCTGAGAAGAATGTTCTCCAAGTTCATCCATGTCCCTACAAACGACACAAACTCATCGTTTTTGATTGCTGCATAATATTCCATGGTGTATATGTGCCACATTTTCCTGTCCAGTCTATCATCGATGGGCATTTGGGTTGATTCCAGGTCTTTGCTATTGTAAACAGTGCTGCAATGAACATTCGTGTGCATGTGTTCTTATAGTAGAACGATTTATAATCCTTCGGATATACTCAGTAATGGGATTGCTGCAGAACAGTAAGGGTTGCTACCAGTTTCTTCATCTGCTATCTTTGTCCCAGAATGATGCCCACCAATTGTCAATCTGATCAGTCTTTTGTGAGGTGACTCTTTGGATATATGGGGGTCAGGGAGCTGCTTGAGGAGACAGTCTGTTCTTTATAGGAGCTCAAGTGTTGAGCTGTGAGCTCCATTGTTCTTTCAGAGTTGCAGGCAGATACATTTAAGTCTGCTGCAGCAGAACTTATAAACCGCCTTTTTTTCCCCAGGTACTCTGTCCCAGGGAGTTAGGGCTTTATTTATGAGTGTCCGTTGTGCTGCTGCCTTTTTTTTTCTTCGGGGCTTCCCTGCCCAGCAAGGAGGCAGCCTAGTCACTGTCTGCCTGCAGAGGCTTTGCTGAGCTCTGTCCTGCTGCCTTTGAGCTTCCCTGTAGTCCTATTTATATGGGTGTGGTTAGAACTGCCTTGGCAATGGTGGCCTGCCTCTGTAATGGCAGACTCTTTCTGTTATGGTGGGTTGCCTCAGCAATGGCAAGCTGCCTCAGCAATGGCGGACTACCTCAGTAATGGTGGACACCCCTCCCCCACCGAGCTGCACCGTCCTGGGTTCAGCTGTGCTTGCCCTGAAACTCTCAACCCCGAGCGTTTCCAATTGCTGGTTTTTCTTCTTTGTTTTTGTGGGGGTGGGACCCTCCAAGCCTGATCACCTGGCTCCCTGCCTCAGAGCCCTTTCTTTTTAAGTTGAACGGTTGACTCTCTCTCTCCTAGGTGTTTCAGTCGCCTGCTGAAAAGGCACCGGGATCTGTGTGATTTCCCGTGCGGTGACCCACTGCTCTGGCTGAAACAATGGTGCTGCCTGGGAATCTCCTGGTTAGCTTAAAAGGGCAACCAGACCAGTGTATTTTGTATGGAGAGCTGCTGCACCATGGTGCTGACAAAACAGCTGCACCGGCTAAAACAGCCACACTGGGCTCCCCCAGTGTGGGAGGAACCCATAGGGCTCCTCCGCCTAGGAATCTCCTGGTCTGTGGGCAATAAAGATCCATCTGGAAATGCAGCATCTACTCACCCTCTGCGCTTTCACTGGGAGCTGCAATCCTGAACTGCTCCTAAAAGGGCCACCATCTTGAAACTCCTCTGGTATTATTTTCATTGTGCTTAAAAGATTCTCTTAACTTTTTTTAACTGTAATTCTGATGTTAATAAAATGTTAATAAGCTTTTGCATGTCTCAATAAATATTTCACCTTTGGATTTGAACAATACTTTCATTGAGTATGGAATTCTCTGTTGGTAGGCTTTTCACTTTGTTACTTTAAAGGTATTCTTCTACAACCTTCTTGTTTGCATTGTTTCCAATGAACAAATTCCTGATACATTCAATGTAGTTCTTCCACATATAACATATCTTTCATCTCTGACTTTTTAAAAAATTTTCACTTTGTCACTGATTTTGAGAAATTTGATTATGATGAGCTTTGATGTACTTTCTTAATGTTTGTTTGTGAAGTCTGTTGGAGGGTTGTTGCACTTCTTGAATCTGTTGAGTACACAATTACTATATTCAAAAATATTTTAGCCATTAATTTTTAAGTAAGTTTTCTGCTTCAATGTCTCCTTTTGGTAGAGATTCAAGTAACACATGTTATATTATTTGAAGTTGTTCTAGTGGTTCACTGATGATGTGCTTGTTTTTTTTTTTTTGTTGTTGTTGTTCTAAAAAACCTTTTCTTTTTCTGTTTTATTTCAGATAATTTGTATTGCTCTTTTCACATTTACTAACAGTAATTTATTTTTCATTTTCATTTTTTGCTAATGAAATCAAGTCTATATTATATTAAAGCTCAGATATTATTGTTTTTATTTCAGTAGATTCACTTTGCAATGTTTATTTCTCAACTTAACAGATTTTAGTTGTAATAATTGTTTCTATTCCTCTGTTCACTCATTCTAAAACTATCAGTTCTCCTTGAGTTTTGATTAATTGGTCTTCACCACAGAAATCTGCCTACCTCTATCTTGATTTGCCCCTCTCTGTCCAACAGCCTGGAAATTCAATCAATGCAGTAAAATGGAGGAAATTGCAGCATTTGCTTCTTTGTTTTCTACTTATTATTTATTATTCTTTTTTGATATCTAATTTCTTGAAAACTATTGTTTTTTACCTTTTTTCAATACTTTTTCAGTTGCTTGATGCAGGAAGATTAAGCTGGTTTCAGTTACTCCATTGTGGCCAAAAAGGAAAGCCATGCCTTTTATGCCAACTCTTTTATAAATTATTGAATTGAAAGGTTTAGAGTCAAGAACAAAATAATTTTATGTAAAAATATTTAACAATATAGTTTTCATTACTGCAAAAGTGTATTGATATTTACTATTGGCAACATTTTTACCAGTTCCTGTTAACAATGCCAAAATGTTTTTAGAACTGTAAAGAATTAAACATTAATTATATTTAATTTGACTACTTTACCCTATAAAGAATCAGAAGGATGAGTAGATATAAAATTACTCTGAATACCATTCCTTCAATAACATAGAGGCTTAAAACATATAAATAATTCTGTTAAGAACTAGAGGAAATTTTGCCTAAAATTTAATAAATATCTTTTCTATGGATATTAAAGTAATTCTAAGGCAGCTACAACTGTAGGGATTAAGAAGGAAAGAGAATTGGAGAGAAACAAGACCAACACAGAACTGTTTTTAGTCTTGGAGTATTTTTAAGCCAAGATTTTTTAAAAAATTGAGCAAAATCTGATTGTGAAACTGAACATTTTTATTCAGCAGACTCACAGTCTTAAAAAACAAAAGTTGCTATAAAAAGTCCACCAAAGAGATGTTTGTGCTAACATCCAAGTTGTTTAGTTGAAATTTCTGCAGAATTATACTTAGAAATAGGAGCCGAACCAAGATTGACATTCAGCCGCTGGTCAACTAAGTTTCTTACTGGATTTAGGTTATTTTCCCCTAATTTGACTCTCTGGTGTAGCATTAGGTAAATTCTCTCTAAGGGCAGATGACACTATCTGAAAGCTCAATAATTTTTCACATCTAATTGTTGACATCTAATCAAAAATTTAACAGGCCTTCCAAGAGAGATTACCACAAAAGAAAAGAAAGAGAATAGAAACAGTCAGAAATGACATCTACAGTGTAGTTTTCACATATATAATTTAAAATAGTGTGATTAATGCATTCCAGATCGAGATGACAAGATAAGAATCTCTTCAAAGAGCTGAAATCTATAACTAAGAATCAAATGGCCAATTTGTATTTGAAATAAAAAATAGTGGAAATTAGAAACAGCATGAAAAGAGAATTAATGAGAAGATAGGTGAATATAAAATATACTATCTGAAAGAATTTGAGAAACTGAAAAACAGAAAAGATGTAAGAGACATGCAGGACATGGTGGAAAGTGTCTGACTTATGTGTATTTAAATTAGTGGGAGAGGAAGAATGCGAAAATGGGACCTGTCCAATCATTGAAGAGATAATGATTAGGAATTTTCCCAAAATTTTGAAAGACTTTAAGCCACAGATTTAAGTAGTTCTACACATACCAAGCAGGATAAATGGAAAGAAAATCACACCTAGCATCAATGCAAAACTCCTGAACTCCAAATATAAAATAAAAATATCAAGAATAGTAGAACACATGTTGGAAGGGAGTCATTATTTCGAAAAAAACAGCAATAAGACAAATTTTTTTCTGCCCAGAAATGATGTTTCTGGGGAGAAGAAACACAACAGCACACAAATGCACACATAATATTCATAGTGTTAAAGGAAAATACACTGGATTTATAATTCTATAACTAGAAAAAATATTTTATTTATTTGTTTATTTATTTTTGAGATGGAGTCTCACTCTGTCTCCAGGCTGGAATGCAGTGGCAGAATTTCGGCTCACTGCAACCCCCACCTCCTGGGTTCAAGCAATTTTTGTGCCTCAACCTCTGGAGTAGCTGGGATTACAGGCATGTGCCATCACACCCAGCTTTTTTTTTATTTATTTATTTTTTTATTTTCAGTAGAGACGGGTTTTCAACATGTTGGCCAGGATAGTCTCAATCTCCTGACCTTGTGATCCACCCTCCTTGGCCTCCCAAAGTGCTGGGATTACAGGCATGAGCTACTGAGCCTGGTGGGAAAATATTTACACTATCAAAGTGAAAAAAAATTTTTTCCAGACCATTGGAAGTGAAAACAGGAGAAAAATCAGCAAGGATTCATCTCAAGAAGAATCATAATAGAATATATTATGGATAGAATGTTTCATCCAGTGAAAAATCTTCCCAGATAAAATGAGTTAAATTGCAAATTAAAAGGAAAATGTGTAAATATATCGAAATAAATATGGTGTACAAGCATAATACTAATGACCTCTTACAGGCCTAAAAATATATAGAGAACTAAAACTCATGACAAAAAAAAAAAAACCTCAGAATCCAAAGAAAAGTTTATGGAACTTAAGTTCTTACAAGACCCTGATATTGAACAGAAATGTGGCAAAACTACTAACAAGTTAAAATTCGCATTGTTGCATTAGAATGAACAAACAGAAAAGAGAAGAAGAATTAACAAAAAGAAGCTATTGTAAGAGAAAATTTATTATAAAAATGCTTAATCCTAATGTGTTCTAAAGAGGACCTAAAATTATGGAACAGGTGGGAAAAACAGAAAACTCATGCTTAGACTAAAGCTATAAATTGAAATATTAACAATTACATAAAATGCTCTTGGCATTAATTATAAATATTGTCTAGTTCAAAACTTAAAGAAAACACTAGTACATACAACTTAAAATAGATACACGCATAGAAAACTAGATGAGAAGTTTTAAGCAAAATCATTGCTAAAGATATATCATCAAAAACCTAACAAAAATAAGTTAATTTAGCTCTATTACCAATAGGGCAGGTATAAGTTGAGGCAGGAATGGTTGTATAGAAACAAAGATGAATATATGAAATGTTTAAAAGTTTAAACTTACTATCTTATAAAACAATAATAAATCTGCATGTAACTAGTTCTTTGGCTCCAAAATGTATACATGGATAATTGACAGATATCAGAGGAGAAATAAAATCCATAATAGTGGCACTCCCAGTAGCAGATTGAACAAAAAAATAAACAAAAATGTTTAAAAAGATAAAATATTTGAACAATTCAATTCAGAAAACTCACATAAATGACATAAATAAGACTATACAAAAAATGAGAGAATAGACATTCTTTGCAATATCTCATGGAAAATTTAATGAAACTCATAAAAAAGAGATGTATCTACACCCCTTCCTCAGCCTATGGTAACTACCATTCTCCTCTCTACTTCTGTGAACTCACCTTTCACATTTTCTTTTTAGTTTTTTAATTGCATTTTAGGTTTGGGGGGCACATGTGAAGAACATTGTTGCATAGGTACACACATGGCAGTGTGATTTGCTGCCTTCCTCCCCATCACCTTTATTTGGCATTTCTCCCCATGCTATCTCTCTCCAACTCCCTAACCCCTGCTGTCCTTCCCCTATTTCCCCCCGACAGACCCCAGTGTGTGATGCTCTCCTCCCTGTGTCCATGTGTTCTCATTGTTCAACACCCACCTATGAGTGAGAACATGAGGTGTTTGATTTTCTATTCTTGGGTCAGTTTGCTAAGAACGATGGTTTCCAGGTTCATCCGTGTCACTACAAAGGACACAAATTCATCTTTTTTGATGGCTGCATAATATTCCATGGTGTATATGTGCCACATTTTCCCTGTCCAGTCTATCCTCGATGGGCATTTGGGTTGGTGCCAGGTCTTTGCTATTGTAAACATTAGATGGGTGAAGGGAGACATTGATCAAAGGATATGAAGTATTAGTTAGACAGGAGGAATGGTTTTAATAATCCATTGCATAGCATGGTGACAATAATAATCATTCATTGTTTATTTAAAAATAGCTAAAAGAGTAGATTTTATGTGTTTTCACCACAAAAGATAAGTATTTGAGGAGATAATTTGTTAACTAACCTGATTTAATCATTCCACATTATAAACATGTATCAAAACATCACACTGCACCCCAAAGATATATACAATTATTACATGTCAATTAAACATTTAAAAAGAACAAATAAAAAATTCTATACTATCCTGCAACATGATATTTTTAAGTGACTTTAAAATATTCTCTTGTAAGGATGCAGTACAATTTAACCAGTTCTCTATATTTGGGCATTTAAGTTGAATCCTATTTTATTGGTATTTAAAATGAGTATTAAAAATATATAAAAGATTTTATTGCAATAAACATCTTTTAATACATTAACAATTTTAATGTAAGATAAATTCTGGTAACTAAAAATTTCTGGGTTCAAGTGTATGTACATTTGTAATACCTTTAAAATATTTTATCCAATTGTTCTTCAGAAATGTTATACAAATTTACTTCCTATCAAAAATATGAATGTCTAGTTTCTTTACACCATTGAAAGAGTATTGTTTTAAATTATTTCCCAAATTGGTATAAGATCAGTTCAACATCAATTGTCTTAAGCTTTTAAAAATTTTATTACTAGTGAGATTGGATATGTTTTTATGCTTGTTTATGTTATTTCATGTTGATTTATCACATGTATTACTGGATGAAACTGTCTTGTTTATCGTGTGTTTGGTCCATTTTAATGGGTTATCTTCTCTTATTGATTTGTAAAAGATTTTTAAATATTGAAAGAATAAACCTCTTACCTGTCCAAAAAAAAAAAAAGGAGATCTAAAGAAAAGTCTCCACAAATTCCAAAAGGATAGAATAGTAGCATTTCTCTTGACCTCAGTAACATAAGATAACTTTAAAAATATGTCTATATAATTAGAAAAAATGTTAAAAAGTTGGCCTAATTACAAATGGAGAATTATAAAACTTTTTCAACTATTATAAAAATTAAATTTGACATATTAAAAGGTGTGGAAAGAAGCTAAAGCTGTGCTTACAGAAAAATCCATAGATTCTGAAGAAAGTATTATAAAAAACTGAAAGATAAACACATTTTTATGTAGATAGAAAAAACAAAGAAAATGAAGTACAAAAAGTAAACAAAGGAAATGAAAATTCCTATGAGAAAAGAAGTATAAAGCATTATTCATAACTAAATGTATGACTTCTAAACGCCACAGATTGGAGAAAGCATTTTCAACTGCACTCCTTGGCAAAGTATTTCTACCCAGAATATATTATGTTGAATTCATCAAATTGGTGACAGTTACCCATTTTTAAAAGAAAATGCTTTCCTAGACCTCAGTCTAGTAACACGACTCTCCCAAAATCAATACAAACACAAAAACAATACAAATACTCAGAATATATATATATAGGAACTTTACAAAAATCTATATAAAATGACTAAGAAACATATAAAGTATGCATAATCCTTAGTCATCAGAAAGATACCAGATGTGGAGTAACTAAATGTCTGAACATTGCTGTTGGGAGTTTAAATTGGGAGGGTCACATAGGAAAACTCTACTGTATGTCCTAGAGTTGAACATATACTAGTGGTCTTGAACCAGAATGCAAAACTTGGGGTGTGTGTGTGTGTGTAAAGTTATTCTCAATAATGTTCTTTTATAGAGGCCCCAAACTGGTAGCAATCCAACGTTCCTGAAAATATATATGGATAAGGACTAGATGGTATATTTTAGAATGAAATAGTATAAAGCAATGTCAATGAACAGCCAACTCCTGCATGCAACAGCATAAGTAAACTTCTATATATTAAACAAAGTAACTCAGCCAGAAAATAAGGTAGTGTATAATCTTATTATTATGAATTTTAAAACAAACACAATTAATGAGTAGTGACTTAAATCACATTATGAGTCAATTTTAAGAAGTGACAAGTAGAGTGACTGGGAGAAAATATAGAGGGATATTGAGTCCCAGGAATATCTTATTTCTTTAAATTTGATGATGTTCTCAAATATATTGAATTTGAAATAAATTCATTGAGCATATATTTACAATTTTTCACCTTTTATGCATAAATTTTATTTAGCATAAAACCTTACTTTGAAAATACTTTTCTCTCTTTTATGTTTTCTTTTATTATTGACATAAACATATACTTCCCTGGCCTCTCATTTCTCTTGCCTTCAGTGAAAGGAAGAATGACTTAATGGTACTTAATGCTATAGCCAACAAGTTTAAATGAGTATTAATAGAATAAACCATAGAAATATTTTTCACTGAAAAGAAGCAAAGCCTATAACAGTGCATTTAGATTTGCCTCTGTTATTACGTTCTTCTAAAGTGAAAATAACAATTGATGGATAAGCGGAAAAGAGAGGAAGATGGGGAAAATCAGAAAGAGAAGGATGAAGAAAGGAGGGAATGAAAAATAGAAACTCATATTTAAAAAGTAGAAAATTTAATGTAATTAAGAAAAAGCTAAAAATAAAAAAATAGTAAGACCCAAAGCTTTCCATTTCTCTTATTCACTAATATAAAGATACTTAAAATTGTGATCATCACATACATGGCTATAACCTCTGTATTGATGACTGTTTTTAATTTTACAGGCTGCCATGTGACAATGGCCTCCTTTACCAAATAAATCTGTATTTGTATCTCATATTCCATTGATAGAAATTATATCAATTTTTCATTATCCAGGTAAATCTCTCAGCCTGCATTTCAAATTAAAATTTTTACTTCTGGTAGAATTTATTGCTTACAAGGTTGTTTTGTGTTTTTTTGAGACAGAGGTTTGCTCTTGTTACCCAAGCTGGGGTGCAGTGGCGAGATTTTGGTTCACTGCAACCTCTGCCTCCTGGGTCAAGTGAATCTCCTGGCTTAACCTCTGGAGTAGCTGGAACTACAGGCACCCACCACCACACCCAGCTAATTTTTGTCTTTTTAGTAAAAACAGGGTTTCACCATGTCGGCCAGGGTGGTCTCAAACTCCTGACCTCATGTGATCCACCACCACGGCCTCCGAAAGTGCCGAGATTACAGGCATGAGCCACCATGCCTGCATGTTTACAAAGTTTTAGTGACATTTTATCAAAACTTCTTGTGTCAACATGGGTAATATATAAGCATGTTTCCCCTTACATTTTAAGGCTACATATTTTTGAAATTTTTTAGCAGTGTATTCAGCATTGAGTTGACTATTTTTATGAGGAATTGATATTTCTCTAAAAGATTTTCAAAATCTTTAACTTGTCTATATTACTAATTAAATTTATTCAAAAAGACATTTTTAGATTTTTTGACATATTCATAAGATTTATTTGGATAGATTTCAAGGTATAAATGCTTTACATTTACCACTAGATGTAATACTTAGTAGTCATTATATTCTAATAATGATAATCACCATGATTTTAGTAGAAAAAATAAGTTTAAAAATGGAAGTCGTTATAACTAAAATTTAGGAGAAAACCTTTGCATAAAATGTTAAATTTTATTCATTTTAAGTTATATTTCATTTATATTAAGATTCACATTTTGCACATTTTACTGTTTTAAATAGTGGGATGCATCTGACAATTGTTGTTTTACAATCACTGTAAGACTATTAACAGTTATAATAGAGCTGTCATTACCTGCCATGTATGACCTTGGTCTTAGCTATTCATATTGTAATTACTTCCATTGAATCATGTACATTGTCTAAACTACACATGTCAAGTTTGATAACATTTAAAATGAATTTGAAAATGTCCAACTCTGTGTTAGCACTGAAGCACAAAATGTTATTGTGCATGCAGAGATACAGAAGTAGAACCCCAGGGCATAAATATGATATTAGTGAAGCAAATATTTACTGTTGAAGGAATGGCTGCAATTTTAAATTGTCTTGAAAACAAAAAGCAATAGACATGAAAAGGAAGACACTCCCAAGTAGAGAAGTTATTCTGCTTCATTACCCTAAAATATGCAAAGTATTTTCAATCACTAGCCATGGGAAAAAAAATGAAGCAAAAAAAATTGTCAAATTCCTAATAATATTTGAAGAAGAGAAAAAAAATACAGTGAGAAACTACTGTAAACAATTTATATATTGTTTAAGTTATCAGTTTGATTTCTACTATGTTATCATATAACTTCCCAGAGACTGTACTGAACCAGCTTAACTTTCAGGAACAAGTAATTACCTTGAGGAAAATAAACATAGTCAAATAAAATATACTGATGTAATATAAGCATTACAGCTTGAAAAAATGGATTTCATTGACTGGACGAAAACTCTGGACACAATAATTTAATACATATCTAAAAATGCTGGATAAACATTCTTGATAGCATACAATATGACATTATGTAGAAACATATAAGATTGTTGATTATTACTAGAAAAAATATAGAAGATTTAGACTATGAATGAGAGGGGAGGTTTAGATATTTCTTACTCAGTTTTTCATGTCTATTTATTATATTTATATGTACCCAGTTTAGTATATTTTTATTAAAATAGTTCATTCAATAAGTATAAAATCTCCAAAGGTATAAGTGAAAAATATGTACACTAACACTTTTGGTGAAGCATTTATTTGTGAAATTTTGGAGACATTGGAGCAGTAGCAGAAATGTAGGTTCCCATGATGTATTGCATTTTGGAGGAGAATCTACTAATCTTGACAAGCTAGATAGATGTCAGAGAGCAGGAAAGACTCAGACATCAAAGACTTTCAGTTGCATGGCCGAGGAAACACTCTCTCTCCCCAAAAATCAGCTTATGAAATTTAATAATATATAATAGGGCATGAACATGGCTCCAGTTTTACACAAAAATTCCAGCACTCTTTGTTGAAGAAATATCAGCTTCTCTCCTGTTTGATCATAAGCCTGGCATCTATGTTTTGTGGATTATAGAGTTAGATATGGCAAGAATATCATTAGCTTTCATGAAAAGAAACAACTGGAGTATAGCTTAATGTACATTATTCTTTTCTTAATTTTAATAAATTTATAAACAGATGCATTTTATTATTAAATATATGTTAGATTTGGTAACTGGTAATTGAAGCAGTGGTCTTATTTCTCCACTGAAGAAAGTTGATAGTCACGTGATTTCTTTTTTCCATACTTATTTATCTTAGTAATAAAAGCATTCTAAACTTGCTCTAAAAAATAGTGTTTAAAGGGGAATATATAGCATCCTTCTTCATTTCATATATCACTACATGTATAAACAAACTGGCACAGTCTGAGCACTGCTTTGGCATCTTTTAGTTATCTTTGCTTATGATGTTTTCTATAAAGTGGGGAAAGGGTGCCCTATTCAATAAATGGTGCTGGGATAACTGGCAAGCCACATACAGAAGAATGAAACTGGATCCTCATCTCTCGCCTTAAACAGAAATCAACTCAAGATGGATCAGAGATTTAAATCAAAGACCTGAAACCATAAAAATTCTAGAAGATAACATTGGAAAAACTCTTCTAGACATTGGCTTAGGCAAAGATTTCATGACCAAGAAGTCAAAACAAACGCTACAGAAACAAAAATAAATAAATGAGACCTAATGAAACTCAAAAGCTTTTTCACAGCAAATGAAATAATCATCAGAGTAAACAGACAATCCACAGAGAAGGAGAAAATCTTCGCAAATTGCATCTAACAAATGACTAATATCCAGAATCCACAAGGAACTCAAATCAGCAAGAAAAAACAAACATAGAAACAAACAAAAAACAAAAAGCACAATCCCATCAAAAAGTGGGCAAAAGACATGAATAGACAATTCTCAAAAGAAGATCTATAAACAGCCAACAAACATAAGAAAAAATGCTCAACATCACTAATTATCAGAGAAATGCAAATTAAAACAACAATGAGATACAACCTTACTCCACAAGAATGGCCATAATTTAAAAAATAATAATAATAAATGTGGGCATAGATGTGGTGAAAAGGGAACACTTTTACACTGCTGGTGAGAATGTAAACTGGTACAACATCTGTGTAAAACAGTATGGAGATTCCTTAAGGAACTAAAACTAGAACTACTGTTTGATCCAGCAATCCCACTACCGGCTATCTACCCAAAGGAAAAGAAGTCATTATCTGAAAAAGACACTTGCAGACACATGTTTATAGAAGCACAATTCACAATTGCAAAAACATAGAACCAACCTAATCACCCATCAATCCATGAGTGCATAAAGAAAACATGATATATATACACCATCGAATACTACTTTACTCAGCCATAAAATAGAATGAAATGATTGCATTTACAGTAAGTTAGGTGGAGTTGGAAGCCATCATTCTAAGTAAAATAACTTAGGAATTGAAAGCAAATCTTGCATAAAAATGATATAATGGACT
The DNA here is from genome assembly GCA_028533165.1 of Leontopithecus rosalia. NCBI lineage: Eukaryota > Metazoa > Chordata > Mammalia > Primates > Cebidae > Leontopithecus > Leontopithecus rosalia. The sequence continues at coordinate 140,416,588 of CM052648.1, forward strand.
TTGGGGACTCAGAGGGAAGAGTTGGGGGTATCAGGGACAGAAGACTAAATATTGTGTACAGTGTACACTTCTCATGTGATGGGTGCACCAAAATCTCAGAAATCACTAAAGAACTTATCCATGTAACCAAAAACCACCTGTTCTACAAAAAACTACTAAAATTAAAATAAAAATAAAAAGATTATCTAAATTATGAATAAAATTAGCCTTAGTACAAAAAAAAAGGGAATGACTGGGACCTACTAGGTAATAACATTAAATGTAACATTTGTTAAATATTTTTTCAGTGCTTTCCTGCTATGCTGTTTATGAGCTTTCTATTAAAATGTTTCATTCATTTTACCATTTTACAGTTATTTTTAATTGACAATTTAAAAATGTATATACCTATGGTGTACAACATTTTGTTTTCATATGTGTATACGTTATGAAATGACTAAATCAAGCTATTTGATATATGAACTATTTCACATACTTTTTGTGTGGTGAGAACACAAAATATGTTCTCAGCAATTTTCCAGTATACAATATACTGTGATTAATTCTTGTCACTATTATGTATAATAGATCTTTTATAGATCTCTTAAAGATAATTTTACTAGATTGGGACTCCTAAACCTGATGATAAAGTCTTTTTTTTTCTTTTTATTGCATTTTAGGTTTTGGCGTACATGTGCAAAACATGCAAGATAGTTGCATAGGTACACACATGGCGGTGTGTTTTGCTGCCTTCTGCCCCTTCATTTCTCCCCATGCCATACCTCCCCCGCTCCCCCCCGCTGTCCCTTCCCTATTTCCCTCAATAGACCTCAGTGTGTAGTACTCCCTTCCGTGTTCATGTGTTCTCATTGTTCATCACCTGCCTATGAGTGAGTATATACGGTGTTTCATTTTCTGTTCTTGTGTCAATTAGCTGAGAATGAAGTTCTCCAGACTCATCCATGTCCCTAACAAAGGACACAAACCCATCATTTTTGATTGCTGCATAATATTCCATGGTGTATATGTGCCACATTTTCCCAGTCCAGTCTATCATTGATGGGCATTTGGGTTGGTTCCAGGTCTTTGCTATTGAAACCAGTGCTGCAATGAACATTCATGTGCATGTGTCCTTATAGTAGAACGATTTATAGTCCTTTGGATATATACCCAGTAATGGGATTGCTGGGTCAAATGGAATTTCTATTTCTAGGTCCTTGAGGAATTCCCACACTGTCTTCCACAATGGTTGAACTAATTTACACTCCCACCAGCAGTGTAAAAGTGTTCCTATTTCTCTGCATCCTCTCTAGCATCTGTTGTCTCCCAATTTTTTAATGAATGCCATTCTAACTGGGGTGAGATGGTATCTCAATGTGGTTTTGATTTGCATCTCTCTAATGACCAGTGATGATGAGCATTTTTTCATATGCTTGTTGGCCTCTTGTATGTCTTCTTTTGTAAAGTGTCTGTTCATATCCTTTGCCCATTTTTGGATGGGCTTGTTTGCTTTTTTCTTGTAAATCTGTTTGAGTTCTTTGTAAATTCTGGATATCAGCCCTTTGTCAGAT
>CM052648.1:140418637-140475626 GCA_028533165.1 Leontopithecus rosalia
GCTGGTTTCTTCCGATTTTTGTGAATTTATCCACCTGTTGTCTGAGTAGTTGCTGATTTTTCGATTGGGTCTCTGAGTAGAGGCCCAGATTGTTAATGATGAAGTATTTCTGTTTCTTAGTTTTCCTTCTAACCGTCTAGCCCCTCTGCTGTAAGACTGCTGAGGTGCCCTCCAGGCCCTGCTTGCCTGGGGTACACCTGTAGTAGCTGCAGAACAGTGAGGGATGCTACCAGTTTCTTCTTCTATCTTTGTCCCAGAATGATGCCCGCCAAATGTGAGTCTGATCAGTCCTTTTTGAGGTGATTCTTTGGGTATACGGGGGTCAGGGAGCTACTTGAGGAGATGGCCTGTACTTTATAGGCGCTCAAGTGCTGATCTGTGAGCTCTGTTGTTCATTCAGTGTTGCTTGGCAAGTACGTTTAAGTCTGTTGCAGCAGAACTCATGAAACCCCTTTTTTTCCTCAGATGTTCTGTCTCGGGGAGTTAGGGCTTTATTTGTGAGTATCCATTGCGCTGTCCTGCCCAGCTAGGAGGCAGTCTAGTCACTATTTGGCTGCCAAGGCTCCGCCGTGCTGGCATGTGGTCCGCCCTTTTGCTGTGGGCTCCGATCTGCTGTTTTGGGCTCCGCCCTGTTTACATAGGCTCCTCCCTGCTGATGTGGGCTCTGCCCTGTTGGTGGAGTCTCTCTGATATGGTGGGTTGCCTCGGCAACAGCTTACTGGGTCAGCAACGGGTGTGTACCTCAGTAGGGGTGGAAGCTCTCGGCAATGGCGGACGCCCCTCCCCCACCGAGCTGCACAGCCGTGGGTTCAGCTATGCCCGCAGTGGAACTCTCAACCCCGAGCGCTCCGAATAGCCCTATTGCTTGTCCCTGTGGGGGTGGGACCCGTCGAGCCTGATCACTTGGTTCCCTGCCTCTGAGCCTTTTTGCTTTTTTTTCTTTTTAAGTTGTAGGGTTGACTCTCTCCCAGGTGCCTCAGCCGCCAGAAGAAAGGACACCGGGATCTGCGTGATTTCCCGTGCAGCATGTCCCTACAAAGGACAAAAACTCATTATTTTTTATGGCTGCATAGTATTCCATGGTGTATATGTGCCACATTTTCCTTGTGCAGTCTATTGTCAATGGGCATTTGGCTTGGTTTCAGGTCTTTGCTATTGTATACAGTGCCACTATGAGCATAGATGTGCATGTCTTTATAGTAGAATGATTTATAATCTTTTGGATATATACCCAGTAATGGGATTGCTGGGTCAAATGGAATTTCTATTTCTAGGTCCTTGAGGAAGTGCCACACTGCCTTCCACATGGTTGAACTAGTTTACACTCCCACCAACAGCGTTAAAGTATTCCTATTTCTCCACATCCTCTCCAGCATCTGTTGTCTCCAGATTTTTTTAATGATTGCCATTCTAACTGGCATGACGTGGTATCTCAATGTGGTTTTGATCTGCATTTCTCTAATAATCAGTGATGATGAGCATTTTTTCCTGTTTGTTTGCCTCATATATGTCTTTTGAAAAGTATCTGTTCATATTCTTCACCCACTTTTGGATGGGTTTGTTTGCTTTTTTTTCTTGTAAATCTGCTTTAGTTCTTTGTAGATTCTGAATATTAGCTCTTTGTCAGATAGTTAGATTGTAAAAATTTTTCCCATTCTGTTGGTTGTTGGTTCACTCTATGCCTTGTGTCTTTGGCTGTACAGAAGCTCTGGAGTTTAATTAGATCCCATTTGTCTATTTTGGCTTTTGTTGCCAATGCTTCTGGTGTTTTAGTCATGATGTGATATTACTTTTAGAAGTTAGCACAATCGTTTAGATGTGAGCAGTTGAAATCTTCTCATATTATTCATCCTTAAATCTACATTACTAATGTTAATGTTAATGTTAATATTTTGGTGTTCTCTGTTATTAACAAAACCAATCTAATTTGATTATTCACTATTATTGGATTCTTTTGATTAATATCAATAGTGTTAAAGAGTAAAACGTAGGTGAGGCTCCCTTTCCTCACAACTGAGATGGTGCTATATCAAGATAATAGCAAACCTACTATTTGTTTGTCACAAATAAAAGCAAGTATTGACAATTTTACACAGGAAATATTTGTGTCAGTTTTCCTTATAGGCTTGATAAAACTACAGATTTCTAAGAAAGAATTTTCAGGGTTTACATTAATTATAATAGTATAGGTAGCTACAATACTATATTTTAGGACTCAGATAATCTATTTAGACAATGAAATAGAAATTCTTCATCACAGGAAAATATGGACTTGATCAGCATTCTAGGCTTATGACACAAATACAAAAGATAAAAATTGTTCAGTGTTTATATTCTGACATTATCAATTTTTAAAATTTTATAGTTGTAGTTACATTTATCTGCCTCAGAGAGTAGAGACGTTAATTAATAGCAACTGCTTTGTTAAGGGACTTCACATGAGCATCAGTAGTCAGTTTCTCTCTCTTTCTTTCTTTCTTTCTTTTTTTTTTCAAATTTGGACAGTGTCTCACACTGACTGGTAACCAGGCTGGAGTTTAGTGGTATAAGCATGGCTCACTGCAGTCTCTACCTCCTAGACTCAAGCTATCCCCACACCTCAGCCTCCCATGTAGACGGGATCACAGGTATGTATCACCATGCCTGGCCATTTTTTTTTTGAAGAGACAGGATTTCACTTTGTTTCCCAGTCTGGTATTGAACACATGGGCTCAGGTGATCCTCCTACCTGAGCTTCCAAAAATGTTGGGATTACAGGCATGAGCCACCATGTCCAGCTCACTAGTCAGTTTCATAAACATGCAGAGCAATGACTTTTGTCAAATAATTTTGACATTATTTGATAAAAATAATAAAAATAACATGTTGGAAGAATTTGGGTCATTATGAAAACGTTGTTATATGATGCTTTCTTTCTTCTTAAATACAAACTTTAGGAAAGAGCAGGTTTAACTCATATGTATTTATTAGTTGACCTACTAAGCAATGGAAGATGCATATAGAAACCTTTCCGAAATTACATAAAAAGACCTTACCTAATAAACAAATGAATTACACAATTCAGCAAGTGTCACACATACTCACCATTGACTAGAAAATGTCTGAGCATTTTAGGCTAGTATTTACTTTGTTCAGTACTGAGATCACAAATAATTTAAATGATGTTTCTCACATTTAAATATAAGCAGATTGGAGAAGTCTTGGAAATGGTAGTACTAGCATGATTTGGGAATCTCCTTGCTTACCCCCTAAAAAGAGAGAGAGAAGTGTGTGTGTGGAGAGAAAGAGAGAGAGAGAGAGAGAGAGAGAGAGAGAGAGAGAGAGAGAGAGAGAGAGAGAGAGAGGAGCAGTTAGCTGATCAGTCTAATTAATGAAGAAATGTATAATTTGCACCACTTGTCAAATATGAGTAGATGAGGTATGATAGCTACAACATTGATAACTATAAGGAGAAACCAAAAAGAAATATGATGATTTCCTTCTGGTTTCTCCTCTTATACTTATCAATAGATCTGCTTTATAGTTAATGGAGTAGGGTTTCTCCTACTCAAGAACCATCAGAAAACATCAGATGGTTTCTAATGGTTTCTGAGTAGAAGAAATCCTAAAAGAGCCTAAAAGCACTAGTTAGAAATCTTGTAAGTGAAGATGAGAACAGCAAATGAATGTGGAATGTGGTTGCATATGGAAATAAGTGATTTCAAGGAAGATTGTGACACAAGGATGACTTTTATAACTATAGAATTCTAAGCCATATAATCTTTCTCTTTTAATACAAAACCTGGAAGTAAAGAGAAATTACTAATAGTAAATTCAAGTTTATCACGGCAAGGTAAATTTGTTATTTTACATTAGAAAATTAGTTATTTTGTATTAGAAAAATAACTAAGAGTTAAGAAAATGTTCTAGAGGTTTGGTCAAGAAAATGGCTTATAAATAGGAGGTCATTTATTTTATTACTCTACAAAAACAACAAGAGATGTCATTTGAAAACCATGATGTCCCTTCCTTGAAGATTCTCGATATTAGACCTTTGTCAGATGTATACATGGCAAAAATTTACTCCCAATTTATAGGTTGCCTGTTTACTGTGACGATAGTTTCTTTTACTTTTCCAAAGCTCTGTAGTTTAATTAGATCTCATTTGTCAGGTTTTTTTTTTTTTTTTCTGCAATTGCTTTTGGTGATTTCATCATGAAATTTTTACCTGTGCCTATGTCCTGAAGAGTATTGCTTAGGTTTTCTTCTACAGGTTTTATAGTTTTGAATTTTACATTTAAGTCTTTAATCCATCTTGAGTTAATTTTTGTATACAGTGTGAGGAAGGGGTCCAGTTGTAATTTTCTGCATATGGCTAGCCAGTTCTCCCAGCACCATTTGTTAAACATGGAATCCTCTTCCCATTGCTTGTTTTTGCTGGGTTTGTTGAAGATGGTTGTAGATGTGCAGTCCTATTTCTGAGTTCCCTATTCCATTCCATTGGCCTATATTTCTGTTTTCATACCAGTATCATGCTGTTTTTGTTATTGTAGTATTGTAGTGTAGTCTGAAGTCCAGTAGCATGATGCCTCCAACTTTGTTCCTTAGAACTTAAATTTACCAGAAAAAAAACAATAAAAAATTAAAAAGTAGCAAAGAACATAAACAGATACTTCTCAAAAGTAGGCATTCATGTGGTAAACAAATAAATTTTTAAAAAGCTCAACATCACTGATCATTAGAGAAATGCAAATTAAAACCACAATGAGATACTGTCTCATGCCAGTCAGAATGGTGATTATTAAAAAGTCAAGAAACAACAGCTGCTGGTGAAGGTGTGGAGAAATAGAAACACTTTTATACTATTAGTGGGAATGTAAATTAGTTCAACCATTGTGGAAGGCAATGTGATGATTCCTCAAGATCTAGAACCAAAAATACCATTTGATCCAGGAATCTCATTACTGGGTAGATACTCAAAGAAATATAAATCATTCTGTTACAAAGATACATGCACACATATGTTCACTGCAACACTATTCACAAAATCAAAGACATGGAATCAACCCAAATGCCCATCAATGATAGACTGGATTAAAAATAAAAAGTGGTACATATATACCACGGAATACTATGCAGTCATAAAAAGGAACCAGATCATGTCCTTTGCAGTTACATGGGTGGAGCTAGAAGCCACTATCCTCAGCAAACTAACACAGGAACAGAAAACCAAACACTACATATTCTCACTTAGAAATGGGAGCTGAACAATGAGAACACATGGACACAGGGAGGGGACCAACATACACTGGGGCCTGTCAAGCATTAGGAAAAACAGCTAATGCATGCTGGGCTTAAGAGGTTGGTTGATAGGTGCAGCAAACCACCATGGCATGTGTTTACCTATGCAACATCCCTGCACATCCTGCACATGTGCCCCAGGACTTAAGAATTAAAATAAAAAAAAAAATAAAAGAAACCATGAAGCTAGAAAAGTAATCTTGACCCAATTCTCTCTCTAAAGTAACAGGACAATTCTTTTTCACACTAAAAGTAGGCAGGATAAAAGTATTTGATATATTTGATAGTCTGACACAAAGTTACCAAAGGAAAAATGAAATTAAGAACAGAATAACACCCCCACAGTTCATGAAAGAATGCCAGAAAGACATTGCTATTCAATAGATTAAAATAATAATTTAACATTTTATAATACAATAAAATAAATTTTAAAAATATAGAATGAGTAAAAAACAAAAATAAATATCAGAAAAACTTATAAATCAATTGATAAGATTAAAAATTTTAAAATAGAAGTGTTAAAACTCAAAACAACAAAATACGTCAAAAATTATAATAAATATAAATACAACTCTAGAACAACTTAGGAGTGTATATTTAATACATGACTTAAGAGAAACAAAAATGCAAAGTAGTACAATGATAAACATTAAAGGAAGTGAAAAAGGAAATAAAAGTACTAAAAAGAAGTGGGTTTTGGTAGATAGGAAAAATGATACAACATACTTAAAAAAACCTTTAAGAAAAAAGCAGAAATGAATGAAATATAACAAATATGAATAGTATTACAAGAAAAGTTTATTTAAAAAAATGAAGTGGAAACTATACAGGGTCATGTCACTATATGCCTGAAAAAATGTCAACTGAGAGTGAAAAACCCTGAGAGAATTTATAGTAAAAAACTTAGATTTTGAAAATGTCTCTAAAGTATCCAGGTTAGAAAACATCAATTTACTTTTCAGTGACAGTAAATTAAATAATCATGAGAGGTTTTGCTAGGAATTATTTATGCTTAAAGAGAATGGAATACACATAGTAGATAAGAAAGGAAAATATTTGTCATAAAATTTTTTATAAAGGCAAAATTATCTTAAAACATAGCAAATGTACTTAAATATGAACACTGTCTCAGGATAGTGTTCTTATGGGTCCTTTCTTTGTAATTTGCTAAAGAAATTTAGACAAGGAAAAGACTGGTAAAAATTCAACTTAAGAAGTAATGGGGCCAGGCATGTTGGCTCATGCCTGTAATCCCTACTCTTTGAATTTTGGGAAGCTGAGGTAGGCAGATCACTTGAGGTCAGGAGTTCGAGACCAGTCTGGCCCTATCTCTTTCTCTACCTCCTCTTTAAGGCCAACAACTCTGGGATTTACTACTTTCAGGCTGTTTTCTATATCCTGAAGTGTGCTGCTTTCTTATTTCTTTTTCTTTTGTCTCCTCTGACTGTATTTTCAAATAGCCTGTCTTCAAGCTCACAATTTCTATATATGCCTAATAAATTCTGCTGTTGAAAGATTCTGATATATCACTCATTATGCCCACATTATCAAATGCAGAATTCTTGCTTCTTTTTTTTTTTTTTTTTTTTTTTGGAGACAGAGTCTTGCTCTTTCACCAGGCTGAAGTGCAATGGCAGGATCTCAGCTCACTGCAACCTCCCTCTCCCAGATTCAAGCAATTCTACTGCCTCAGCCTCCTGAGTAGCTGGGACTACAGGCATGCACCACCACACCCAACTAATTTTTTGTATTTTAGTAGAGACGGGGTTTCACCATGACCAGGATTGTCTCGATATCCTAACCTCATGGTCCACCCACCTTGGCCTTCCAAAGTGCTGAGATTACAGGTGTGTGCCACTGCGCCTGGCCCCTGCTTCAGCTTCATTTTTTAAGTACAATTATTTCAATCCTTATTTAAATTTATCTGGTATAGTTCAGAGTTCCTTCTCTCTGTTATCTTGAATTTCTTTGCATTTACTCAAAACAGCTATTTTGACTTATGTGTCTGCAAGATCACATATCTGTTTCTCTAAAATTGTTCCCTGGTGACTTAGTTCAATTGGTGATGTCATATTTTCTTTGATGGTCTTGATACTTGTAGGTGTTCTGGGTCTAGACTTTGAAAAGTTAGGTATTTATTGTAATTTTTGCAGTCTGGCCTTGTTTACACCTGTCTTTCTCAGGAAGGCTTTCCAGATATTCAAAAGGACTTAGGAGTTGTAATCTAAGCTGTATCTGTTAAATGGGGCACACTGAGCCCAGGGTCATGCTGTGGTTTCTGCAGACTCATGTGGGTACCACTTTGATGGCCCTGGACAAGATCCAGAATTCTTTATATTACCAGGAGGAGACTCTTGTTTTTGTCATTTTAAGTCTCTCTATTCTAAACCACCTGAGGCTGGGAGTTGCTTGACACAAGCACTCTTGTGGCCACCTACACTAGAACTGTGCTGGGTCAGACCTGAAGCCAGTATAGGATTGAGTCTCACCCAAGGCCTCCTGTATCTGCTCTCTGGCTACTGCTTATGTTTGCTCAGGGTCTGGGGGCTCTATTATCAGCAGTTAGTAAAGACAGCCATCCTGTGTCCCTCCTTCAGGGCAATGAGTTCTACCAGGCCCCTGGCAGTTCCAGAGATGCTGTCCTGGAGCCAGAGATGATTACAGTCAAAAACTTTAGGTGTCTGCCTGGTGTTTTATTGTACTGCTGCTCATCGGGCATTCAAACTACAAAACATAATTCTTCCCAATCTTCCCTCCTCTTTCCAAAGGCAGAGGAGTCTCAGGCTGTGGCCACCACCACCATGGGTGGTGCTGCCAGACTACCATCAATGTTCCACTGAAGTCCTGGAATTGAAGGCCCCAAGAGCCCACTTAGTACTCTACATCCCTGTAGCTGAACTTGTACCTAAGGTACAAAACAAAGTCCATTTTACTTCTCCCTCCTCTTTTCTTAAGTGGAAGGAGTCTTGTCCCCTAGCAACCACAGATAATAATGTTCTGAGTCACATCTGAAACCAGAAAGACTCAGAGTCTTACTATCTGGGTATCACTGCTGGTAATTCAGCACCCAACACGTCTTCAGTTAGCAGGTGATGAATCTCGCCAGGACTGGTTCCTTCCCTTCAAGGCCGTGAGTTTCCTTCTGTCCCATGGTATATCTAAATATGTTGTCCAGGAGATACGGCCTAGAAAAAGGGCTTCATAACTCTAACCAGTGCCCTATCTTGCTGTGGATGAGCTGGTATCCAAGGTGCAAGACAAAGTCCTCCCCACTCTTTCCTCTTCTCTCTTCAAGCAAAAGAAAAGGATCTTTTTTGAAGCCACGAGCTGTGCAGCCTGGGGGTAGGGGAGGGGTGATGCCAGAATTATCTTAGCCCCCTAGTCTGATTTCTCAGTAAGTCACATGCTTCTAGACCACTGGCTTTACGTCCAGTGCAGCACTAGGAGTCACCTGGGAGTTGCAGTCATTGTGGCCTAAACTGCAATTCAAGTTTATTTATGGCCCCAGAGCACTTTGGCCTCTGGTGGCAAGACTGGCAGGAACTCAAGTTTCAGCCACTGGGATCAGAATGCCCCTCTTGCTGAGGCTGGTTCAAATATTCCCTTCCTGTGTGGTCATCCCCTGAGTTTGGTCCAGGTTTGCTTTCTGCTACAACAGGGCAGTACTGAGTTCCATGACTCACAATTGCTGCTCTCTCTCTCTCCCCAGCACACAGAATTGCTCTCTGCACCACATCACCACTTCTGGGTCATGTGGGAGGGCTGGCATCAGTGAGTCAAAGCTATTTCTGCACCTTTTCAGTGCCTCTTTCAGTAATATGAAGTAAAAACTATGTACTGTAGTGCTCACCTGATTTTTGTTCCTATATGTGTGTAGATTGTTAACTTAGTGCTCATGTCAGAGGGATGATTGGAGTCTTCTGCCATCTTGCTCTACCCCTAAATTTGTTTTAATACTGTCCAACATTGAGTTGGGTTGTTTATATTTGAAGAAATCAAAAATACACACACACACACACACACACACACAAACACGATAGTTATGTTTAGTTAAGATTAAAAGACTTGAATCATAGATATTTCAACTGTTATTATTTCTGACCATCAGTATAAGAGTCTCTTAATTTGCATAGTATATATTATACATCTTTTTCTCCACTGAAATGGTGTTCAAGATGTGGTTTGGAGGGAAATCTTGTTCAAGTTACCACAACTTATATCAATAAAGTTTAAGATCCTATACAAATCAGAAGGTGACCCTTCAGAATGATGCCCTGGACCTCCATGTATCTCCACCCTGTCCTGTGTTTTTCTGATAAGAATAGTCTCACACAGTCAATTTAAAACGTAAACTAAAATCTGCCTCTAGTATACTATTACAATAATCTCAAATAAACCTTCCATGCAGGGTGCTTTTTAGAATGGTAAAATGACAGAGCTGAGGCTTTTCCAAAAGTATAGGCCATTTGAGTTGCACTATTACTAATCTGTTTGTGTGTGTCAAAATATAATTCTGGATTTGCTTCCTGTTTGTAGCAGGTTTAAGTAGAGGGGAAGATGGAAGACCTTGATCCTCGCTTGACTATAATTATTAAATTATTTTTATATATGACAAAAGAAAGTAATAATAGATATTATTAAAAAAATTGTTTTAGCTCAGTTTACAATATTCTTAAACCACAAATGTCATTTATTTCCATTGTTATTTCTCCCTTCTTCTTTAAATGTCCTACATGTTTAAACATTTTGTGCCAAGTAAACATCCTGAAGCCTTACCATAGTATTATAGCAACAGATTTTATTTTTAGTTAGAAAAAATGTATTAATGTGATCCAGTGATGGCTTATTGTATTTGTCAAAACACAGATTTACTTCCCTAATTGCTTCAGAGATATATAACTAATATAAAAATCTAGAAATAAATAGGCTAAGGAAAATGCTAATTCTTCATATTATCCATGAAATTTATTTCAGTTTCTTATTTGAAAACTATCAGTACCTGAGAAGACTATGCAGCACAAAGTAGCACTATATCATATATTGTTTAATGTAATGAAAAACATGTAAAGTAGACATCTTCATTACCTGTGGCTGTTATAGTGAGTGAAGTATATTAAATGGAAATTAAATCTATAGATGGAAAAAACCCACCACAGATATCTATGCAACATATATATCTAAAATCTAGACTATTTATTAACCTCTATGGTAGAATAAAAGTGCTAAACCTTAAGCAAGAGCCAGTTATATTATATATCAGTATTCTGTTTTAGAAAAAACTTATTGCATCTTTTAACTTAAATATGAAGAATGTGACTAAATCAGTCCCACAGTTCAAACTTGTGCTTTAAATAAGCAAATACTTGTAAGTCAATGTCATGAGCACATCTGCAATATTTTGCCAGTGTGGTAAAGTCAACTCAGTTTGTATAAATTTAATCCAGATAGCAATTTCATTATCCCCTGGAAAATGAATCATACTTCTGGGAATCACATATCATTCTCAGCTGATGTTGAGTGGCTAATAGGGATGTGTACCATTTTTTCAGACTGAATAAATTTTTTCTTCTTAATTAATCATCTTAATGAATGCCCAGGTTTCTTCACCTTCAGTTCTGAATATGAATCAATTTCAAACACAAGCTTAATGAGAATGAGACCAAGTGAAATTTAGCCTTGTGAAAAAAGTGATGTGCAAAGGGTCAAAATACTCAATCAGCACTGTCCTCATTAGAATCATTTGAATAAATGAAAACTAAATACTTTTTAGAGTAAAAGAAGTGTATTATTTCATCCATGTAGTCTGTTGTGCTTTTGTGATTCTAATTATTAACATTATTAATAGCTATATTCATATGTAGAGAAAACTATTGCTATTTATCTTAGATTGCTTTCTGATGTGTGACACTTATTTATAAGAACACTGTTATTTGTGGTAAAATTTATGGCCATATTTCTATTTGTATTTCTTTGAAAACCCACAAAATTAATTACCTTTGTGCTATATTAATCAAATTCATCAATCACATGATTTGATCAAGAGACATGCCTAGTCATCTTTCTTACTGCAATCCAAAAATTAGTTAAGACAATAGCTATTGGAAATAATTTACAATTTTAATGATATTACCTAAACATTGGATTTTAATTCACATTATTGATGATGTAATATAATAATTTTCAGTCTTCTTCAAGGTAAGTCTGAAAGATTCTATTTGCCACTCTGAAAGATTTTGGTGATGAAGCTAAGGCTTCAACTGATTACAGCTTTTGCAAATAATCATGTGATTTATTAATGTCAATGTTAAGATATAACAGTTGTTTGACTTCTCATATATTTCATTATCAATCACAAATACTAGCTTAAACTTGATGCATTATAGTTTATCAATCAACTTAAAACAAGTATAAGTAAACCTACTAAAAACTGTCACTATTGGGCACCTACTAAGGCCAAATATTCTTCAAGAGTCATACATCAAATCAATAATCATTCACATGTTTTTTATAACCACATTTTAAAATCACTGTATCTACTCATTGTTCTAAATATTTGACTCAAAATTCTCACTTAAACTTGACAGTGATATTATAATGAAAGTAAAAATATGGCCTCCATTTTGAAAATGAGAACACAAAAATCTAGAAAACTTATGATTTGTCCACATTTATATGACTAAGAAATTGTAAGGCTGCGACATTCACTGGGCTCTAGGTTCTATAACTTGTGTTTATAATGTGGCTGCTATTGATGATGTTGTCATAATTGACTGGGTGAGTGTAACAACCATGAGAAAATGATGTCAGTGATATTAAAAATGATGATGATGATTAGGAGGCTATTGAATAGTACTGTTCAGTATAGTTTGGCTTTAGTAGTACAGTGTTTACATTTGAACATGAACTTTGCTAGTTGCCTCCTTTCTGACCGTCATGAAATTACTTAAGCTTTTATCTCCTTATCTGAAAAATGGGCAAAATGATAGTCATTATCTCATAGGGAGGTTGTTAAAGGGTTTGCATAGGTTACTCCATGTAATCCTTATCACCTCCCGTTGAGGCAATGTTTACAGATAGTTGGAAAATGAAATGGGCAAATGTAGTTAATAAATCTGCCCATGCTTTCATATAAGTATGTGAATAAATTTGAATTCCTATCCAGGTTTCTTTGATACAAAGTTCATGTTCTTTCCACTATGCGATATAGTTTTTCTAATAGCATATTTAATAAAGCACACTATCTCTGATGATATATTTGTAGAATCTTTTAATGCAATGTGAATGCTGATCATTTTTAGCCAACTATAGAAATACAGAAATTACTCTGCTAGAAAGCAACATGTAACCAATTCAACAGATACAAATGAGTTTTTAGAAATTATACACAAAAGCCTTTTCATAAAGTTGTTGATTTTTCCCAATACACACATCTGGCTATCTCATAGCCTTTTTACATAGAGAAATATAATTTTCAGAAATATGGATTTACAAAGCATGGTGGGTCATGAACTCTTCTCCATATTTCAAAACTGGGCAGCCAGACACAGAGTTCCTCTGGGCTGCTGGCCCAGTGAATCATGTCACAAATATAGTAATGGTTGGATATGCTGAGTGCCAAACTAAACTCCTAATGTTCTATTTCAATACACCAGATTCTATTGTGGCTGATTTTGGAATAAGGGCAGGTTGGCTTACTGCCATATTTTTCACTCAACCCTGCACTGAAGGCAAAGAGCCAGAATTTGAGAGAAATCTGTGGAGATTTTAATTTTTTTTCTCCTATATAATTACATACTACATTAATTGAATTCCACTGATAGTTGGAAAACTATTCAAAAAGGGATCCTGCTGCTTCCTATGTGCAGACAGGATGGAAATTATTTTACATTTGAAATAATTACTTATGACCAGTTGAATTAATAGTCTTGGGAAATATGAGTGAGGAGGCAATTGGTTTACCAAATTTAAGTAGGAGAAAACAAGATTAAAGGCAATAACAGTTCATTAATCTCAAAATATTTTATGAGACAAAAAAATTCCAAATAACAATGATAGTTAAAAGATTATCTATTCACAGTCTTCAGGACTAAATTTAAGGATAGCATCTAAGTTCAAGTAGATGTGTTGGTGGTCATTGACATAATTAAATAGAAGAGAAACTTGATGACAAAATGCAAATACCTGCATTGCCAGCATGGGTATAATTCATTCTGAATCAGTGTATATTGTTGTCATTCTCATATACAAGATATATTTAGCCAAAAGTCACATCTCCCAGTATCTGGTCTGCTATTGACTACAATTTTGGTAATCACAGTGCATCAAAAAATAATTGGAGCCACCACAGAAGAAAAAGTTTAATTATTATCATGTTTTATCAATCATTTTTAATCTACTTCAATTTTAATCTCAAACTACATTAGAGAAAATTATCTTTTAAAAATGCAATGATGTATTAAACAAATTAGCCAATATTTTTCTAATAACCACAGATCTATTTGGCTGTTAAGAATTAGATTATTTCAGAAGTGATTTTAAATATGATGCAAAATGTGATGGAAAGGAAAAATAAAATTTATCATCAGTTAGATGGTTTTAGTACTGAAAAAAATGTTACTATGATTCTGTATCCTTAATAGTTATTTATATTGTTCATGAAATTAATTGATGTCCTCAGACAATTCCAAAAATTCACTTGAATCTAGCTCTTAGTTCTTTTGAGTGATTTAATAATTTAGAAAATAGAAGTAGAAAAAAATATTGTATCAAAAAGATTGGAATTTAGGGATGTAAATGATTATGTTGGTTGGCTCAATTTGGTGATTACACAATGGATACATGTTTCAGGAAAAATATACATGATAAATGTTTGAAATTTTGTCAATTAAAAGCATTACATATATATGTATATGTATGCATACACACATGTATCTCTCTATATATATACATACAGCTACATTTATATATACCTATATATAGGCATATATACACTTACATATTAACATAGTACATAAGGTATATATATAAAGAATTATATAATCATAATTATATAATTTATAAATATAACAACATAATTACATATTATATGATTTATAAACATAAATATTAATTATGTAATATATAAGCTATATATACAAAAGCATTATATGCCTTATAAGTTATATCTTATAATACCTTTGTACTTTATATACCTTTATATAACTTTACATATATCTTCTATATACATTATACATATATACTATATTATATATACCATATATTATATAAATATAATATTAATGTTAAAATATAATATTAAATATGTATTAGAATACTATAAGGTATTATATAATTAATATAATAATATACGAGATATATATATATATATACATGTGTTACATAATATATAAATGTAGGTATATATAGAAAAAAGTCAGCAATTGATGTAAAAGGACTTATATAATAGTCTCTACATATAGGGAAGATATCTGCATTGACAACATATAATAATATGTAAGTAAAGGCATATACATACACACACACATGCATATATATATATATATATATATATATGCATACCTCTTATATTTAACTAGGGTTGTTTAATATAAACTGAATATTAGAATCTGAGGTGCTTCTGTTACTGGCTGCTATTTTATCTAATTTAGTCTATCTATCTACTTGTTAATCACTTTTCTATTTGTTCACATAATTAGTTTTCAAGCTTCAGGCAGACCAATAAAATTTAGGCACTTTGTTACCATTTTAGTAAGAAAAGCTCTAATTATTTTGGATTTGAAAGAAAATTGGGACTTAGCTGTCCAATTAAACATTATGTTTTACAAGGACTGCTTTTCAAACATATTTTATTATAATTTGATGTAGAGTTGATAAGGTTGATAACTAACAAGAAGAAAAAAAAGATCAGTGTTCCAAAATTCTAAGTAGGTTCAGGACTCATTTGCAGCCAAAGATGATGACTGTGATTTGTTTTTCGTTAACAATGAAGATATTACAATACTAATTTTTTAAGTAATAAAAGTATTACTTAAAATTAGACTATACTATTTGAAATAATGAGTTTTGAATATGGTGTCATCTGAGGAATGCTGACTTTTAATTTGCTAGTAGAAGGGGATTAGCAGAAAAATTTTGAGTTGGCAAAAATGTTTACTAAGAAGAAATGGTCGTTTCCAAATGATGCATTAAAACATACTAAATAAGTGTGTGAAAATATATAAATTAGGAAAGCATCAAACTTTGCAACAGAGGTACCAAATTCTTAAATGTCAAATCAGGGAGAAGTAGGAAAATATGGTACTTATGAAAAAGAGGTTTTGAGGATTTGGAATTAGTAATTTATGTTGGAGAGAAATAATAGCAACTGATGAAAAGAAATGATAAATCACTAGAGAAATTGTTCATATTTAATATCCCAATAATATAAGGTATGATTATGATTGCTTCTCTCATATCAGGATATATCAGAAGAAGCATGACCAAAGAAATAGAGCCTTTCTATTATGAATCTGATATCAATGTACTACAATTTTATAAATTCTCATCTCTATCTTGAGATTATTAGAAAAACTAAAATTGCAATAAAGTTATGACTTAAAATAAGGATATTTTTCTAATAGCAAATAATATCCTAATAATTTCAAGAAATAACAAAAATATTGAAATTTTCAAACTAACCACCAAATATGTCAATGGTCAGCACCCTGAACAAACCAGTGAAGATAAGGAAAAGATTATAACAATTAAATTTTTTTCTTCAATTTACTTTGCCAATCCTTAGAATTTAATAACTCCAATAATTAAATGCTAACAGAAATATTAGAATACAAAGCTAATATTTTAGTATGTTCATTTAAAATAATGAATGCATGTTTAAAATACAAATTACTAAGCATAATATAGAATTCTGTATTTACTTAAAATTATATATCTGATATCACATAATGCTGCACTGATTTTTAGCCATGTCATCACTCTTTTTCTCTTGGAGTCTTATATGCCCTGCACTTTGGTTCTGTTAATTGGCAGTTTACCAGCTGTCTGCATTGTATTCTTTCATGAGCTCTATAAACATTTCTATTTGGAGATAGCATCATATGATGTTCACTTACAAATGTGATAAAATAAATGGCTACATTGTGCAATGCCTTGAGCCTACATAGGGTTTAGTAGTTTTTAAAGTGAAAGTTATTTGTGTTCCACATGCTGTGAAAAGGGATGTTTCAAAATCTGAGAAAAGAGCCTACTTTAAGAAAAAGTAAAATTCTTAAATGATGGTGCTAGTTTTTATGGATCCTTGAAAGGAATAAGATGACATGCTTCTAAATGTTACTGTGGCAAACATGAGGCAGTCTGTGCCTGAAGAATAAAATTAAGACATATGTTCTTTTCATCCCATCAAACCAAGATTCTAAGGAATATATAAATCTTATGTGCAATATATAACTGTTTTTCGTCCAAGCAAAGCAAGTCCCTGATTCTGCCTAGTCTAGATGTGCTTAGTATCTATTTGATTTTTAGTTACTTGGCAGGAGGGGTAGGGAAGAAAATTATAGGGATCAGCATATAAAAAATTTTGCCTCTTGCAGGTTTATCTCTTTATACAATTAATAGTTTTTAATGGAAGATTCTTGTTTTGCAGCCATCTTATGTGATTATCAATGTCATATATGTTGCATTTGAATTTTATTAAACTATCTGTAAGAAAAATGAAATAGCTCATCATGTTTTTCCATTCTAAATATATTAATACATCAGATAACTTATAATATTTAAAGTAACTTGGCTTATTATGTTACTGTCACCTTTATAAATTTATAGCATCTCATTGTTGACATAGTTTCTTTACATGCTTTCTTGGACTAGTGGCTTTATTTTCTATACTGAAGAAACAGCTAAGATACCAGCTAAGATACCTCTGCCCTTTCTAGCTTATAAATTTAACTATAACTACTGTTCTCTCATCCACACCACAACCTCAAGACACAGACAGGGATAAAACAGTGCAATAAACATTTTCATTTCTGTAATTCTATTAAAATAAATATTTGTTATATGAAGAATAGGAAAGAGTATAGTGTTGTCAGTTAAGGAGCAAAATTTTGCCATTTTTCTAACTCAGAGAATTTCTATTATTTGGGACAGGAATGCTTGATGATCCAAAATCTTTCGCTACCAGTTTTGTTATACATATATATTATTTAATATATCGGTATAACATGCACGCGCGTGCGTGTGTGTGTGTGTGTGTGTGTACATGGAGTATAGGCATGTGTGTGTCTTCATTTCTTAGCTGATTTATAGTATTACCACCAAAACAACAACAATGTTAAAAATACAAAACCTCTGAAATTTAACTTAGATTATTGAAGAGAAATACAGGAAGGAAAATGACGATTCAGAATACTGAAGCCTCTATACTGTCTTCTTCTAAACTACTATTCACAGCTGTCATCCACAAATTCTTTTTTTTTTTTTTTTGACACAGAGTCTCACTTGGTCAACCAGGCTGGAGTGCAGTGGCACTATCTCAGCTCACTGCAACCTCTGCCTCCCAGGCTCA
This sequence comes from Leontopithecus rosalia, assembly GCA_028533165.1. NCBI lineage: Eukaryota > Metazoa > Chordata > Mammalia > Primates > Cebidae > Leontopithecus > Leontopithecus rosalia. The sequence continues at coordinate 140,436,480 of CM052648.1, forward strand.
AGCCATTCTCCTGCCTCAACTTCCCGAGTAGCTGGTATTGCAGGTGCCCACCATCACGCCCGACTAATTTTTGTATTTTTAGTAGAGACGGGATTTCACCATGCTGTGCAGGCTAGTCTCGAGCTCCTAGCTTCATGTGATCTGCCAGCTTTGGCCTTCCAAAGTGCTGGGATTACAGGCGTGAGCTACTGCACCTAGCTGATATCCACAACTTCTTAATAGGTTTCGTTAAGCATAATGAAAAAATATTCATATTTCTTATTTAAACAAAACTTTTCCTTGGTTATTTCTATGCTTTCTTTATTATTGATTGAATATTTTAATGACTTTTTCTTATGAAACTAGTCATCTCCATCTTTAAGTTCTTTTAACATCTGCTAATCTATTGAATTTCCTGTTTGATATTTGCAGTATCTCAATAGAACTATCTTTCTTATTGTGAGAACAGTCACTATGAAATTTACTGCAAACTTCTTGTAAAAATAATTTTGAAAAGAAGCTGTTGTCTTTTGATCCTGGGAAAGAATTTCATATTGATGAGAGCTATGGTTTGGATGTTGTAATCCCTGCCAAAACTCAAATTGAGCTGTAATTGCCTATGCAGCAGTGCTAGGAGGTGGGTCCCAGAGCGAGATGCTTGACTCATGAGATCAGATTCTTCATGAACAGATTAATATCCTCTGGTGGAAGTAAAGTCTCATTCATTCAGGCGTGAGTTCTTGCTGGCTCAGGACTAGATTAGTTACAATGAGAGTGGGTAGTTATAAAAGCAAGTCAAGCTTCCTAGATTCATGCTTGCTTCCTCTCTTACCATGTGATCTCTGTGCACATGTCCTCTTGGTTTTCTGCTTTTATATACATAAATGAAGTATTATTTAGCCAAAAAAAAAGAACAAATTTGACCATGTTTTGACCCAGTTATAGGTTCTCACCAGCAGCTGGTCTAAGAGATCAAGTGCTATGCTCTTGAACTTTTCCACCTACAAGATTTTGAACTAAATTTCCTTTTATAAATTATCTAGCCTCTGATATTCTATTAGAGCAACACAAAATGGGTTAGGACAATGATAATCTATCTTTGTATTAAAGAAAGAAAAAAAACAACTTGCTATTTAATGTATGACTTTAAATTAGCTAAAATTGTATAAAAACTTTGAAAATTGAAATTATAATATAAATAAAATAAAATTCAATAACAATTGTCATGGCCTACCATATATAGCAATGCTTCTTAATTTTAATAATATCAAGATGCAAATGAAATAAAATGGTTTTGTTCATTAGTACACTCTGATTTAACAGAGTAAATACATGCAAACAAAAGTAATATAATATATGGTGAATACAATATCAGCTTCAGTTTTTCCTGGGTATGGTGACTCACACTGTAATCCCAGTACTTTGGGAGGCCAAGGGGGGCAGATTACCTGAAGTCAGGAATTCAAAACCAGCCTGGCAACATGGTGAAACCCTGTCTCTACTACAAACACAAAAATTAGCTGGGTGTGGTGGCGAACACCTGTAATCCCAGCTACTCAGGAGGCTGAGGCAGGAGAATCACTTGAACCTGGGAGGTGGAGGTTGCAGTGAGCTAAGATTGCAAAACTGCACTCCAGCCTGGGAAACAAGAGTGAAACTCTGTCTCAAAAAAATAAAAAAGAAATAAAATTTAGACAGTATTGTTCTCTTGTAATGTACAATTTCTATTATCTAGAATATTTACTAAAATATTATGGGGAAATGTGAGCAGCACATTATCCACATAGTGTGATGCATTGGACCAGGTAAAGATAATTAAAGTTTCTTTGAATTATATAGTATATACATATGTGAGTTAACAGAGCTTTGGATACAAACATGAGGAAAGTGATCTTTAATGTCTCTTTCTGATTAAAATTAAAACAAGTTGATTAATTACATATGAGAGTCACATATCAAGTTGCTGATATATTGTGATTATTCTAATAAAGATGTCAGTAGTTATCACTGTGGCCTGTGATTCTGAATATGATGCATCTAAAGTTTTGCAGGAACCAGTCCAGAGTAAATTGTGATTTTATAGGGAATATTGCCCTTGCATCTATGAGTCTTTGAAAGTGGAACTAATTTTGTCATTTCAGCCAGGATTAATTGTGGTTCAGATTTACTTTGTTGGCTGTGCTGGGTGGGAGTTTCAGAGGTTTTCTTTTCTTTCATACCAGCTCTTACTAAACAATCAGGGACCAATGTAAGATTTATATATTACATATATATTCTAAGTATGTAATTAGGGAACCAAGCAAACGGTTTTGGCCAAGGGTGCTCCCTGCCCATTGGACCTATTAGGATAAGAAACTGGTTCAGGGCTCCATTTGTCATTTTGTCTCCACGTGGTCCTACTGTTAATAGGAGGTACATGATGTTTTTCGTGGTTTCCTACAATTGGTGACAGCTAAGAACAACATTCACCAAATATATTTGTCTGCCTTTTCCTCCTGTTGTCAGTGTATGGTAATCTGATAAATGGCCATATACCCCTCTAGGCAAGGATTGGGCCAATGAATGCTGTACGTAGACCTCCAGAAGTTACAACCTTCCATTACACTGGTAAATTTCTGGATTCAAGAATGGCTGAAGTTTGGATATTGCACAAGGAAATTTGAATTCCTTATTGAAGAATCTGAAATTTTCATCGTGTCTTTAACTTTTTGGCTATACAAATAAAAGAATTTTCTCATGGATCATCGATTTATGCCTTTCAGAAATACTGTGTTCAGTTAGCCATTGTCACAGAATCTGTGACATTGAATTCTGTGGCATTGATCAATGTTTTAATACTTCTGCTTCAATGTTTCTATGGACCATTGCTAGTTTGCAGACTGATAAGAGAATTATATCCAACCAGTTTAAGTGTCATTGTTACCAGCTCTATAATTCTATAATCTTATTATAACAATTTACATTTAGGCCACCAAGTTCTAGTGGCATCTATTGTCTACCACCTGGCCTGCTGAGCAGAGCCACCAAGCTTTTCAGATACATCATTGATCCCACTTCACTATTCTATTACTTATGCACTTGTAAAGGTAGTTTCCTTTGGGACCTCCTGAAAAAATGTAGTTGGCCGAGTAGTCTTTTGCAAGGAATAAGGACACAGCAGTATGTATTCACCAATGTTTAGTAATTATGGGTTGAGACTGACTTTGAGAGGTTTAACTCCCTCTCACTTGACTTTCCCTGAACACGAACTGTGCACATTAATAAAACTAGAGAAAGCTCTTAGGCAGAAACTCAGGTGTTTTCACTAAGAATCCATTGCCATGTACAGAAATATGAATGCTGAGATGATATGTTTGAGACACCAGTGAAGATAGCTATAATCTTCCAGATATTTTTTACCAATATTCTCCATTATGTAGTTATCTATTGTGCTTGTATGATATGCTTTAAACATCTATCTGTATGCCATGACAGTAAATTAATCACTTCTATGTGATTCATAGTATTTGATAGCAAATACACCTAACATGTTATATATTGATTTTTTTATGCTGGACATCAAGATTCTTTCCATCTATCTGACAAAACAATAAATGATGCAGGACCATTGTAACTCAAGTTCCATTACACATTTGCAAAAGTTTTCCTCAAAAAATATATCCAAAGGTAGAATGTTGGCTCACAGGAAAATATTATCTGACTTTAATTATTCTTATCAAATTTTTCTTAAAAATGCTTGCATCGATTTTTACTTCTACAAGCAGTGAAGAGTGTATCATAGTTGGGTATTATTGAATTTTGATTTTTTACAAATTTTATGGTATTTTATTTGTCCATATATAATTACCATGTGTATTTTCCTTTAATTATTTGCATTAAAATTTTAACTTGAGAAATTGCCATTCATATCCTTTGCATGTGTTCATTATTTTTCTTGACTTTTTTGTTGCCTTGCAGTATTTCCTTGCATTTTCTATTTATTCCTTTTCTATGTTGAAGATTGAAATATAGTATTTTATTACACATTGCTTATAATGTCCACAGTGTATTCCTAAACAACCTGCCATACAAAGAATAAGAAAATGTGACAAATTCTCAAGAGAAAAAACATCAACAGAAATTAAACCTTAATATTATACATATAATGGATTATCAGACAAATATTATAAAATGAATATTATTACAACTACGTTCCATGAAATTAAGGTAAGCACATTTGCAATGAATAGGAAAAAAGGCTTTCAACAAATAACATATAATAACAAATAACATATAATTTCCATATGACACATTTTTAGTATCATATGGAAATTTTACAGTGGAAAAGGAGACTATTTAAAGTTAAAAAAAAAAAACTAAATGGGCATAATAGCAGAATGGAAACTACAGAAGACAACTCAGTTAAATTAAAGATAAAACAATGGATATTATCCAATCTGAAGAACAGATAATATTTTAAAAGAAAAATAAGTTAGAACTTCAGGGACTTGAGTTTCTGATATCCAAGGGTTATGCATAACCCTTGGATATCAAGTGTCACTGAAACATCCAGTGGAAAGTAGAATAAAATTTGGACAGAGAAAAATTCTTGAAGGAATAATTCCTAGATTATTCATAAACTAAAAGTTCATATTTAAATTCATAATTAAATTCATAAATTTAAAGTTTTACAGAAAAATCTCATTTAACCTTCAATAGGATAATCTAAAAGAAAACCATGACAAGTCAAATCATTATAAAATGGCTGAACACAAAAGATAAATAAAATAATTTGAAAGCATCTAGAGTAAAACATAAAGCAAAACAATGTATACAAGGGGAATATGATTCAAATGACACAAAACTTCTCAATAGAAATCACATAAGGCAAAAATATTTGGACAATATACATAAAACTCTGAAAGAAAAGAACAGTCAAATCCAAGTTTAATATCTTTAAAGTTATTGTTTAGGAATGAGTGTGAAAGAAGGAGATTCTTAAATGACAGAACTAGAAAATTTTACCAATAAAACTGGTCTCTAGGAAACATTACAGGCTGAAAGTAAATGATACTTGAGGGAAACATGCATCTTCAAAAATGGAGAAGGAGCAAGGGAAATAGTGAATAGCTATGCAAATATAAAAGACTATTATTTTCCTTTTAATTTTAAAAAAACTTTAGGATTGAATAATTACATATATACACATACATGTAAGTATTATGTGTGTGTGCGTATACATATATATATATATATATGTCCCCAAGAATATAGAATTGTCACATATGTTAGAAATTCTATTTATGTATGTAAAGCCCTGGACAATTTATAATTTTAACATGTTTATAGAACTATACATTCTATTATATAGTAAGCAAAATGCATTTTATATTTATATTGACTTATAATAAAACTTAATTCCAATGATCTATCCAAATGGTGTAAAAATTTTTTTTAAATGGCAAACAAGTTTTTTTAAAAGTTGCTTTATATATACACTTTATGGAGACAGTAAAGTTTTATCAATTTCTGGATATGAGATGTAAATGAGCAATTTTATATTGTGAGTCTTATTATAAATTGGGGAGATTTCATTGGCTTACGTTTAATGATATTAGCAAATAGCACAGGTCCGCTTTCTTGTTTGCTTCTAAACCAGCCTCCCTTTCACATGTACACAACAGAAAATAGATCATTGCCTGCACATTGGTTGGAGGATATTCTTTTCACTCAATGATGGTTGGACTCTTCATAAAATGACTGAAATGTTTGGGATCAAGAGAGACACAGAAAGACAGACAGAGAGGGAGAGAGAGAGAAACTGCAATTCTTTCCAGTTGAATCGGTTTTATGCAATTAATTATTCCTTTTTGTGTTTTACATCTAGTTTTAAGCATACACTTAGGATATTTAACTTTAAATGCATACCTGTTTCAAGTTATTATCAGAACAGGGAGGTTTTTGCTCAGGCAGATTGTTTTGAGGAAAAAACAACCATAGCCCACTGGTGTAATTTGTTAGAAAATGATTTCGTGATTTTTAACAACACTAACACAAAACAAAACATTAAAAATTCAATTGGCAGTTTGCAACATTTCACTGTTGGTAAATTTGGCAGCAGCTGTCTGCAGGATATCAAAGTAATGCCAGTCAAAAGGCAACTTATAAAGAGAAAAAACAGAGCGACAAACAATAATTGAAGAAAATAAAACAACCAATAAGTAAACTGAGGTATACTACTCTCCATTTCTTCTCATGCTTCTGTTCCAGTTTTTAGTCCTGTGAAATCAGTCCACTTGAAAGTCACTGGCATTCAATAAACTGAATTGGCTGTGATATTCATGAGAATAGTGAATATAGATCCAAAACATTGCACTGCATTTTCTCTACATGGATTAAGGTGATATATATATACATATATATATACACGTATATATATATGTATACACGTATATATATGTATATATATACGTGTATATATATGTGTATATATATACACGTGTATATATATACATATATATACACGTATATATATAATTAAGTTAACATGCTCTCTGTTACCAAATGCACTTTCATATTCACTTTCTTGAATAGCTTAAAGAACATTTGGATACTATACATATTTCTATAATGTCATAATAATAAAATTCAATGTATTATCTGAGTGTGAGTAGTTGAAGTTAATGGCATTTTAATGTTCCTTATATTCTCACTGCGAGTCCCAATTATAGAAATTATCCATCTAGGACTACTGAGGACCCTCAGTTTGAGCATTTGAATGTCCCTCTAGACTTTGGAAACAGAATGCAGAGCTTTTATAAATTGTGACCCTACCAATTTCCTCCTTTCTGCTCACATGGCAGGAACATTATTGTGTCCATCAGTTGTGAACATACAGGCTTATATTGTTTTAGAAAATGACCAACTTTTCCTAGAACATCAAGCTGGTTGTTTTTCTTTTCTTTTTCTTTTGTTCTTTGTATTCAGTATCAAAAGATAAGTGGAAAGATTAATAGCAATAACAGAATTAGGCAGAGAGAGACCCTATAGCTTATTCATAATTACTTTCCCTTTTAATTTAACATACAATGGTTTCCTATGCATATATACGTTAAAAGCTCTATGAATTAGAGTGGAGAAGGGGAGTTATTAGGATAATTAAAAGTTCATAAATGTTTTAAAGATATACTGGAAGGGAAGCAGGAAATTAAAAATACTTCAATAATGAATTATATTATTTTACTCAACAATTAATTCATTCTCTTCCCTGTTAGAAGATAAAGCATCCCCTCCCATTGTCACATGTAGGCAGAGTACACCTCCTTACCTCATTTTATAACATGATCATGTGGCTTTCTGGAACCAATGTGAGCAGAAGTGACGAGGTGCTAGTTCTGAGCTGAGACTTTTAAAGTAATCTCATGTTTTTGCCCCTCCTTGCCCTTTCCATGTGTCCTCAAGGGCAATAATGTCCAAATAAGGGCTCAAACTTCAACATCAATTTTAGAAAAATAAACGTGGAGCAAATTCAGTGGCTGGACTGCAATTTCTGATGAGTAATATAATCTGAAAATAAATGTTTTGTGTATATCACTGATATTTGAGACTTGTTTGTTAATGAAACAAAACTGAGTAATACTATACTATTATAATATAAGCACTGAATGTTCAGTACTATTTAAAACCTGGAACAACTGGAAAGTATGCCTGTACATTTTTTTGCTATTGTTGTTTCTGGCCAGTACTTCAAATGACCGTTAAGGGGGCATTCATGTATGTATGGAGATAAAATAAAATAAAATAATCCTTTAGACACCAAAATGCCATTTGAAAAACTGAAATAATCAAAAACTATATCTGGTACATTTTTAATAGTTTATAATTGATTACAATCTGTTCTTTACTATACAGAATAATAAAGAGTGTGAATTACATATTTGTTTCATCAACTTGAATATATTATTATTTATTTCACAACTGGGTTACGTTACTTTGGGGAATTTGCCTTTTTTTTGATATTGACTTTAATTTTCCTCCAATTATTTATAAGACTTATTATCTTCATTATAAATTACATAATACACATGCACAAGATTTATATACAGTGCTTTTAATGGGATAGCGAACAAAATATCATCTGTCATGTTTCCTGAAAAAATAAGTCAATTCTAAAATTAGAATCTTCTGACTAAAAGAAGAAATGCAATAATCTCATAACACATCAAAGTTTTACTCTTTTCTCATGTAGTTGAGAGTTTGTCTTCACTATAGAGTTTCTCCTAACCTTCAAAATTGAATTCCTAGGAAAACAAAACAAAACAAAACAAAAAAACATGTCTTGGAGAGCTTAAGGAACACTTCCTTTTTTAAAAATTTAGCTTTTGCTTTCAGAATCATGGTGTTGGCCAACTCAGCATTTTGATATTTAATGAAAGGCTTTTATAAGGCAATTACTGTCTTTAACTTGCCTTTCACATTCATTGTACTATAACTTTATGCTTCTCCAAGGTCTCATCACTAATGTGAATCAGTGTAGTGAATATTGCTAGCATTAACATCAAATATATTTTCGTAGTACAATATTTTCACATTCTGTATCAGAGACAATGCTAGTTAGTTGCATTTTGGAATCTTGTCAACCAGTTAGAATCATTTAAATGCATTTACATTAGTAAATATATCTCATAGCTAATGCCTATTCAAGCAAATATATCTCAATAAAAGTGTCTGTAATTCCATTTATATGTTCATTTATTTCATCTCTTCTGTGTTGTAACCAAGCCTATATTCTATAAAAATCACAAGATTTTGTTTTACTTAGTTTCTTTCTCTTCATTCTTTTCTTTCTCCATGCATACTTGCTTGCCTATAGTAGCTTCAGTAGGGAATAGTCACTAGAAATTAACTTCACAACCTAACCACCAAGGGCTGCCCACAGGATTAATAAACTTGTTTGTCTTTTAAAGAACAATGAACCTTAGACCATGCAGACCTCTTTGATGGGATCTAGAAGTTTGATTAGGCCAAGGGCGCAAACAGCTTTGATTAACAGGACTCCTCAGACACCTACCTTATTCATAAAAGCCACCAAATATGTTCAAAGACAGAATTTGAGAGATTTCTTTCTCCTGCTCTCTTGTTTTAGCCAAATTGAATAAATCTCTCTCTGCTCTTAAGTGTTGATGTGTCAGTGTTTGGTTTACTATATATCAGGGGCATTAATCTAAATTTGGGGACTTTACAACATTTTGAACCAAGTACATATGTTTCACAAAATTGTTTATTACTACATAGTTTTTCTTTTCAGACAGTGATAATTGCTAAAAGCTAAAGTGTCACCAAGTGCAACATTGTTTCTAGATTATAAACACAATGTGAAGCAAAGTGGTACCTGTTTTGCTCAATACTTTACCCTTTGTCCCTAGACACTGCTTAGCCCATAGTCATTAAAGGTACACAAGGGAAGGATGAAAAAAGAAAAACTGAGGAAGAAGAAGGAAGGCATAAAGGTGAGGGTGAGCCAGGTTAGACGTTGGATTCTCAGTCAATTAATACAATCATGTCTAATACTTCTAAAAACACACAGAAAATTTACAAGTCTCGACATTAGATACTATTGCTCATTTTCTCTCTGACCTGCATGAAATAGATTAAGAACGTTTTTAAAATGTTTGGGATCTTAATTCAAAGGCAAAATATACACATTTAGAAATTATATATGAAATACCATGTAGTCTTCCATGCCATCTTCATTACCCCGTCCACCTTCTCCATCGTATCCTCCACCTCGCACTTCTGTGTGTGCCCTTCCATCCCCTGAATTAAGAACTTACTGTCTGTGGAGAGAGATTCACAGTATAGAGGATTCCTTCAAAGCAGAAAGCAGTGAATGTTGTATCAGGAACATTTCTTGCCAGTGGTACAAAAGCTGGAAGGATTGTGGGATGGGTGGAGTAGGAGTGACAGAATCTTTTATAACTGATTTGTTTAAAATTGCCAGAACATGATGATATTATCAACCCTGCAGGATTTTAGAATCTCTGCCACTCCCACTTCTATTTGTTATGCATGCTAAGTTATATAATATATAATATTTTGTAATACAATAATATAATAATATAATATATAATGTATATGATATATAATACATTTACTTATTTTTATTGATTTAAAAGAAAAAATGAAAAAACAGATTACATATGTTATTCCACTTTTTCTTCATATCTGAGTTGTCAGCTCATGACATCCCTCAGTTGCTTCTTCCCCAGGAAAGGTATTGAAGATCATCAGGTTTTATTTAGACACTCCTATTGTAATAAGCCCATCTACTATGTTTAGTAGGTCTAGTAGGGAGCACATGATTTTTGTGCTAGTTACAGGCTTGCTAAAATAAAGGACATTATGAGAAGTTTGGATCACAAATCTTCATGTCTTCCACGACAAATACGTTTATTTTCCCCAGATGTGCTTAAAATATACTTTTCTCAAATCCATGTACCCACAATTAACCCCAATTTAAATAAGGTGATTATTAAAAAGGGGATTTATTTATTAATATTATAAATTTAATACATATTTAATTTTATAAAAACATACATATGTGTACATATAAAATCATAGCTTAATGTGTAAACTAATACTGCCCTGTTGGTAATTATACCTGTGATTTCTTAATATTATAATAATAATTTATCTAAGACTTGGTACAAGTAGAAAGTGATTATACATACAAGGCAGATGGACAAACATATGCTGAGATCATTATATTCTACCACAGAGCTATATTTTATCATTTTCTTTAATTAAAAAGAAGCTATGAGCTAGTTGTTTTATTTCACTCTCTAGTAAGCTTTTAGCATTTTCTACTTAATTCAGACAGAAAGATCAAAAATGTTTAAAGTATCTGTTATCTGGGTGTTATGTAAATGACTAGGAAATTTATAACTAAATAAGAATAGATAAGCTTTAAATTTTTAGATTTCATAGAGTCTTATATCATCAAAATCAGAAAGTGACATAGTGCAAGCTTTAGATTTCAAAACTCATTTGATCATATTTTTAAAATAAAACTAAATACAAAAGAAGGACATACAAGCAACTGGAATCTACCAAAACCAAAAGAATGTAGCATTTTCTATTCTGGTAATTTAGCATCAACTAAAAAAGCCGTTGTGTTTATTTTACGATTGATCTAAATCGGGTAGGTCGATTATTAAAAATATATAATGTACAGTCAAATCACCTACTGTAAAATGAATTTCAGAAAGAGAAAGAGTATCTTAAACAATCTTAAAGCCAGTAGAATCAGAAAATGAATTGGGTGGTGTGATCTTATTTGTAAATGGGTCTTTGCAAATATAACTGGTTAAGATGGGATCACACTGGATAGGGTGGTCTCTATATCCAATACTGGTGTCACCATTAGAAAGCTCCCCCACTCCATACACACCACACACACGCTGGGAAGAAGGCCAAGGGAGAGAGGAGGCAGAGCTTCCAGTTACTCAGCTGCAAATCAAGGAATACAAAAGATTGAGGGTTTTTTCTAAGATGTTTACAGTTTGAGGACTTGCATTTAAGTCTTTAACCTATCTTGAGTTAATTTTTGTATATGGTGATAGGCAGGTTTTCTTTATATAGTAATGGGAAGTTTCATTCTTCTGCATATGGCTAGCCAGTTATCCCAGCACCATTTATTGAATAGGAATTGTTTTCCCTATAGACAGAATGTATTTTGCTTGTTTTACGACATCTCATTTGTGGTGATTTGTTATGGAATCCCTAGAAAACCAACACAAATAGTCACAAGGACATTTTCTACTCGACCAAAATAAACTAAAACTGAGTGATATCTGAAAAGTGAAAATTAAAAACAATGAATGAATTTACATTATTATTTTTTGGTGCCATAACAGTATTTTCTTTCTCAATCCTATTATTCTTTAGATACAGGCAAGAAGATACAGACATAGAGATACATCATATATTCTATACAGATATATGACATATGAGATATATATATACATATGTTATATATATATATATTTAGCTATATAAAAATTTATGTATCAGAGCATGTGTGGGTGTTCAATATCACCCTAAAGTATGAAAAGGAATAGTTTGAGTCTGCTGGTAAAAATGGCAAATTTGTTGAATGTATTTATTAATGTTTCCTTTCACAGTCTTACTAATGTAGCATCAAGAATTTTTTTAATGATTTGAAATTCCATCAGATGATAATAAACCTGAGAGCCAATTAGAAATTTGAATATAATTTCAGAAAATGAACAATGAGAACACATGGACACAGGGAAGGCAGTACCACACACTGAGGTCTATTGGGGGAAATAGGGGAGGGACAGTGGGTGGGGGGAGCAGGGGAGGGATGGCATGGGGAGAAATGCCAAATATGGGTGAAGGGGCAGAAGTCAGCAAAACACACTGCCACGTGTGTACGTATGCAACTATCGTGCATGTTCTGCACATGTACCCCCAAACCTAAAGTGCAATAAAAAGAAAAAAAGAGAAAAAAAAAAGAAAATCAATAATTTTTGTTAACTGATTCAAAAAAGCAAAGAAATTTAATATCGACTTGCCTATAATGCTAAGGTGAAGAGTCTTGAATATAATTCTCAGTAAGACTATTATTACTGTAGATAATAATAAAACCTTTGAATTGTTAGGTACTGTCTCCCCAAAGGTTTGAGTGTGAACTGCAGCTGGAAAGAAGACAGCTGGGTAGACCTCATTCAGAGATACTGATAGAATCCCAAATCCTACTTTTAGTTCAGATGGATAGGTAATTTAATTTTCGTGAAGGCCCCACCAAGGCAAAGGGAAAATGATCATCACTGAGATGGAGGTTCAGACTAGAAATACCAGGAAGAGCTCAGGGAGGCGGGAATTAGGGGATGTCAATAAAAACAAGAGAATTAGTTGAAAGTTTCCATATTGAATAGTTAGTAACACCAGCCCCATCCCCTGCTAACATCTCAGAATTCTCATAACTATAAGCAGATTGGAGGCATTTTCTCTGGATAAAATGACTAAAAGACCTGCTAAAAAGACCAATATGCACTCACCTCTGAGTATCTTCAAAGCGAACAATTCAGTTCTTTTTTTTTTTTTTTTTTTTTGAGGTGGAGTTTCACTCTTGTTACCCAGGCTGGAGTGCAATGGCACGATCTTGGCTCACCGCAACCTCCGCCTCCTAGGTTCAAACAATTCTCCCGCCTCAGCCTCCGGAGTAGCTGGGATTACAGGCACGCACCACTAAGCCCAGCTGATTTTTTGTATTTTTGGTAGAGATGAGGTTTCACCATGTTGACCAGGATGGTCTCGATCTCTTGACCTCGTGATCCACCCGCCTCGGCCTCCCAAAGTTCTGGGATTACAGGCGTGAGCCACCGTGCCCAGCCTACAATTCAGTTCTTGACCTTCTCCTTACCCTGAATTCTGAAAGAAGTCAAGCTTAGAACCACATTTAGAGTTTTTAATATATGAACAGAGATCCAAGAATCAGCAGGCCCTTGAGAACAAGTACAAATAAAAATCAGTGATATAATCAAAGAAACAGAAATGCAATTATACCAATCTAGCTGTCAACAACATTTAATAGTAATAATAATGAAAGCTTTAAATAGTAATCCAAAAACTGATACTCCTTTTTGAATAATGGTAGAAGTGGAAATGTAGGTAGAGTACTAGTAAAAGAAAACTCCATATATGAAAATACAAATATTATTTGACAATAGGCCACTAATTCTTAAACAAATACTGGAATAAGTATCAAATATAGGCTCAGGGGTCATGTGGGAATATGTTTTATTCTAATGTTGCAATATTATTTCAGTAAGTGTACTCAAATTGCTTTCATAAATTAAAGTGTATTTTAATAAGAACAGAGATTTGAAATATAAAAGGGGAAAATAATGGATAGGAAATAAAACACATCAAATTGTTTTGCCTTTGAAACTAATAGTGGCATAAAGTTAAAAGGTTTACTCTTAAAATTCAGCAGAAATCTTCATAATTTGAAAGGTTCCTGGCAATAGCTGTTGTTATATGTATACATATTTATATTTTATTTAGTCATCTATCTCAGACTGCAAATTTTAGATAAATTATGACCATATATATATATAATTTAAGCTAAAGTTGACTTACAGTGAATTAGATTCAGTAACTATAGTAATGTTCAAAATGAAAATTTATAAACAATTAAAAGCATTCTAATCTTTACATGCTTCACTTCCTTCAGAATTTCTGATGACTTAATTTAAGCTCAGAATATTAAACCCCAAATGAAATTGATTTTATTTTACATACTGACTAAACTTCTACCTAAAAAATGCTTTGAAAAACATTAATATTTTCAGCTTCTTGTGATAAACAATACTATTTAACTTTAATATATTAGATAGATGTATATACATATATAATAAAAATTTAAATATTTTATTTTAGTAGAAACTATAGTCTTTATGTTACAAAAGAGAATACACGAACAGGTTTTGAGAAGTTACTTGTAAATCAGAATTTTTTGGTGACTGATTATCCACTGAATTTTATTACATAATTAAGTTTGCAATCCAAAAAAAAAAAAAGCCTTTTGAAGTCTAGGATTAAATGAATAAAGAAAGGAGAAAGAATACAGAAGATGTAGAATGGATTCGGAGGTTGCAAGTGTTTATACAAAGAATTGCAGAATCAGGCAAGGATTTAGAAATAAATCAAACAACCTAATGAGGTAGTTCAAAAAGTTAAATTTCCCAGTTTATAGCACTTGAAAAATTAGAAAAGTTCTAAGAAAAGAGAAATGGCAAAATAATATCATGCATAAAAATATGTGGATAATACAACCACTTCACAACTTTAAAAGGATACTAAGAAATGAATGCCTTTGAGATTGAATTTTCATTAGAAAATGAAGGATAGTATTGTGCTCCTGGGCAGCTGTGTAAGAACGTTCTATAGAAAGTCAAAGGACAAAATACAGGGTAGAGATAAACTTTGCAGTTCCAAGATGTAGATGAAATAATTTGATTTATGGCAGATTCTCATTATCTTCACATTTCTCAGGGTGTGGGGATGGTAGGGAAATGTCCCTTTTAAACTTGAGAAATATTTTTCTATAATTACTTTCCCTAATTCAAAAGATGACAGTACTTCCTGGTTTTATTAAGTAGGTATAAATTTACAAAATGACTGAATATGTTTAACACATTCTGTGGCATGACCTCACCAAATTCCAAGTTCATTTAGAAGTACCTAAGTAGATTTTGTCTGTTAAAAATATAGTGATATATACAATGATTTAAAGTATACATTTATAATATATTAGAGAATGAGAAAATACATCAGGAAATACTGAGAAAGTCATTATAATACAATATCTTCTGTGAATATAGTTTGTATAGATTATAATTTCCTGTTCATAAATATGACATATGAAAATAAATTACAAGTCACAAATACAACAAAATAAGCATAGCAAGAAAGGAAGCACATATAAATGTTTGATTTGTGCTTACCACAGATTTTACACAATTTCATTATCATATAAATAGCTCACATATATAATCTTCCATGCATTAATTCTGATAAATGCAACAGTAAAAATTAAGATTAATAGAGTTTTCTTTAAAAGGTTTGCTACAAGTTATATCTACAGCACTTTTCAGCATGGTTATGTTGTGCTCTGAGAAAGTTTTGTCTATTAGTGATTTACAATATCTGCTTACTGGTATTTTTATAGACTGCTAAACTGTAAAATTGCTTTTTTATATTCTTAGCTTTTGATGCTTAGATTTTGGCAAGTTGTGAATCTTTACAAATGTGCTGCTCATAGAAGAATAAAACTGTGTTGAACATTAAAAGATAATTATAAACACTTAAATATTCATAAATACTACATTAAAGCCTATAGCTACCTAGTCATTCTTTACTTATTATTAATATCATTTATCATAATATTTTTCTTACTAAATTAGTCATTATTAATTAGGTGAACATTTATCAAACATCTTTCATGCTCTGGCCATTGAATTAGGAAGAGAAATATATAAAAACTATAGTGTATTTTCAAACTTAGAAGATTTACTAGCTATTTGCAAAATCTTCTATAAGGAAACATTTGCAATAGATTATTATACATACCATAGTAAAATTAAGTTGGTAGCAGTATGGGTACATATTAGTAGAATTACTACCAACATAGCCTGGAAACCAGGGAAGACTCTAAGTCTCTTGAGAGATGAGTTAAGGTCAAATTTACTTGGGTGTGCATGGGGATTTTTAGAAAAGGAAACTATATGCATAATTTCAGATATTGCAAGACAATATGGTATGTTTCTGAAATGTGAAATAGCTGGGTGTATTAAATATTGAGTGCTGGGGTAAGTTTAACTGGCAATGTGGTTTGGAAGTCTCATGAAGATAAGATTATAGCTATTTGTAAGTTCAGGCTATGTATTAAATGTTTACAGCAAAAGAGATATATTGAAAAGTTTTAAACAGATAATAAAGCTTGATTACATATACAATTAGAAGACCAATTTGAGAAAATATATTTGGGAGTTACTAACACCAGACATTATTACTTAAGCTCAATTTTGGGAACCTACACTAGAAAATGGTTTTGGGAAAGAGAATGGGTAAATTCAATCAATAATTAAGTTCAATATTAAAAGCAAACAGATTGAGTGTGAAAATACTATATTAATTTCTTAACTGTATTAGATGATATTATTCTACTATAAATTTTAACTAGATTTCCTTACAAATGGCTTCTAACAAAATGTCAACAATTGAACTCATTATCTGCCCAAATAAAAAAATGTGTTTTTACCTACTGCCTTCTACCTGTCTTCATCCTTTCCAATGCCATCACCTTAGTAGACTGCTTGAATTTATTTAAATTAAAACCTTAAACAAATTTTTGTATATAAACTGCAATTCAATTTTCACACTCAGAATATTTAACACTTTTCTTTACACAATATTATTTTCCCATATGAAATTCATATTCAAATTTCCTGAGTTGTCCTAATAATACCCAACCAGTTTAAAGCCATTTAGGTTCTATCATTTTCCTCTAGTTTATCTTTCCATACAATGCAGCCTCACCCAAACCCCTTCTTTCAAAATGGTTGTCCCACTGGAATTTCTGTAGAATTAGTATTATTTCTTCAATGAATGTTTGGTAGAATTAACCAGTAAAGCCAGGCCTGTAGTAGCTTTCTCTTTTGGAAGTTTGCATAATATTATACTATTTCATGTATAGTGTAAGGACTGCAATACTATGCTTTCAGTTTCTCTCTCCTTGGGGCTTTGGTTGCTACTGATTTTACTTTTCATATGTTCTAAAACCCACTACATATTTCTTACTATTTTTGCTTTAGACAATCAATTATCTTACTAATGCTGTTGGGAGGACTGAATGTATGAATATGTGAAAAGTACTGGGGAAAATGCCTGGCACACAGCAGTGTCCAATAGACATTAGCTATTGTTAGCTGTCATAGGTTTCTGATCTAGTCTCATCACCTAATTCCAATACCATACCATTTTGACAGCTGGGAAAGGCTCAACTCACTATTGCTCTTTTTTATAACATTTTTCTTCTAAAACATAATTCACTATATAAAATTTAAAACATTTCATTAACTTTCAAGAAATAAAAAAGAACTGCATTTATTTTAACAAACGGTGTTGGAACAAACTGGATATTCATAATTAAAAATATAAATCTCGGCTGGTTGTGGTGGCTCACGCCTATAATCCCAACACTTTGGGAGGCCGAGGTGGGTGGATCACGAGGTCAAGAGATCGAGATCATCCTGGTCAGCATGGTGAAACCCTGTCTCTACTAAAAGTACAAAAAATTAGCTGGGCATGGTGGCGCATGCCTGTAATCCCAGCTACTCAGGAGGCTGAGGCAGGAGAATTGCCTGAACCCAGGAGGCGGAGGTTGCGTGAGCCAATATCACACCATTGAACTCCAGCCTGGGTAACAAGAGCGAAACTCAGTCTCAAAAAATAAAAATATGTATGTATATATATCTCAACCTTTATTTCACAATTTATACAAAATTAACAAAAATCGTGTGTTAACCTAAAAGTAAAAGCTCAAACTATAAAACTTCTAGAAGAAAATATAGCAAAACTCTTCATGACTTTGGATTAGGCACATTCCTTAGATAGGACACAAAAACCATTAATTGTAAAAGAAAGGCGAGAGGATTACTTGAGCCAGGAGTTCAAGACCAGCCTGGGCAACATAGTGAAACTCTAGTCTCTGTTAAAAATGCTTAAGTTTAAAAAGAAAGACCTATGTATCTATATAGACATGGAAAAAATTTAGGAGGAAATATGCCAAAATAATAAAATAATAACTTTGGGTTGTACTACTATAAAAAAAAAAAAAGCATTGGTGCACTTTCTGCAATGAGATCTGTGATTTGCCACCAGACCCTTCTTAAGAAATAAAGGATTTGTGACCTCAGCTGTGAGAATTGCCACAAGCAGACTGCCCTCAGCCTTTGCAGATGGACCCTAAGGGACTGCCTTGGCTGAAGAGGCTTACCTGCTCTTACCCACAGGGGCACTCTCCACCAGGCAGACTGCATCTAGTGATGTTCATTGGGAACATTAAAGCCTGGCCCTGTTGCCCCAACTCAGAATAGCTCTAGTAGGTTCACTTTAGAACATCCTATGAGGTCCGCTGAGGCACAACATTGAGACTGTGCGGTCCTGTTTCTTTCCCTCCCACATCCCTAAAAGACATGCCTAATATACCTTCTGTACTCTAATTTCCATCTCTGTGTTGGCTTCCTGGGAGTCCCAGCTTGAGACGCTGGGCTTTATTAAAATTAAAATCTGTTCTTTGAAAGACGCTGTTAAGAAAATGAAAAGGCAAGTCATGGACTGGTAAAATATATTCACAACACATATATTTATAAAAGACCTGTATCTATAATACACAAAGAACTCTTAAAACTCAAGAATAGAAAGTCAACCGAATAAGGGTGGGCACAGTGGCTCATGCCTGTAATCTCAGCACTTTGGAAGACCCAGGCAGGCAGGTCACCTGAGGTCAGGAGTTGGAAACCACCCTGGCCAATCTGACAAAACCGTGTCTCTAATAAAAATACAAAAATTAGCCCAGCATGGTGGTGGGTGCTTTGTAGTCCCAGCTCCTCAGGAGGCTGAGGCAGGAGAATTGCTTGAACCCAGGAGGCAGAGGTTGCAGTGACTGGAGATTGCACTGTTGCACTCCAGCCTGGGTGAGAAGAGCAAAACTTCATCTCAAAAAATAAAAAGAGAGAAAAAGAAAAAAACCAACCCAGTAAAAAAAAATATAATAAAGGTTTTGAACAGAAATGTCACAAAAGTATTTATGGATGTGGTCCCTGAGCACATGAAACCCCAATAAGAATGAAATTATGCAAATAAGCATGGAACACCCTGTTGTGCCAGGGAACAAAAAGGGGCCCCAAACCAAACCAAACCAAAGCCACAGTGATGGAGGGTGACAAAAAGACCCAGAAGCTAACTAAAGGAGCTCCCAATGGCCAAAGCTAGAAAGTTTGAGTAACAAAATAATTCATTAATTAGTAATTAAATATTTAAGTAAAATATTTAACAAAATAATTAGCTAAATTATTAAATAATTCATTCCAGGAAGTTTTGGATTATAATCTAAAGTATACAATAGATATCCATGAGTCCATGCTGATATAAATAAATGATTAAATAAATAAGCACCTGGGGAAGAATAGGCAAATCCTCCACACAGGGGAACTCCAGATAATTTAGGTAGCTATTCCCCTGCAAGGAGATAAAGCATAACTTCCTTTTTTAAAAGAAGTGTAGGCTATAGATAGTGCCTTCCAAAAAGTACAGTAGAGAGAGAGGGGGGAAAATCACTTTTTGGTTGAGAAATCTAACCAACACTGTCCCTGTCAGGTGACCAGGATAATACCAGCAGTGATAAGCCTTGGTGATAGACTATAGACAGGATGGGATGGCAATGTGTCAAAGTCATCAAAAACAAGGCAAGCCTGAGAAACTGTTTCATCCAAGAGGAGCCATGACTAACTGTAATGTGGTACCCTGGATGGGGTCTTGGGACAGAAAGGTATGTTAGGTCAAAACCAAGGAAATCAAAACAAAACATAAACTTTAGTTAATAATAATGTATTATATTAATGTACCAATAATTATCATTGCCATAATAATGGTAACAAATGTACCACACTGCAAGATGCTAGAAACAGGGTAAATTTGGTGTGGGACATATGAGAACTCTGTATTTTTTCCAACTTTTCGGTGAGTCTAAAACTATTCTAAAATAAAAACACTTATTTTTAAAACTCTAGTAAGCACATCATTAGTCAGCAAGGAAAGGCAGTTTAGAACCACAATGAGACACCACTCCAATGGACACCAGAGTGGCTTAGAGAATAAGGATCAATAACACCAAGCGTTGGCAGGGAATGTGGAGCACCTAAAACCCTCATACACTTTGGGAAGGAATGTAAAATTGATTGTGGAATCAGTTTGGAAAGCAATTTGATAATTTTTTATAAATATAAAAATAACTCGACATTTGACCCAGATTTTTCACTTGTAAATATTCACCCAAGTAAAATGAAAGCATATGTGTATCCAAAGTCTTGTACGAGTGTTCTTAGCAGTTTAATTCGTAATACCCCCAAACTGTAAACAACCTAATCAGTGTCTGTCAGGGAGTGACTGGATAAATAAACCCTGGTGTATTTGTGGAATGGGACACCACCCAGGAATGAAAATGAATGAATGGCTCATGCATTCTATAACATAGATGGACCTTAGCAAAATTAAGTCAAGCAAGAGAAATGTGGCAGAAAAGAGGACATACAGTATGCTTTCCTTAATGTGAAATTCTAGAACCAGCAAAAATAACCTGAGGAGATAAGAAATGGATTAGTGGTTGCCTGGGGTAGAGGATGTGGGGAGGGGGCTGACTGTAAAGGGACACAAGGGAACTGTCCCAATGATTAAATTATCCATTGTGGGTGTTTTTTTTTTTTTTTTTTTTTGAGGTGGAGTTTCGCTCCTGTTACCCAGGCTGGAGTGCAATGGTGCGATCTTGGCTCACCGAAACCTCCGCCTCCTGGGTTCAGGCAATTATCCTGTCTCAGCCTCCCAAGTAGCTGGGATTATAGGCATGTACCACAATGCCCAGCTAATTTTTTGTACTTTTAGTAGAGATGGGGTTTCACCATGTTGACCAGGTTGGTCTCGATCTCTTGACCTCGTGATCCACCCGCTTGGATCCCAAAATGCTGGGATTACAGACTTGAGCCACCGCGCCCAGCCCGAAATTATTCTTATTTTAACTGTGGAGGTGGTTACCGAAGCCTACATGTTTATCAAAACTCACCAAATTGTGTACTTTAAATGAAAGCATTTTACTGTGTGTAAATTGTACCTTAATAAAGTTGACTTTAAAAAAAAAAAAACAACAAAAATACTGACAATCTAACTGGAATTGCATTATTTGTACACCATTTTTAATTTTTTTTTTTTTTTTTTTTTGAGACAAGGTTTCACTCTGTGTCCCAGACTGGAATGCAGTGTGCAATCTCGGTTCACTGCAGTCTTGATTTCCCAGGCTCAAACAATCCTCGCCGCTCAGGTTTCCTAGACGATGGGACCGCAGGCAGGTACCACCACACATGGGTAATTTTTTTTTTTTCTATAGAGATGGGGTTCTATAGAACCAGGCTGTTCTCAAACTCCTGTGCTCGAGTAGTTCTCTCACCTTCATCTCCCAAAGTTCTGGGATTATAGGCATGAGTCACAGTGGTTGGTCAGAATTTTTTAAACAGCACTCTGAGAGTAGGGTGTGGTGGCTTATGTTTGTAATCCCAGTGATTTGGGCCAAGGTGGGAGGACTGCTTGAGGCCAGCAGTTTGAGATTAGCCCGGGCAACATAGCAAAACCTAATCTCGACAAAGAATTTAAACAAAAACAATAATAATTACCTGGGCATGGTGGCTTGCACCTGTGGTCCCAGCTACTCGGGTGGTTGAGGAGAAAGAATCATTTGAGCCCAGGAGTTCCAAGCAAGCCTGGGCACATAGCGAACCGCATCTCTACAAAAAAATTAAAAAATTAGCCTAGTGTGGTAGCGTGTGTCTGTAGTCCAGCTACTTGGGAGGCTGAGACAGGAGAATCGCTTCATCCCAGTAGGTCGAGGCTGCAATGATCCAAGATCGCACCACTGTACAGAGTGAAAACCCGTCTCTCTAAAAAATAAGCAAGCAAACCAACCAACCCACTGTGGGTTCCCCTCCAGTGTCCTGGTGTGTTTCCTGCTCTCTTCCTCGGCCTATGTGTGCACCCACAGCAATAAAATCTAGTGGTGTGTGTCTCACACACGTCTCCAGCCCCATCGCTATCTCTCTAAGCTCGTCTCTTTTTACAAAAGGCCACCTGACATACTCACTTGGAAGCTCAAAACCTCCTTCAACCCAACGTACGCAAGCCAAGCTCCACATCTGCCCATTCAGAGCAGGTTCCCGATCCACCTCTGTCTGAATGAACTGGCTGCCAAGACTGCAGTCTCATTCCCTCCAAGGGCTGTCCACACTGGGGCTCTTTCTCTTGTAAATTTCTCTCCCACCAGGGAACTTTCTCCTCCTCTGCTGCCCACAGTCCTAGCCTAATAGGACCCTGCACCCAACACCGAGGGCTGCAATAGCCTTCTTTCCTTTTCTGACTTAATCTGAGAACCCTGGGTTTGCTCTCCTTCATAGCCAGGCTACCGGTTTTTGAAATGTTAACCCACTGCAGGACACGGTTCCATGGTTTCCCCCTGCCTTGGAACAAGACGAGCTCCTGCGCGCCCCCTCCCCTCACCTTGCACCACCTCTGGGCCCGGCCCTGGCCACCCCTCCATTCCCAGAATCGGTCGGGCTCCCTTCCAGTCCCGGCCTCAGCACACATTCTTCAGTACCCTGCCTCTCTCCCTGCCTCTACCAACCCAGTTCACATTGACTAATTTCAAATTTTATATTCCAGATTTCAGCCCAAATATCCCCCTTTGGATGCTTTCCTGGACCACAGTTAGATCTAGTCTAATCAAATCTTCCTATTAGCCACTCTCAGAGCACCACCACACATCCCTTTTGCTGGCGCTTAAATGTAATTATGCTTTTTCCCCAGTGATTAGATTAATCAATCAACCATTGACATCTATGAATGGCGGCCCCTTGGCAGGGCCTCATTTGACGGGGAGGGGGGGTGGAGGAGGGCGGGGGAAGGCCTGGCCCAATGGCCTTCCAAGCTCATTCAGTCCAGCCCCTATGACCACTCCCCTTACGTCATCAAGTTGGGGCCTTATAAGATGGTCCTCTCGGGTTCTGGAGCAGTCGGCTTTCTGCTGAGCTCCGAGCCAGGACCTGCAGCAAGCTCCCTCCTGCCTGCCTGGTTGTGGGAGGACGACCTCAGAGCTACCGCTGTGAACCCGTGGACACCTCCAGCTCCTCGGCTTTTCTTCGTAGAAAGGCCTCCTAATTTTCAGATCTCCAGAGCCAGCTGCAGGGAGATCAGGTGTGTGTCTGGGTGTCCCTGGGGAGTGGGTAGAGCTTGCATGGGTGAAGATGGGGACAGAATTCTCATTCCCCTAGAAGGGCCACGGCCACCTCCCTTGTCTCTCCTGTATGCCTAACTCCATTGTCTTCCTTCCCTCTGCCCCTAAAGAGGGATCATTCCTCCAGGAGGCCTAAGTTAGTCTTCCCTCTCCCAGCTTTGCTTGTAGGAACTGGGATAAATTAAACAAACTGCCTCTAGGCCAGTCTCTGCTAGCTACTGGCTTCCCCTTGGAAACCCTTTATGGTGTGGAAGTTTCCCACAACCATAGCCCCCGTCCCAACCCCCACCTTTATTCACACTGTCCTCTTGAGTGGCCTCTTGGGTTCGGTGCCCAGGCAGCCAAGTTCTCTGAGGCCTGAGGACAGCGGAGGCATTGGAGGAGGGTGTTTGGTGGAGGTCCGCATTGCTGCGTGGGGCTTGGGAAATGAGGCTGTGGTTTAACTCCACTGATGTGTTTTTCTCTCCACCCCCTCCTGCAGATTCCTCATGGAAGAACCAAGGCGTTCGAAGCGACTTCGCTCCATGGCCTCTAATCAAGGTACGTCAAACGCCTGCCACTCTCTTTTTAATTTTTTTCTGGATTTTTACTTTAACTTTGGTATTGACTTACAGAACTTAGAGATGCAAGGCATGTTAGGAAATGCAGCAGCGTCTGCTCCTTCTCAATTTTCCACAACTTTGGGAACACCACCTCCATCTATGTAGCCATTTCTTTTAGCATTCCGTCTCATTCTTTAAGTAACATGTGAACACTACTATTTATTTTTCTATTTAGAGTTCCTTTATGGTCTTCCCTCTAGCGTAGAAGAATATTTAGCTGTAGTTTACACATTCCCACCACCACCAATCACTCAAGCACCATGCCACACCCATCCCCAACACACACCCTCTGCCCCATTGCCCAAGAGCGGAGAGAGTATTAGAATTACTTTCCCCCTCTTGCATTTTTAGGTGAAAGAGTGAGGATAACTTGAATTTTCCAGGACTTAATACCTACCTTGGATTATTAACTGGTTACTTATCACTAGTTAATTTGCCAATTCTTTCCCAATTGTTTAAATTCAAACTTGATCAAGTGTTCTCGGTTTCACCTCACAGCCTGCTCCAACCTGGACTGGCTGCTCTAAGTCAGCTCCCAACTCCCCCATCATCTGGGAAACTCCTTTCCCTCTTTTTAATTGTATCCCATTTCTCAAATCTTGTGTCTTTTGTTTTGTTTTGTTTTATTTTTTCTCTACAGTGAAGCAAGTCCTCACACTACAGCTTGATCTATGATAAACCAGTACTTCCTTGTTCTTTTCTGGAGGTATTGGAATTTTACGGCTATTGCCATATTGTTCTCCAAAACATTTCCCTTCATACACTGAGTGTCCTAAATCTTTTAATTTTGTCTAGTTTGATAGATGCCTAACAATAAAGCATGCATTGAAAGGAAATTACTTAAGATCTTGCTTGTCTGGACAGGGCATTGTGGCTCACCCCTGTAATCCCAACACTTTGGGAGGCTGAGGCAGGTGAATCACGAGGTCAGGAGCTCAAGAGCAGCCTGGCTGCTTGAGATGGTGAAATTATATCTCTACTAAAACTATAAAAATTAGCTGGGCACAGTGGCAGGTGCCTGTAACCCCAGCTACTTGGGAGGCTGAGGCAGGAGAATGGCTTGAACCCAGGTGACAGAGGTCGCAGTGAGCCATGATAAGGCCACTGCACTCCAGCGTAGGTGAAAGAGTGAGACTTCATCTCAAAAAAAAAAATCTTGCTTGTTTGAAACATGTTCGTTCTACCCTTCCTTACTTCTAAGTGAAACTTTGGTTGGATATCAAATTTTAGGTGGGAAATCCATTTCCCTTGAAATTTTGAAGACATTTTCTATTATCTAATAGATTTAATTGCTGTTTTTGAGATGTCTGAATTTTAGCCCTTTCCATATAACCTTTCCTCCCTTTCTCTTTCTCTGTCTCTCTGTAAGCTTTTAGGAACTTCTTTTTGTCATCAGCACTCTGAAATTTTGTGGTGATATGTCTCAGTGACAATATGCCTCTAATTTTCTTATATTTTATCCTCCTTTCTTTCCATTATTTTAGATATTTGCTATCTTTTCTGGTATATCTTCTCAACTTCATTCTTTAAAATTTCCGTGGAGATTTTTGTTTCCTTTCTCATAATTTTAATTTCAAAAAGCCCTATTTTCTCTGGGTATTTCTTTTTTAAAGTATCCTATAATTGATTTATAAATAAATCAATTGATTTTATAAATAATAATAAATAATATATATATCATATATATTATATATTGTTATATATATTATATATAATAATAAATATATATTATTTATTATTATTTATAAAATTATAAATTTTATAAATTATAATTATAAATTATAAAAAGTTATTATTTATATTAATAATAAATAATATATATTTATAATTGATTTATAAATAAAATTCTTTTTTTCCTATGTTATTGTCTGTCTCTAGTGTTAGAGCCTTTTTTTTTTGATGTTCAGTGATATCTGACTGCTGCATATATATATGTATATTTTAATGGGACCCAGGAAGAAGTTGATGAGAGCTCCAAACCCATGGGTAGGGCTACTTGATTGAGTTCCACAGCATTGATATGTTTGGGGTATCAAATTGGGTAATACCAGGCCAGGCACAGTGGCTCATGCCTGTAATCCCAGCACTCAAGCAGATCACTTGAGGTCAAGAGTTTGAAACCAGCCTGTTCAACATGGTGAAACCCTGTCTCCACTAAAAATACAAAAAAAATAGCGGGGCATGATGGTGGGTGCCTGTAATCTCAGCTACTTGGGAAGCTGAGGTAGGAGAACCACTTGAACCCAGGAGGCAGAGATTGCAGTGAGCCAAGATTTGGCCACTGCACTCCAGCTTGGGCAACAGAGTGAGCTTCCATCTCAAAAAAAAAAAAAAAGCAACACCAGATGTCAGTTTTGTGGTACTCGTAAGCTATGCAGATTTCCCAGGGAAGAATCTTCAGATGATCTTCAATGTCTGCTGTCATTGATAAAATTTCTATAGAAGTTTGTTTAGTCTTGGGCTTTGCATTCTGTTCCATTGCTCAATAATGTATCTGTTTCAACACCTCCTCTCCCTGTTAAGCTATCCTATAGCCACCAAAGGCTTCTTTCCTCCTGGAAGACATGCAGCCACCCTAGGCCCTTCTGTAACCTGGAATGCTCCCCCTCCCTGCTATCCCTACTAATCCTCTCCTGCCTTTGCCTTAAAAAATCCCACCCATCCTTGATGTCCTACCTATGTTTACTCCTCCAGCAAGACTTTTTGACCATCTCCTTCCCAATACATGTTAAGATGTTTGAACTAAATACTAACCTGAACATTTCACTTATAGTAACTCATTTCTTGTAAGGACCTAGGGGTTGGCATGTTATTATACCAGTTCAAAGGGGAACTGATGCCCAGATACTTTAAACATCTTGGGAATACAGCCCTGGCATTCTGGATCCAGAGCCACCTCCCTTGAGGTACCCTTCACCTCCCAGTTGGTTGCTCAGTAGCATCTTTCATCTCTCTAGAGAACTGTAGACTCATTTATTGATAAGGAAAATGATGATTATAATATCGCGCTGGCAAGGTTGTTGCAGGGACTCACGATGAAAAGCTCAAGGAGTGCTGAGCTCAGGATAGGCCCTCAGGCAGACAGAACTCCTGAGAGCTTACGTTGTAGGTCTCTTATGACCCTCATTCTGTTTGCTGAGGCTCCCCTGGGCCCTCACTGAACCCCTCTTCTAGTCACCCTTCCCCGAAGGCTTTAGATCCTGCTCATTCTCCTAACACTCTGCTTCTCTTTTAGCCTCAGGTGGGCCTTCTACAGAGCCAGGCCACTCTGTTGTGGACCATGAAGACCCCATGGAAGCAGATGGGCCCACAGAACCAGCCCAACCCACAAAACCCACTGCTTATGTGAAGCCCTTCCGATGGGAGCCCCCAGCTCACACCCAGCCGGCTCGTCCTGCAGAGAGAGGCCGGCGCCGGGGCCGGGGAGGAAGCCAACGGGGAGGGCGAGGCCGTGGCAGAGGGGCTGTGCGCAGAACCATGCAGGAAGGCCCTGTCCCACCCGAGGCCCTGCCTGTGGTGGGACCTCAGGAGCTGCCCCCTGTCTCTGGGCCTCAGGCTGTTGCCTGGCAGCCCACGTTGATCGGGTTTATGCCTCTGGGTGACTCATCTGTTTTGGGAGTCACACATTCCTCCATGGGCACCTACCTGCATAGGGTCCCAGTGTTCACGGGCCACATTACACAGTGACCTCTGTCACCCACATTGTCGCCAGCCTCCCTTTCTTCCACTCGGACTTTCGCTCCAGCCCCATTTCTGTTCCACTCCTTCCCTCCCATACCAACTGGAGCCCTCACCTTGTAATCAGGACCAAGCCTCCAAGCCCTCCTCCCAGGATCCTGACAGTAGTCCACCTGCTTCCAATGCCCCTCTTGTCTCTGCTTTGTGCCTTCTGTAAAAGTTACACATGCATGGAGCTCCTCAATGCTTGTTAAAATAAGCCAGCAGCTCACCTAGTCTTTTCATTGTGCTTACATTAAAAACCAATTGTCTGGGCACAGTGGCTCACATCTGTAATTCCAGCACTTTGGGAGGCTGAGGTGGGTGAGTCATGAGGTCAGGAGATCCAGACCATCCTGGCTAACATGGTGGAACCCCATCTCTACTAAAAATACAGAAAATTAGCTGGGTGTGGTGGCATGCACCTGTAGTCCCAGCTACTCAGGAGAATTGCTTAAACCTGAAAGGCTTCCCCTCAACTTACAGTACACAACTTATAATCTGCAAGCAGCTAAACCCCCTTTCTGTAAAAGGTGATTTGAATGGAGCTGTTACCTACAGTGAAAGTAGAAGTCATATTTTTCATCTAGAAAAAAGCCAAACCAGACAATATGCCTGGGAGAAGTGGGATGCAAGAAGAATCAGTAAGCAAGGAAATCAGTAAACTGTATTAAGTATGATTCTGGAAGAAAGATGGGTGACCTAGAATTAAAATTCCGGAAGACTTTGACATAGACATGTGGGATATAAGGAAATTCAGAAGAAGCTAGAAGTTAATAAAGTTCTTATCTAGTTCCTGGAGATAATATAGTGGCTGAATATAAGGGAGCAATGAAATTCTAGACTCTGACACATTTATAAATCTCAATGTAGATACCCATTGGGAATCGCTAAATGAATTGGAATAGAATGTAAAATTTCAAATGGATTGAGGATAAAGGCGATCAAAGAACATTTGATGAATCAAAAGGCGTTGGGGGGCTAACAGAAAGAGAATGCTTGACTCACTGGAAATAATTAAGGAATAAGTAATTTGATGGCAGCATCCTTGGCTGGCTTCAATGGGAATATGTTCAATGTTTCACCATTAAGCAAGATGTTTGCTGTAAGTTTCTCATAGATGTTTAAGTTGAGGTGGTTCCCATCTTTTCAGAGTTTTACAAAGGTGTATTATGAATTGGATTTTGTATTTTATTAAGTAGGCTTTGTTTAGCTGGTTTTCACTCATTTGTAAGAGAAAATGTCCAAGTAAAACAAAGAGAATGTTTTTCATCAAAGGTTTTTTTCTTGTGTATTCAATCCTGTTAAATAAATCCTTCTATTTAACTCATTTTGTACTACAGTTCTTTTACTAAAATTTCACAAATTACAAATATAAAACGTGCCTACCAAAACAAGAAAAAAAAGGTAGAAAAAGAAAAGAATGTCTACCGTCTCTGTTCTACATTCCTATTGTGTCTTTCCCCATAACCACACAAGTCTATATAAACAAACATATACATTGAAAGCATCATTGGTGGCTTAATTTTACAAACATCTGGCATGCCATCTGCCAGGGGTCATGCTGAAGTGACTATAGCGTCCAGGCAGGTAACACAGATGTGGTCAGGACCAGTGCCTCTGTGGAGCCCATGACCCTCCAAATTGGGCGACTTAGTATTGAAGCATAACATGGATCCCAATAAGTACTATGAAGCAGGAGCTGCTGCTTGGCTTGCCATCAGGGTCTGTCATGCATGAGCCTGAAAGCACCCTGGCAGTCATCTTAAGCACACGTGTCACTATCTTCTTGCTGTATATCTATCATAAAGATGAATAGGCTTTAGGTTGTATAGGTGATCATCTGCTGATAGACTGATTCCAGGGTGTTTCTACGACCAAAATATGTCATTAAACATTTGTGTATAGAGTAAGACAGGGTCTCATTCTGTCACCCAAGCTGGAGTGCAGTGGTGTAATCACAGCTCACTGCAGCCTCCACCTCCTGAACTCAAGCCTCCTATTTAGCCTCCTAAATATATGGCAGGCACCAAGACCCCTTGGTAATTTCCTAGGTTTTTTTTTGAGACAGAGTCTCACTCTCACCAAGGCTGTAGTATAGTGATCTCAGCTCACTGCAACCTCTGCCTCCCGTGTTGAAATGATTCTTGTGCCTCAGCCTCTTGAGTAGCTAGGACCACAGTTAGCCCACCACAGTTAGTCCACATCTGGCTAATACTATATTTTTAGTAGAGATGGAGTTTCATCATGTTGGCCAGCCTGGTCTTGAACTCCTGACCTCAAGTGATGCGCCCACCTCAGTCTCCCAAAGTGCTGAAATTACAGGTATGAGTCACCATGCCCAGCCAATTTCTGTGTTTTATGTAGAGAATGGTTTTTGTTGTGTTGTGTAGGCTAGTATTGAACTCATGAGCTCAAGCAATCTTCTTGCCTTGGCCTCTGAAAGTGCTGGGATTATAGGTGTAAACCACCACACCTGGTCTTTTTATAAAAACAAAAAACAAAAAAAACTTTGTGAAATAAATTCTCGGAGTGAGATTCCTACACCAACACCAATCAGGATAGCCACATTTTAAAAAAAAAATTTACCTTTTGATTTAACTTTTAAGTTAAGTCAGGCTCCAGTGTGTGTCATTCCATTCTATGTGTCCATGTATGCTCATCATGCAGCTTCTGCTTATAAGTGAGAACATGTGGTACTTGGTTTACTGTCTCTGTGTTAGTTTGTCAAGGATAATGGCCTCCAGCTTCATCTGTGTTCCTGAAAAAGACATGATCTCGTTCTTTGTCATGTCTGCATAGTATTTCATTCATTGCTGATTCCATGTCTTTGCTATTGTGAATAGTGCTGCAATGAACATACTCATGTATGTGCCTTTACAATTGAATGATGTACATCCCTCTGGGTATATACCCAATAATGGGATTGTTGGGTTGAGTGATATTTTATTTTAATATATACGAAGAAATTGTATTCAAATTAGGTGGCATCAACGCCAATTTCAACAAGCAGTGTTAAGGGCACCTCTTCCACCCACTGTCTCCCCAGCAATAAATGCCAGGACTCTATATTTTCCAATCTCTTGGATAGAAATGTTATCTCATTGTTGTTCTAATTTGAATTTTCTCCCACTAATTAGGTTTAGTATTTTTGTATGGATTTTTTTGCCACTTTTATAATCCTTTCCTGTTCATTACTAATATATAATTTTTACACAATTTTCTGTTGAATTTTATATCTTTTGCTTATTAATTTGTAGGAACTCGCATTAGAAGTGTGTAAGTTCTGCAGGTATTCTCCCTATTCCAGCCTTCATCTTTTGGCTTGGCTTGGGCTGTGTGTGGTCTGTCTGTGTGTCCAACCTCAGCTCACAGCAGACCCCTCCTTTGGCCCTGCCCCCTCAGTTAGTTTTCTGGTTCCTGGCATGGGCTCCACTCCTGCCACCTGAGGGCCAGAGGGCCACATCTGCCACACAGATGGCCCACCTTGCACAGCAGTGTGGGAAAGGATTTTCTAGTCATTTCAAGATTACGCTCAGTCATTTCATGATTTGATCATAGTTTATGATAAACTTGGCCAGTTCATGGCTTCACTGCTAGCTCAGTGCTTCTGCACTCCGTTTTCTTTGGAGTGAGATCAACCACATTGTTGGAAGGGCTTGCCAAGATGTAGGCATTAAGAGGCTCTTCCAGTATTAGGAAGACATTGGCCTTCTAGATTCACTGCTGAGAGATCTTTTTTCTTCTATGCATGTCACACTGGGTCCTCTGATCTTCCTTCAAATGACTCGAGTCTTTCCAGGAGTACCTGGATGACCCTCCTGACTTCAGTTGGGTGGGCTCCCCCTGTCTACTTCAGACTCCTTTTCCAAGATGTCCTCCAAATCCATTTACCTCGACTCTTTACTCAGAGATGGCAGGATTCTAGCTCATAACCCGTTGTTCTGCTCTTCTTTTCTCTGTCATTTCCCTCCCAGTTCCACCCACTCTGGGCTAGAGGGGCAAGTCCCAGGCCCCTCTCAGGAGTCTCTGTCCTGATCCAACACTCCAACTCTCTGCCTGACTCCCTCCTTCCCTCTAGCTCACAGGATCTTACCTTGTCCTGCAAGTGGAGGAGTACTGCCCAGATGGTTAAAGATCTTTTTATGCCTATTCTCTGAAGCAAAACTCTCTCCAGAATGTACTTTGGGGCTTTGGATTTTGATAATCAAAAACTAGAATTTTAAGACTCAATTTTATTTTAACAATTTGATTTCAAGAGTACATTTTGAAAGTTTATATAGAAAGCATATACCCCAGCAGCAGAGAATTATTTCATTATTTTTGAGTTTAAAAAGGGGTCATAGCCTTGCCCCTCTATTGGACTGTGAGTGTAGAATGCTAGTAATGAGTCCAGAACATTGGGAGAAGGAATGGGGCATAACAAGTGAGATCAGTGGCTCATAACAGAAAACAAAGGTAACACTGGCTGAAACAAAACCTAAACTTATTTCTCTTTCACGTGGAAGAAGCCTGCTGGTTTGTAGTCTAGGTCTTATATGTAGCTTTAGGGTCTTTCATCTTGGTGCTGCAGTTTAAGTTGTGGCTTCCAGACTTAAAATCACCTCACAGTCTGCAATAGCTGCTGGAGCTCCAGACATTATGCCCTAGTTCAGAGAAGCAGGAAGTAGAGAAAGAAAAATAAAAAAACAAAACAAAACATAAAAGTAACCTCTGAGTCATCACCCTTAGAACAGCCTTCCTGGAAGTCTACCTCTTGTACTCTTTCTCTTCTGGCACACTTGTCCAAACTGTTACATGGTCATAATGTAAAAGTGTTTGCAGAAAGTGATTAAGAAATTATTTAGGCAGATATTGAGGGTAAGCTTTCCTTTTAATGAAAAGCAGCCCCCAAATTTTCTTTTCTAACAAAGAGCAGCCTGTAAAATCGAGCTGCAGACATAGCATGCTGGAAGCTTGTACAGGCGAATGCAGGCAGTTGTGCCAATAGGAGACACTTGTGCTACCTGGGAGTAGAAATGTTCAAAAATGTAGCTTCATCTTCTCTTCTCTTTGCCAGCCATGTGTACAGTACATGCAGAACACATGGCTTCGGCTAAGTGGAAAGCCCATTTACATAATAAGATTAGGGTGGGGAGACCAGCCTTCCCAGCACACTGTGTAAATGTCGCACCTGGTACAACCCATCTGTGTGCTCTACGTAAATCAGACCCTGCCTCCTCAAGCCTGCATATAAAATCTGGTGCAGTCTGTTGCAGGCCAGCTTTTCTCTTTCAGATGCCCCTATCTTTTGCAAGAAAGAGAGCTGCTCCCCCTTCTCTTTCTTCTGCCTATTATAACTCCATTCCTAAACTCACTGCGTGTGTGTGTGTGTGTGTGTGTGTGTGTGTGTGTCCTTAGTTTTCTTGGTGTGAGAGGACAAACCCTGAGTATTTACCCAAACTAACAATATTGCTTCAGTCACACCTGCTGCCAGGGAGGAAGGAAAACAAAATCTTCTAGCTGACTCATTGCTGTTCCAAGTATTATAACTTGCTCCTACTCTCCTGCCCCAGCCCCCAAGAAGCACTTTTCTAGGAACCTCCCACACGCAGCTCCCTCTGCCTGAACTTGTTTTTGCCTTGCTGACCTGCCTGCACCTTGACTTGGGCAACACTACCCTTGTGTGGCTTCTCTGACCCATGTGCATGTAGATAGGTGGGCAGGTGGCCCCTAAGTGCTCCTTAGCAACTCCCTCTCACCCCTCTGGGCATGCACTCACCCTCAGCCATTATTTCCTCATGTTGAGCAGGAGCAGGGACGAGTTCCACAGGATTCACAGTTGTATTCCCAGCATCGGGTGCCTCACCTGGCCCTTAGTGTAACAATCAGCATTTACCTAACATGTGAATGAACCTTTCTGAGCCTCAGTTTTTTCACCTGTTATCAGGAGTGCTAGGGTCATTTTGAGGATTTAAAGTGATAACTTATTGAAACCTCAGAGCACAAATTACCCTTGGCCTGCTGACATTGCGATGTGACTGGTTATTTTTCTGAGTTCTGCTCCATCTTCCAATATCCCGCAGGTTTCCTGGGACTCTCCTGACCCACCCCGTAAGTCCCCTGCCTCATCTCTCCAACCCTTTGCTAAACAAGACCTGATTCCCTTTGCTTCCCCACCCTTGGAAATCTTGCTTCTTCCTTGGAAATGCTGATGTGTTTGTGGAGCTAGTTGTCTTGCGCTATATGTGGAACCTGCTTCAGGGTGCAGGTAGGTGTGTGAGCAGGTCCTGGGCTGGTGGGACCTGAGTGCAGGACAGTCCTTTGGGTAGAACTGATGGTGGGTTTTGGGGTGCAGGGGAGCACTCAGCTCGCTCCCCGGTGGGCTCCAGGCTCTTGGTCTCTCGTTCTCTCAAGAAGGGCAGAGGAGATCACAGCAGGTGCGTGCTGGTAAATACCGAACCCAAACAGTGTTTGCAGAAAGTGATTTATTTATGTAGAGAAAGAGAAAAAGGAGAAGAGAGAAAGCTTCCACAAACAGTGTGTGTAAGGGGACCCAAGTATGAATCCAGGAGAGGAAAAGCAGCTTCCACAAGAGTGGAAGGGACCCCAGGGGGAAATCCGCCCGAATGAGGAAGACAGGGACTTTTAACGTGGGATGGATGCCCACCTTCTCCAAGCCCCCTGACCAATGAAAGTTCCCTTAAACTTCCTCTGCAGTGATTGACTTTTTGATTCTTTCCTGTGCCCCTGAAAATTAAAACAGAAACCGTTAAATCTCCCGGATGGAGAGGCATGGGATGGGGGGCATGGCGCTGGGAAGTTCTTGCCCTTAAAACTACGCCCCCTTGTGGACCCAGAAAGAGAACACATTCCATCAGAACAAGCTGCTTGCATGGAAGCGGGACTCCTTGAGTCGTCAGGCTGTTGATGATCTCCCCTCCCTGGAGGAGACCGGATTCTTTTCTGAGTCTATGGGGGATATTCTTGGTGCCCTGGAAAGGACCCTGACCACAGCCAACTCAGCCTATGGGTTACAGTAAGTGATGCTTAGAACACATGAAGCTTTCTTGTGGGAACCCTCTGCAAGCTGCCTCACCCTCTTCAACTTTCACTGGCCACCTCCACCCCTAAGGTGAAGGGCAGACCCTACCAGATCAGACCAGGTTTCAATGCCCCCATGTAGGACCTCCTCCCCTGAGACTTCATCTTAGGGGAATCCAAGCATAGGAAGAAAGAAGTGAGCCTGAGGGAGAGGAGGCAAGTCTAGGAACCAGGAAGCTTAGTCCAGGCTGCACATCACATTCCTGGGTTTCAAAACATTCGCATTTCCATGCTGACCCTGTGATGTTGCCTAATGCCTCTTCCTACGTTTCTTGGCCATCTGGATATCTATTTTATAAAGTGTCTGTTCAAATCCTTTGCCTATTGCTATTTGCTATTCGGTGGTGTTATGATTCTTCTGATTCTTGGGTAATTTTTATTTTATTTTTCACTGGTCAGCAGCACCCAGGAGCTCCTGCCCCAACTCAGAAGGGGCAGGGATTGCGCTTGTCCCTGGCTCCCACAGACTCCATGGCGCATGCAGCCCTGGCTGCACCACCCTGCAGCAGCCAGCACAATGGCAGTTGCAGGCGAACTGGAGTGGCTACTGCCATCACTTTTGTACCTTGCTTTATTTCATATGGTCAACACTATATTTTGGTATTTATCCGTGCTGAAAAATTTCATTTTATGAATTGAAGTAAGTGTAAGTATCAGAGCCTTACCAATGGCAACATTTTTGCTTTTCTTGTTTTTAGTCACAAATAGTGTGGCAACAAACATCCTCCCACACTTCTTCCAGGTGCATGTGAATGACAATCTCTCTAGAATGGGTGCCTAAAAAGTGGAGTTTCCGGATAGTAATGCAAGTGCATCTTCAACTTTTCTATCTCTCAACTGCCCTTCCAGACAGGGCATGCGCGCTGACCCCCACAGCCAGCAACAGTTTGCATGTCCCCTGTTCTTCATCAAGATTTGGTATAACCAGGCTTCTAACTTCATAGATGATTTTGCATTTCCCTGCTGAGCAGTGATATTAAGAAGCTCTTCTAATAATCCCTATTCATTCTCATTCTTTCTGGAATTCTCACTGTCATACTTAGCCCACCATGTCATAATCTATAAATGGCAATAAAAACATCACTTCCCTAACAGGTGCTATCAATTAAATAAGGATATGAAATGAAGTGGAATGAGTCTGTGCCCGCTTGCTGGGGATGTCAAGTACTCTATATGTTTGCACTGTGACACTCATATGTATACATTGTATCAAGGTTTTACTTGAATTATGCATATGTTCTCTATCCTTAATCAACTTCTTACTTCTTAACTTTCCTTATCTATCAATGTCTGGGGCATATATACTATCATCTCCCACTATAATTAGGAATTTCTTCGTATTTCCTTATTTTCTTGTGCCAATCTTTGCTTTTTAGCAATTTAAAAGCTAATTGTTGAGGCATACAACTTCCATTTTTATATATTTTTGGTGAATTCCTAGTGAAGTTTTTTTGATATCATTATATACTCACTATTTTTTTTCCCAACAGTAGTTTTTTTTAACTTATGTGCTTACTTTTTTAACTGTATGGTTGAGATATAATAATATAGCTATAGCCATGCTGAAAATTTATTCATAATTACTTTTTTCATCCTTTAATTATTAAAGTTTGGATCAATTTGTTGTGAGTGTGGTTCTTATAGTTAGCACATTTAAAAAGTTAGCTTTATCTCACCTGTGACTTTGTCTTCTAATTTGAAGGTTTAGTCCTCCATTTATTTCTGTCATCTCCTTTTGGAACATTTACCATGACTTTCCTTTATGCCTCTCCCATGACCTTTCCTGCCTTCTACTGGTATGATTGGATTTTTTTTCTCCATTTCACCTTTTCTGGTTGCAAAGTTATCTACTGTATTAGGTTGAACCATGTGACATTGCCACATGTTGGTCAAAATTGGTCAGATATCAGCAATTTCATATGGTTCAATCCAATGCCTCTGTTCTTTTAATGATTATCCCCTTTTTAAAAATATACTTTAGCCAGGCACGGTGGCTCACGCCTGTAATCCCGCACTTTGGGAGGCTGAGGCGGGTGGATCACGAGGTCAAGAGATCGAGACCATCCTAGTCAACATGGTGAAACCCCGTCTCTACTCAAAATACAAAAAATTAGCTGGGCATGGTAGTGCCTGCCTGCAATCCCAGCTACTCGGGAGGCTGAGGCAGAATTGAGGCTGAGTTCAGGAGAATTGCCTGAACCCAGGAGGCAGAGGTTGCGGTGAGCCGAGATCACGCCATTGCACTCCAGCCTGGGTAACAAGAGCAAAACTCCGTCTCAGAAAAAAAAATTATACTTTAAGTTTTGGGGTACATGTGCAGATCATGTGGGATTGTTACACAGGTATATACATGCCATGGTGGTTTGCTACATCTATCCCATCTGTCATCTACATTAGATATTTCTCCCAATCTTACCCCTCCCTAACTTCTCCACCCGCTGCTATCACTCCCCACACCACCTGCAACAGGCCCTGGTGTGTGATGCTCCCCTCCCTGTGTCCATGTGCTCTCATTGTTCGACACCCACTTATGAGTGAGAACATGCAGTGTTTGGTTTTCTGTTCTTGTGTCAGTTTGCTGAGAATGATGGTTTCTAGATTCTTCCATGTCCCTGCAAAGAACATGAACTCATCCATTTAATGGCTGCATAGTATTCCATGGTGTATATGTGCCACATTTTCTTTGTCCAATCTATCATTGACGGGCATTTAGGTTGCTTCCAAGTCTTTGCTCTTGTAAACAGTGCTGCAATGAAAATATGTGAGGATGTGTCTTTATATTAAAATGATTTATAATAATTTGGGTATTTGAGTCAAATGGTATTTCTAGTTCTAAATCCTTATATTAGAATGATTTATAATAATTTGGGTATTTGAGTCAAATGGTATTTCTAGTTCTAAATCCTTGAGGAATCACCACACTGTCTTCCACAATAGTTGAATGAATTTACACTCCCACTGACAGTATAAAAGTGTTCCTATTTTTCCAAATCCTCTCCAGTATCTGTTGTCTCCTGATTTTTTAATGATTGAAATTCTAACTGGCATGAGATGGTATCTCAATGAGGTTTTGATTTGCATTTTTCTAATTTCTCTAATGACGAGTGATGAGAATTTTTTCTTATGTTTGCTGGCTACATAAACGTCTTCTTTTGAAGAGTGTCTATTCATATCCTCTGCCCACTTTTTGATGGGGTTGTCTGGTTTTTTCTTTCTTTTTCCTTTTATTTTCCCAAAAAAAAAAGAAGAAGAGCTCTGGCTAGCACTGTTCAGCTTAGTGAAGCTATCTGGCCACTGTTATCATTTATTCAGTCCCATGGACCTGGAACAGCATATTTTGCTGAGTTTTGAGTGTATTATATAATTCCTGATCAGCACTGTAAGAGCTTTGAATACCTCTTGAGCAGTCTATTGAAATGAGTGAACTGAAGACATACTTCACATTTTGAATAGGTAAAACATTCACATGTTCATAATTCAAAAGGTATGAGAGCACAGAGTAAAAAGCTTCCTTTTTGGGGGGAGGAGATTAATATGTCTGCTTTCCTTTGTTCTTTGTACTCTCATGGCAGGACTGCTAGTGGGAGTACCCTTTCTGCAGGAAGTAAAAAGAATTGCTTTTTTTTTTTAAGAGGAAGAAAAAGAGGGCGAGAGAATGGAAATGTTGCTTTATTCTAAAAAATGGGTATTAATAATGGCCGATCAGTATTTCATTTAAATCTGTGAGTAGATGTGATGTGGTATTGACAAGAATGTATATTTCGTATATTTAAAGTGGAGAGCTCTATACATCTTTATTAAGTTTACTTGTTCTGGATCTGAGTTCAAGTCCTGGGTATCCTTATTAATTTTCTGTCTCATGGAGTCTAAGTCTCTATGTATCTGGGTGTTAGGATCGTTAGCTCTTATTGTTGCATTCATCCTTTTACCACTATATCTTTGTTGCTTTAAAATCTATTTTATCAGATGTGAGAATTGCAACTCCTGCTTTTTATTTTTTATTTTATTTTATTTTATTTTTTGAGATGGAGTTTCATTCTTGTTACCCAGGCTGGAGTGCAATGGCGCGATCTTGGCTCACTGCAACCTCTGCCTCCTGGGTTCAGGCAATTCTCCTGCCTCAGCCTCCCGAGTAGCTGGGATTAC
>CM052648.1:140476126-140604076 GCA_028533165.1 Leontopithecus rosalia
GTTTTCTCATTTTATTTCATTAAGTTGGTCTTTGACCTCTGATATCCTTTCTTCTGCTTGATCAATTTGAGTGTTTAAACCTGTGCATACTTCTCAGAGTTCCCATATGGTATTCTTCAGTTCCATTAATTCACTTATATTCCTCTCTAAATTGTCTATTCTCATTAGGATTTCGTCAAACCTTTTCTCAAAGTTCTTAGTTTCTTTACATTGGGCTACAACATGTTCATTTAACTCACAGAAGTTTCTTATTATCCATCTTCTGAAGCCTGATTCTGTTAATGGGATGCACTTGTTCTCTATCAAGCCTTGTTCCTGAGGAACTGCATTCCTCTTTAGAGGGAGAAGCATTCTGATTTTGAGTATTCTCAGCCTTTTTATGCTGGTTTCTTCCCATCATTGTAAATTTATCCACCTGTCATCTCTGTAATTCCCAACTTTCAAATTAGGTCTCTGAGTGGACGTCCAAGTTGTTAATTCCCATGGCTGAAATATGAGCAACCCACTGTGCTGGCCGAAACAGTGGCGTTAAGACTGATGGTGCTTTTCTACCCAGGAATCTGCAGTCTGGCTTCCTTCTTGAGTCTGTAATAGGCAACTCTGCCTTCCCAGAGCTCCAAACATCAGTCAGAAGGAGAACCAGTCCCGTTTACTCTGCACCAAGAGCTGCCACGCCAAGGTGCCAGCAAAACTGCTGTGCCAGCCACAAGAGTTGCGCTGGCCACCCATGGGGCTCCTCCACTGGGAATCTTCTGCTCCTTGAGTGACAAAAATTTGTCTGAAAGTTTGGCGTCCTCTCGTTCTCTGCACTTTCACTGGGAGCTGCAATCCTGAGATGTTAGTGATCAGACATCTTGCATCGTTCCCGGTTGTCTGTTTTTTCTTGTAGATTTATTTGAGTTCTTTGTAGATTCTGGATATTAGCCCTTTGTCAGATGGGTAGACTGCAAAAACTTTTTCCCGTTCTGTTGGTTGCTAGTTCACTCTAATCATAGTTTCTTTTGCTGTTCAGAAGCTATGGAGTTTAATTAAATCCCCTTTGTCTATTTTGGCTTTTGTTGCCCATGCTTTTTTTTTAACATGCATATTAGACTCAACAAAAACAGTCAATGAATACCTTCTCTTAAATACTCTAAGTACCTTAGAATATGTCTACCCTGACAACCATCTTTTCCATTTTACATGGAAATATTTTGGTTTCATTTTGTCATCACCAACATAATCCGTATTAATACCACTGATATTCACTGTCAGTACTTATTTCACTACCAGTCCATGTTCTACCAGTTCATTTGCTGTCTTTTCTTCCTGAAGTACACTCTAGAGATCTTCAGTAAAGAACTTTCAGCAGTAAACTGTTTCAGCCTGTCTAAAAATGTCTTTATTTCACTGTCACTCTTGGATAGGAATTTAGCTGTATACAAATTTCTAGTTTGGCATTCATTTGCTTTCAGTGCTTTTATGATATTCTGTTGCCTTAGGCCACATCTGTTGCTGTTTGGAAACTTCTTGATAGTTCAAGCTTTGTTCTTTGGAAGCAAACTTTTGTTCCTCTCTGGGTTGTTTTACAATGTCCTCTTGGTCTTTAGTGTTCTGAAGTTTCTCTATAACTGTATATAGAGAAACTATATACCGTTATATATATGTATATGTATGCGTTTTAAAAATCTTTTTCTTTATACATTGAAAGTCTTCTATTGTGAATACACTTAATAAAAAATAATTTATTAACTTTATTTTACAATGTTCATAACTCTACATTTCTTTGGTAAATTTGTGTTTTCATTTGATATCATCTCTTAACGACTGAAGAACTTCCATTAACATTTCTTGCTGCACTATCAATAAACTATTTCTGTGATCAATAAATTATTTCAGATTTTTGTTTTAAGTTTTTGAAAACGTTTTATCTGTTACAGAATTCTAGGATGACTGTTTCTCTTTTTAATACTTTAAAAATTTCACTACTTTGTCCTTTGGTTTGCACAGTTTCTATTGAAAAGTATTCTTTCATTGCTATTATTGTTTCTTTCTATATATTGTGTTTCCCTTAGTTGCTTTCACTATAGTTGTTTTTAATCTTCATTTTTTAACTATTTGGCTATAATCTGTCTGCATGGTTATTTTTAAGTTACATATTCTGCTTTTCTCCGAGATTCTTAGGATGTGGCTTGATGCCTTTCATTTTGAAGAGGTGTGAATTCTTGGTTATTATTTCTATAAATATCACTTCTACCTCATTCTCTTGCTCTTTCCTTCTGATTACAGTTATACATATTATAAATATTTGGTATTGTACTAAAGCTCCTGGGTGCTTTGTCGTTTTTCTTCTTTCCCTCTTTTTATTTCTGGATATTTTACTTTGGATATTTTCAACTCAACTAACTTTAAGTTCAATTATAGTATCTTCAGCTCTTTCAACCCTGCTGATGCACCTATCAAAGGCTTTTCATAGCAGACAATTTATAATCATTTCTATAATATTTTATTATAGTTTTAATCTCTCTGCTTAAATCGCCATATCTTCATGCATGTTGTGTACCTTTTTCACCAAAAGCTTTAACATTTTTTATTACAGTTACTTTAAATTTTCTGTATGATAGTTCTGACAACTGGCTGTTTATGAATCTGATTCTGTTTGTTTCTATTTTTACAGTATGTTAACATGTGTTTGTGTGGATGTGTATGTGTGTGGTGTGTTTTCTAAAAATTTTAACAGAATGCTAGTTGTTTTATGTATTTCAGCCATAGAGGTTAAGGTATATAATAGCTCCCATTTTTTTCAGACTGACAACATAGACCACTTTTGTTGGGTCTTCCAAATTCAGCTGATTAATTTTATCAAGACCACACAAAGATCCTTCTTCCCATTCTCCATCCCAGTTGAGACAATTCTCATGTTCCACTCTTCACCATGGATATTTGTCCCTTTCTCAAATTTTAAGCTACTTGTTTGCTTTGTGATCTCAGCTGTTTGACGAGCTCAAGGTTATGATATTTTAGTTCAATCAGTATTTACTTATTAGTGTGAGAAATAGTACTTGCATCTTCTACAACCTAAAGAAAAATGGAAGTTCTCACAACTTCTTTAAACAAAATTCTCCAGTGCCACAGATTTGTTCTACAAGTCCAATTTCCTTTCCTTGAAACACATGGTACATTAAGCTTTTCAATATATCTGGAGAGGAGAGTTGATATCCTGGTCTCAGTATCTTTTCTAATTTTGCAACAAATGTGTATCTGTTGATACAGACTTACTTGCAGGATTTAATTCTGTTCTGTATTTAATCTAGAGGACTGTTTATCTTATTTTTTGATATACATTTACTTTCAAGATGTATTTTAAAGCAAATGTACCATATTTAATTAAGTTGTTATGCACTTCTTAGAAAAGAGGGGAACTGTTATCTTGTTTTCTTATACTCTCTTCTTGATATCTGTGCTTTAAAAAGTTATCATCCTACTTAATCCTTCCTATTAACTGATGTTTTGGGCTCCCCAAAATTACTATGTTGAAATCCAATCTCCAATGTATTTAGATGTGACACCTTTGGGATATAATTAGATCATGAGGGTGGAGCTTTCATAAACTAGATTAGTGCCCATGTAAGAAGCATCATAAGACAGATTGTTTCCCATCTCATTGCCATGTGACCATACAACAAGAAGACAGCCAGGTGCAAGCAGGAAGCAGGACTTCAGACAGAAAGCAGGACTTGGCCAGGTACTGAATCTGCTGGCACCTTGATCTTGGACTTCCTAGTTTCCAGGACTGTGAGAAATAAATGTTTGTTTTTTAAGCTACCCAGGCTATGTTACATTTATTACAGCAGCCCAAACTAACAAATACAAACTGACTAATATAGTCTTTAGGCAGATTTCACAGCATTTGGCCACTCTTCTTTCTGTTTTGAAAATCTCTCTTGCTTTGAATCTGGGTCTCAATTTCTTTCCTTCTCTCCTTCTCTCTCTCTCGTTATCTCACTTTCCCTTCCACTTCTTCTTCCTCTTTCTCTACCTGTCTCTCTTTCTCTGTCCATCTATGTGTCGTTTTCTTCCTCTCTTATTCTCTTGTGTCTCTCTTTCCTTCTCTTTCTCCCTCTCGTCTTCTATCCTATCTTTTAATCTAATATTCCTCCACCTAAACATTCAGTATTAAAATTCTTCAAGTATTTATTTTAGACTCAGGAAAATTAGACAGTCCAGATAGTAAATATTTTAGGTTTTGCAGGCCATATGGTTTCTGATGAAACTACTTTTGGTTTTTTGTAACACAAGAGTAACCGTACACAATATAGAAATTAATGGCATGACTGTGTTCCAATATAACGGCATTTGTAAAAACAGGCAGCACGCAGATTTGGCCAGCAAGTGA
Organism: Leontopithecus rosalia; assembly: GCA_028533165.1. Taxonomy (NCBI): domain Eukaryota; kingdom Metazoa; phylum Chordata; class Mammalia; order Primates; family Cebidae; genus Leontopithecus; species Leontopithecus rosalia. The sequence goes on from CM052648.1 coordinate 140,480,502, forward strand.
TAGTTGGTCAATCCTCATTTAGGTGCGCTCTCTCTCTCTCTCTCTCTCTCTCTCTCTCTCTCTCTCTCTCTCGCTCTCTCTCTCTCTCTCTCTTTGTTTCTTTCTCATCTGTGAGTTATGGTATCTTTCCCATATGGTAAAATACATACGAACTGTGACCTCTGACCACTAGTTAATAATATATATTGAGTCCAAAACTCTTCTGCACTCTAGCCCTGTTTCTAATCAAGTAGTAGTTATTTTTCCACACAGATGTCTCAATGGATCTCAGAAAAAAAAATATCAGAGGTGTAATGTATGATTTTCTCTATCAATTTTCTCTTTTTTCAACTTCCCAATATAAATATGTGGTGATACCCTCCAGCTGTAGTTGAAAATGAAGTACAGGCTCCTTTGGCTCTTCTCTCTCCATGGGGCACCTGGGATTACCAAATTATGTTGATTTAACTTTAAAATGTATCTCAAATTCATCCAGTTTTCTCAATTGCAATTTTGACTTCTCTAAATTAATCGACAATTACATATGGCCTACAATGCTCCTATTTGTGTCTTCAATGTTTAACATACCACCCGAAGAACTTCTATTCTCCTGAAGTTAAGTTTTACTCACAAAGTGGAAGGAAGTACATTCAAATCATTTTTTTCTTAAAATGCTTTGATCTTTGTCCAAAATACAAATTTCCACATTTCTCGTACAAGTTCTGTTGTGATCTGGAAACACTTTAGTCTCTTCCTGCAGCAGTTTTACCTGACTCATGAATTTTCATTCATGTTAGCTTACTCTCAGGTGATTGAATCCACTAAACTTTTTTCTAACTTCTGAGATAGAAACATATGATACTTATTCAAACTGCAGTATTTTTCATTGACTTTTTGCTGACAACTTTCTATTTATCCTTCATATCTCACATTATATATAAATTTCTCAATCATGCATTCTAAGGAGCTCAATCCAACTTTTGTAATTCTGTTGTAATTTTCATGTTATTTATATTTTACTGACATAAATTGCAAGTTTGTGAATATTTTTTGTTTAATATTTGTTTAATTGTTTTTATCTTACTGCAGTGTGAGCTCTAGCAAAATAAGGCTCATGTTTATGCCTATCAACATTATATGCCTAGTAATCAGAAAAAGCATAAATTATAGGTCTTTAAAAAGTATTTTAAAAATATTTGTCTGCACAAATAATTTAAAAATGAACTGGGCATGATGGTGCACACCTGCAGTCCCAGCTACTCCAGGGTCTGAGGTGGGAGGATTACTTGAGCCTACAAGATTGAGGCTGCAGTGAGCCCTGATCATACCACTGTACTCCAGCCTGAGCAACAGAGCAAGACCCTGTCTCAAAAATAAAAATAATGATAATAATTGATATTTAAGCAATATTCCAAGATAGTAAAATAGCTGATAGTATTATAATATATTATATGGCTTTAAAAAACTAAAATCATTTTATTCTCGTATAATAATTTTAGAGACAGTAATATATAAAACTAACACTAAATATTAGGCCAAATAGTCTATGAAATAGCAATAAATTACTACACAAATATCCATATAATGGAGAAGAAGAATCTGCCAAAATTATCTTTTAAATGAAGGAAAATCTGATAAATACATGGTGTGGTGTCACGGCAGAAAATGCTAATTTTTTCTTATAGCTTGTCTTTCCTAGTGTTTGCTTGTTATTTTACTTAATAATTCCTCTTCTTTTGTTATTGCTGCTCCTATATATCAAATTTTGTATGAAGTTAGATCATTAGAAACATACCGCTTAGTTTCCAACCTCTATTGACTAAAGAGTCTAAACTCATTTATAATTCAGTGAGCATACCTGGACATTAACTCAACATTTTTAGGGCTAAAATCCCTTAAAATTGGATAAATGTGAAAAGTGATCCTTTACAAATGAAAGCTGCTATGGTACAAAACAAAAGCCTGAGTCTATTTACACAATAACACTTCAGGAGATATATCTCTGCTTTAGCTTTCTGTTACTCTCTAGTATTTTAAAATGCATATCATGTAAACATTCCTCTACAAAGAACTAGCAATGAATTTTTAATAAATTCTTAGCCAAATTTCCAGTTTAAGTGACAAATATTTTGCTACAAAAGTATCACTGACAAATTATATTTAAATAAATAAACTAAAATCTATTATTAAATGGATTGCCTCCTTTTCTGGAATGCAGAGTTCATATTTGAGTTTGTCAGAAATTAAATAGTCATGAATTTTTAATAAAGCATGGATGAATATACCAATCACTTGAGAGTTATTGACACATCTATATCTGTATGGTAGTGTCTTATTAAAGTATTTCTGCTCTTTTCTTAATAGGATTTATTCATTCAGTATTAATAATAGATGAACATTTTTAATTCATTTCTACTGTTGAATCCTATTTGTACTTTTGGAGAAACATCATTAAAACTGATTTTATAAAACTTATTTTTCATGACACATGTGTATAGGAGTTACTGTTCTTTAAAAAAATTCTGTGTGACTACAATTCCCACATTATTATAAATAAATTATTCACTTGTTAACTGCCAGACATAACTGTCTTTTCTTGCACTGTTCTCCTTGAAGGTGGCCGTAGAAATGATATACTTAACATTATCCAAGGAATATGTATTATCTACTATTCTCTTAGAGAGAGATATTACTCACCTTGCCTTCTGGTTTTCACTGAAATGCTAATAGATTTAGCTTACAGGTCTGAGGTAGTCTTTATTTTACATAAATAAGCAGGAACATTTACAGTTGTCCAATAGTGGTCAGGCAATTTAAAGCTTCAATGTCCACTTATGCTTTTTAATGTGCAACCACTGTAAAGCCAGTTGCCTCGCAGGGAATCAAACGGACACATTCATCCCTCTCCATGCCTGATAACTATGTCATCACTCAAGCTCGTTATCTGGCCTCGCCACATGGCTTCCCCACACTCGCCTCTTCATATAATACCCAAGGCCACACTCAGCATTAAACTATGCATCCAACCCCCAGCCTGCTGTTGAAAAACCTACAAAATAATTTTTTAAAAGAAGCCCCCACCAAACTCTGCTCAGTAATGGTCTGCCTCATACGCCCCTCCTTCCCCGCAAGGCCCACTTACCCAAGTTCCTGCCCACCTACCAATGACAGCTAGCTCCAGGCACTTCCTGCCTCTCAACAGCCAATGAAATTGCCTTCACTTTGTTTCCCCTATAGCCAATCAAGGCCCACTTACCCAAAGTCCCACCCACCTACCAATGACAGCTAGCTCCAGGTACTTCCTGCCTCTCAAGAGCCAATGAAATTGCCTTTACTTTGTTTCCCCTATAGCCAATCAGGGCCCACTTACCCAAGATCCCAGCCACCTACCAATGACAGCTGGCTCCAGACACTTCCTGCCTCTCCACAGCCAATGAAATTGCCTTCCCTTTGTTACCCCAATAGCCAATCAATTGCCTTCCCTCCCCATAAATCCTCACGCCCTAAACAGCTGGGCATGACTTCTTTGGCCCCTTCCAGGACCACAAAACCTCACCCAGGAGCTGAATAAATTAGCTTTTCATTTTCTTATACTTGCCTCAGTTTCCTCATTTTATCTCAGCAATAAACCTTACAACCACAGTGACCACAAAGGAATAATCCAGAATCAGTTTGTCTGGGTTATTAGGATAAAACAACCCTAACTGAGTGACAGATGAGTTCTATCATATCACAGTCTCAAAAATAAGAAATATATTTCCTTCTTAAACAGTATTTTACTTATAAAATGCAAGTTTAAAAGTTACTTATTTAATTTCAATGTCCAATTAAATAGACCCCAAATTCTTTGCATTTATCCTATTGATATAAAAATGTATTTCCCCAGCAAAGTCTTTCAGATTGTTACTTTCATAAACCTGAAGCAGTATAAACAATTGTGGATCGTCATATATTTAGAAACATTTATTACTGCTAAACAAAGGCATAAAAACCAATGCCAAATAAAACAAAATAAAAACAAACAAACTCTTACTATCTGCTGTCCACTAAACAGATGTTTGCTGAGCACCCATTTCATGCTGTGCAGCAGTTTGCTAGGAACAGCAGAGAGAAAATAAAGTGAATCATCACCTTCTTGCTCTTAGGGACTATATAGCAGGAGAAATGGAAAGAAACAAATATTCAAGGTAATAAATGTATTATTACACATGATATGCTCCATGCTCTGCCATACTCTCTTAAAGTACTGTATAATGGATTTTAGGTTTGGGATCCAGGGAAGGACTCTGAAGAAATGGCATTTAAGTTGGGAACTTAAGGGTAAAAAGTCAGTCAAGCATATTAGAGGAAAAGAACATGCCAAGAAGAGGAAATAATATGTGCACAGAAAGAGGATACATACTATTTAAAATTTGCTATTTAAAAAATTTCCCTTCTTCCCAGATGCATTTCATTCTGTTATTTAAGAAACTTTACACTTGTCCTGGAAGGTCAAAAGCAAACATGGCAGATAAGTATGGGTGCTAAATCTAATCTAACCTATGTGCTTCAACATGGAAGAATCCTCAGAGGAAGTGACATACTCAAACTAATTACAGATTGAGTTGGTCAGGAGAAATGGGGAGAGGCATAAGTACTGCCTGTGACGAGGCTGAACAGAAATATAGAGCCCTTTACCTCCTTCGGAGTCTTTCCAGATAAGTTTGAAAGGTAGGATTGAAGCACTTCAGCAGGACGGTAACATGAACTGATTTATATTTTTACATAAATAAACTTTGTTTTTCAGAGGACTCTGACTACATGTAGAGAGAGACTATCTTGAAAAGAAAAACAACCATGAAAACCACACAAATACAGAGAAAGCAATTTTAAAATGTTGTTTTCTGGATATTCATTGATAGGTGTCTGTGATAAAGGACGGCAATGAAAAGTATATCACAAAAAAATGTAAAAGGGCACGGCGCGGTGGCTCACACCTGTAATCCCAGCACTTTGGGAAGCCGAGGTGGGTGGATCACGAGACTACCTTAGTCAACATGGTGAAACCCCGTCTCTACTAAAAATACAAAAAATTAGCTGGGCATGGTGGTGCGTGCCTGTAATCCCAGCTACTCAGGAGGCTGAGGCAGGAAACTGCCTGAACCCTGGAAGCGGAGGTTGCGGTGAGCCAAGATCGCGCCATTGCACTCTAGCCTGGGTAACAAGAGTGAAACTTGGTCTCAAAAAAAAAAAAAAAGTGTAAAGTGTAAAGGACGTTTAACAGGTAGTAGCACTGACATGGCTAGTAATTTATTCAGTAGAGATAAGGTTAAGTTAAATTGCATCAATATCCCATTTAAATATTATATCTAATATATAAATGCATATTTAAAACAATATGACCAGTATATATCTATAGATTCTGAAACTTTATTTTTAAGTCCATATTTTTAAAATTTACTTATAATTGCTATATATCAAAATATGAAATGTATGAAAATATAAAAAATTTTGATGAAAATGGCAGCTATTCTTTTGATTATATTTTCCTCCTCAATAACCCAAAACAGCTATTTGCAGTAATTCTAAATAAGATACCTCTTATTTTTCTCCGTTATGAAACAACATAAAACTTCATCTTTGTAAATTGAGTCATTCTCTATTTGTGCCAAGGTCCCTGTGAAGAAAATTCCTGATAAATTATATTATTTTTGAGGTCTTGTCTGTCATTTTTTTCCATAGTGTATCTTTCCTACTTGAGGTATCCATGTGGTTAATTAACTTTGTGGGTGGTAGCACAGCACATACGAAAAATTAATGTCAAGGGAAGAGCACGGATTCTGTGAATCCAGACTGTAGCTATGAGAGAGATCTGGTTGGCTTGGCCTCAACCCTACAGCCCTGGTTCTTGGAAAGGAAATGCACCCTGAATGCCATCACGGATATATAATCACAAATATAGTACAACCTCTGATTCACACAGAATACAATCAGTATTTCTTGTTGGATTTCCATCTGAGTCGTGGTTTTTCTATTTTCCACATGGAACTAGTCTTCAGCTCTGAACTTCAAGGCTATAGCCCTGGAGTTGATTCTAATTCTTAGAGTTTATCTCTACTTGTATTATGCCTCAGCTCGTGATAATCTGTCACCACTCAGAACTCTGAAACTAGGATTTTGGTATCTACTATACACAGAAAAACATGTTTTCCTAGGACTCCTTGGCCATGTTACTGGGTTCCCAATTTTGAAGTTAGGTCACCTGTATATTGATAATATCCATGATTACTCTTAAGTTCCCCATGTCTTTTGTTCTTTAAGCTCTTGTTTTATGAAGAAATTTGAAGGTTGAACTAGAAGATACCATACATATCTAATTCCAGATCTTAAGAGCATTTATTTAAATTCACGCATAGCATTCAGTCTCTGGGAAAAAAAAATCATTTTATATATAAGTTTTAGATTACATGCATCTAGAAATCAGAGCACATCTAATTGTATCTTAAATTACAATTGGCCAAAAACTTTCTTTGCCTGACTGGAAAATTGTACACATAAAATAATCCAAGATTGTATAAATATTTTCTTAAAAACAAATTTCCCAATTGGCAGGTTGTTTGAAAGGTGCTGATCTCCTATGTTTTCATACATTCTCTATAAAAGGTCTATCCCAAAAAGGGGAAAAAGTCATGCTATTTGTATGTAGTCAATAATTTTACTCTTGTGTTTCTGGACAGCCTCATATAAAATATTGCCCTATTAATGTTTTAAAATACCTGCTTGCCATCATTTTTTTCCAGTTTTTAAACATTTTTAACTATATTTTCTGTGCCTTTTTTTCCCACTTTTCCAGATGACAGAAGACTCATTAATTCTCAATCCAACTAAGGTCACAAATTTATTAAGTGGGGATAATAGGTGTAAAGCTTCTGACTTAATGGTGCCTTTTGCAAGTTCTCTGCAACCTACTTAATTTCTGAAGTCCTCACTGACATATTCATTTGCTTATGGTTTCCTATTACATCCTATTCTACATGTGTCACTCAGAGAACTCCATTAGCACTAGTGTAGTTCTTAATTACCGCTTTGTTAGTGTGAGTGGTTTGCTTTACAGATTCTTTCTTAATCAGATAAAACATTCCTAGGGACAATTTTGAAAGATTTTGTTTAACTAGATCCCTGAGCTAATAAATAACATGTTTAAGGCTATTTAAAGGTTTTTAAATATTTGATGGTGGTATGGAATAAGTTGAAAATTTGCTGATGTTCTGTTTTTATTTAAAAAGTATTAATAACTTTCTGTTGAATTAGTTTAACCTCATTTACTTAGTTAACAAATTACTTCACACTATAAATTCAAAACCATTTTCTGAATGAAATAAGCCTTCCACAGACAAGAAAGTCTATGGCAAATTGGTACGATAGGAAGTGTTAATGGTAATTAAGGATCAAAAGTCTAAGAGGACAATTTCTTGTATGTCAACACCAAAAAACCCCCAAATGTATGTTTGGATTTATTTTTCTGTTTTATTTCTATTTTGTCTTAAGGGGAAACTCTAACTAACAGTAACCGTGAAAGCAAAACAAACAAACAAATCTGCCATTGAACTTACAAATGCAGAAGTAATGTGCATCAATTCTTTTTATTCTTGCTCTTATTGCATTGTTTTTTCCTTTGTGGCAGAAATTTTGTAGATCTTTTAACAAAGCCATGTTTTTATGGAAAAATTAATAAATTAAACGTTCTCAAAAATAAATCTCTATTACTGTATTTTCAGGGTATAAGTTAATAGGCTTCTGTGGCATTATAAGAAGTATCTCAGTGAACTCAATGTCACAGACTACTTTGCTCTCCATATTGGAATATATAATCTGAAAAAACTTTATAATAAGATGAAGCTGAGAAAGAGAATGTAGTGATTGAAGACTGGTCCTTTCATTTTTCTCTAAAGGTTTTTTTTTCAATAATATATATCTATTACACTTTTTAATTACAATAAAGTTCTATCTCTAAATTAGAAATACTATTAATTCGATTCTCTTGTCTCTGCCATGGGCATAGTGCCACCCGTTCTGCAACAGCAGAGCTCAAAGCCCTGGCCTTTCTCTGTTTTGTATTACTAATCAAGCACATGTGTAGAAGTTTTACATTTGCAGTTTGTACTACACTCATATGAATCCTTATTCTTTGTAAAGTTAGGATGAAGAAAGGATGGAGAAGAGAAACAGAGCTATCAGTTCGCTTTACATATAACCTGCCTAGGTGGCTTTCTATATGGTCTGATCTGTAATTTGCTTGTAAGCTAGCATATCCTCAAATATGCCCCATCAATTCCAAATAGTTTCTGAAATTCCTGCCAGTATAGCAGAAATGGATTTTTTTGGTTTGTTTTTTGTTTTCAATTATATATATATGTATATATATATATATATATACACATATATACATATGTATATATATATACACATATACATATATACATATATACATATATATACACATATACATATATATATACACATATACATATATATACACATATACATATATACATACACATATACATATATATATACATATATACATACACATATACATATATATATACATATATATATTATTGCATTTTGCGTTCTGGGGTACATGTAAAGAACATGCAGGATTGTTGCATAGGTATATACATGGGAATGAGGTTTGCTGCTGCCATCCCCATCACCTATATCTGGCATTTTTACCCATATTATCCCTCCCCAACTCCCTACCCACAACTGTCCCTCCCCAGTCTGCCACCACAGACCTCAATGTGTGATGCTCCCCTCCCTGTGTCCATGTGTTCTCATTGTTCAACACCCACCTATGAGTGACAACATGCAGTGTTTGAATTTCTGTTCTTGTGTCAGTTTGCTGAGAATGATGGTTTCCAGGTTCATTCATGTCCCTACAAAGGACACAAACTCATCATTTTTTATGGTTGCAAAGTATTCCATGGTGTATATGTGCCACATTTTCCCTATTCAGTCTATCATCAATGGGCATTTGGATTGACTCCAAGTCTTTGCTATTGTAAACAGTGTGGCAATGAACATACATGTGAATGTGTCCTTATAATGGAACTATTTATAATCCTTTGGATATATACCCAGTAATGGGATTGCTGGGTCAAATGGAATTTCTATTTCTAGATCCTTGAGGAAGCACCACACTGTCTTCCACAATGGTTGAACTAATTTACACTTCCACCAACAGTGTAAAAGTGTTCCCATTTCTCCACATTCTCTCCAGCATCTGCTGTCTTTAATATTTTTTTGAGATGGAGTCTTGCTCTGTCAATAGGATGGAGTGCAGTGATGTGACCTTGGCTCATTACAACCTCTTCTTCCTGGATTCAAGCAATTCTCCAACCTCAGCTTCCTGGGTAGCTGGGATTACAGGTGCACACCACCATGCCCAGCTATTTTTTGTATTTTTATTAGAGATGGGTTTCAACATTTTGGACAGGCTGCTCTTGAACTCCTGACCTCAGGTGATCTGGCTTCCTTAGCCTCCTAAAGCGTTGGGATTAGAGGCAGGAGCCACTGCACCAGGCCCAGTTTCCTCATTTCTATCTGATTCCCTAATAACTATTATGTACAGCCTATTTCAAAGGCAAAATCCTCCCTCCTGTCCTCACTACAATCAGATGTACTATGGATATTCTACCTTGTTTCAGCTTTTAAAAACAACAAACAAACAATTATACTTTGCTTTATATGTGATAGAATGTATACACATATTTTCTTCCATAATTTTTGAGAACAGTAACTGTGTCTAACCAATCTTCATATTCTCCACTGGACTGACCATAGCATTTTGAATATAATTTGGAATCAATTAAATACATAAATAAACAAGTAAATTTTTATGGTGCAGAGAAAGTATTATTATAATTTAATTTAAAAGGGCTCTGAGATGTAAACTACTTTTCTGGGATAGTGCCAAATACAAATGCAATCAAGAATTTAAAGCATTCTGAAAATACTGAGAAAGATCATTGTAAAAGAAAGCTAAGAGTTTGTTTAAAACTATGAGAAACAATAAAAAATGATGCATATGTTTGACTTTAGCAAAAGCATGTGTTTTCTGGAGTAAGCAAGGCAGGAAGTAAAATGGACATCCTATTAATGCCTCTCATATGCAGAGATGGCCAAGGTCTGGTAGTGATTTTCATGATGATGCGTCTGGGAAGCTTATTATTTTGTAACCAGCTATATCACCTTCCCCCAGCAAAAGACATTTGTTTACCTTCTTTCCTCTTTTATTCACTTAAGACATATAAGAAGAGAAGTATCACTGCTTCAGAATTAGGTTCACTGCTTCAGAATTGGGCTATTTCAATAAGTAAGGCAATTTTATTACAGATATCAGATGCAACACATATTTGGTAAATCTTAATAACCATATTCTTACACCTACACAATAAATTACTAGTAAAAACTGCTTTAGCTGTGACATTTTCACTATTTGCATTAACATGAACTCTTACATAGGCCTATATTCCAATCTTGAAAAGAAAAGCGTTCACAAACATTATGACATTTGATTGAAATGAGTAACTTAAAAAACATCTTATTAAAATATCTTATAAAGTTGGATTTCTCTTCAAAAGCTATATAAAACAAGTCTATAATTATATCTAGCACTTTTTCTTCAAGATGACATGAACTACTTCTTATTCTGATATTTCAGAACTTCTCTTTGTCCCTCTCTCTCTGTCTCTCTGTCCTACACAATTAATGACTTCAAACTTCTAGTTAGACTTCAAGTATCTGATTCTCATGTTTCTTCAGTACACTATTCAAACTCTTTGAACAGATGAACAAAGCATTTCATAGTCAAACTTGAATAGATTGTTATAAAACAATATTTAAAGGTCATTCAAGTATTCCTATACTTAAAGTTATTTGTATTTTGGAAAAAGATGTCCTGAGTGTCTATAAACCAAAAGTATAAAAGGAAATAAATAACAAAAATTACCCAAATTTTGAGCAGCTTGGAAACTAACTGGGTAGACATTTCCATGAGAGTTTCCCAATAAACTGTGTTGCCTGGGGTATGTCGTACGGTCCTTCATTTAACAATCTGATTTGACCTCCAGCTCAGGTATTTTAATCTTGTTGTTGGATCTTTTACCCTTTCTTTAAGTACTGAAGTGAGTAAAACATAATTGAAATCGTATGCAATATTATAAAAAATAGTTGATATTATACATCTTTTATATAAACTACCTTAACTTCATGTGCAATAAGTCATTTAATCCACTTATTATCAACTAGAAGTAATGTTACCTCCCAGGGGACATTTTCAATGGAAATATTTTTTGTTTGTCAATATTGGAGTTGTGGTATCTAATGGGTAGATACCAGGAATGCTACTAAGTATCCTGCAATTCATAGAAACGACTAACTCTTGAAAAAAAAATTATCTTTTCCAAAATGTCAATAGTGTCAAAACTGAGAAACCGTAATTTATTTTTACAAAACCTGTGAGATAAATAGCTATTATTGCAAGTTTATTGATTATTTTCTTAATGAGGAAATTATAGTGTTAACAGCTTTCCGAAGTCACATGGAAAATAAATAATTGAACTGGAACTTGAATCTAGGCAAATTCAAGTAGTTTGGCAGAGAGTACATTATCACAGGCATTATGTACTTGCACCAATCTTGTAATAGGCAACTTCTGAAGTGGCTCCCAATATTCTCCACTTCCTTGTATTCATGTGAATGTGTAACACCCTCCACCTGTGTACAAAATAGGGCTAGTAATTTGTTTCTTAAGAAGAGATTAGAGCAACATTCTTAAAATGCTAGGATATCATTAGATATCTTAGAATGCTAGGTTGTAAAAGACTGTGATATAGCTTTGACTGGTACACGCTTCCTTTGGCTCTTTTGGCTTACTTTTTTGATAAAGCAAGTTACTATGTTGTGAGCTGCCCTACAGAATGAATGCTTCGTGTAGCAAGAACTTATATCCAACAGCCCTGGAGAAAGTGAATACAGCCACTAGTCATGTGAGTGAGCTTGGAAACTGATAGTTTCCCAGTCAAATCTTCATATAAAACTGCAACTCTGGCTGGTTTCTTGACTATATCTTATAAAATATCCAAAGTAGAAGACCCATTTAAGCCATCCTATGATATCTGGCTCATAGGAACTGTGAGATAACAAATGGTACTATTTTAAACCACAAAATTTTCGATAATTTTTATGCAGCAATAGATTACCAAAACAGATACATAATTTGGAATTCATTTTAAATGTGTCTTTCAACAGTATTCACAAGATGTCCGTATCTTCTTTGGAGAAAGAAAATCATCCTGTTTCAACATTATAAGCTGTATCTATATACTCCTTTTTCCCACTTTCAGCAAAAGGATTGCTGTAAATGAGTTAATGAAGTAAAATTGTTTAATAAGGGCTTTAATATTATATCATTGGCAATGTAAATGTCATGGTGACTACAACATTAATACTAGGTCAATCATAATGATTGATTGTAGGGCAAAGAAAAGTTTTATTGGTATTTTGTTACTCTTATGGTGCTGATGTAAGCACCAATAATGGCTAATACATATTACAATTGATTCAATTTCAACAATATGTGATGTGGTTTTAAAGCTTAAAAAAAATGCTAGTTAATTAACAAAATTGGCAGAAGATGGTGAGTAATTTAGCCACAGACTTTGTAAAATAGCATTTTATAACAATGTTGCAATCAGCATGGTAAATATACATGATTCATTAGCTTGATTTACTTCTGTCATTATGTAAAACTTTAGGTTTCTGTTATATCCACACTGTACAGAAATCAAACTATAAAGGCAAACTTACAGATATGATAGAACTTACAGATATGATACAGAATTTAATTCAATGACCACTTAAAAATACTTCTCATGAATTAGTAAAATGAGAGCAGAAGCATTACTGTTTTGAACTCTCTTAATGTCTAGTACATAACAAGGCCCAGTTTATATTTATTGTCACATTAAAACTGTAAAAGCTTATAAAAATATCAAAACTTTTTAATCACAATAAAAATATATGTTAATTTTTAAAACATCAACAATAAAAATATATAAAAAAGAAAAGTATAAATTCAGTGTTATATAGCAGAGTAGGGTGACTATACTTAGACTGAACTGGTGTACAATACCCTAACCTGACCACTACACATTATATACATGTAACAAAATTTTTCATGTGTCCCATAAACTTTGCATATTAAAAAGAAAAAGTATAATTCAATAATACAAAAATAACATTATTTCTTCCGTCTACGTGAATTTATTTGTGAAATAATTAAAGTTATATTAAGTGTATACTATGTTTCAAACATAAGATTAAATACTGAGGACATACTATTGAAAAAAATGAAAACAGTCATAATTCCTATGCTAATAGACCCATATAGAAGGGTAGGAAGAGAGAAATTAAGTCAATAAACATTTAGCAAAATATGGCAATAAGTGCTTTAAATACATAAAGAAAAATTCTATGAGGCAGGAAGACTATTTTAGGAAGGAGTCTGTCAAGAAAGCCCCTCCCATCATTATGTATTCTACATATAACAGATGCAATTACAACCCCTCCCTTACTGTCAAAACTGTATACCACCAATGATACTGAAGCTGTGAATATTCAGATTATGAAGTCTAAGTTTAGACTATACATAATTCCTATAACAGATCTAGAGACAGGAGAGTGATGGTTACTTGAAGTAGGCAATTGAGTAATCCTCCCTATAGAAATATCAATTCAAATACTAATTTCATCAAATATTTTACTTTCGTGAGGCATATCATAACTAGGCCTGAAAACAGCTGCAATTCCAAAATGTTTAAACAAAGCAAACTTAATATCACACGACTAGGCTGTATGACCAACACACAGAAATCTGTGGGTTTAAACGTAGCTTTATACCCATTGCTCTTGAGCTAGTATCCCTAAAACACTTCAAACCTTGTCAGCATTTGTATTGTAATTTCAATATGTAATTTCATATTGTAATATCACCGTAAAGCCAACTAGCATTAACCTTCTAATTTAAAGACTAAAAGCCAAGATCTCTCCCCAGTGAAATGCCTCAACTGCACATGTCTACCCATCTACATATTGCCATTTTATCTATAATTATATCGCTGTTCATGCTACTTCCATCAAAAGAATTCTCAAAATTTGCTCACTAGTCAAACCCCATGCTCAAAACCTTGAATCACAGAAACAGGAGACACTTGAGAATTAAAATGAATGAAGATCTATTCATCTCTTTCATTATCCCAGCAATAATGCAACTACCTGTAGTTATTCTAATTATCTTAGAATGTATTTTATTCCAAAACATTGTATTCCCATCATTTAGTCTCCTAATTTATAATTGAATAATTTCAATGCAACCTAGATAGTTACTTGCTAGGCAGTAACTTTTTAAACTGTTTTCTGAATGACAAGTAAGTGATACCAAAAGGCAGGCAGAGAATTGTTCCAGTCAGCACATGCAACAACAACAACAACAAAAGTGCAGGCTCCAAAGTGTAAGAAGAAAACCATAATCTTGCTACAATCTTGCATCAAAATCTACTAGCTATTATAATGCTGATGGAATTGTATTAAGAAAAAATGATGCCCTAGATTGTATGAGCAGTTAAACCATAAAACTGAAAGAAGCTACGGACTCCTTGTCCTAGCACTCACTTTATGCTCTTGAGCTTGGAATCCAGTCCTAATAAAATTGATACATGGCATTATTATACTGTTTCATTTCTTTGTTAATTATGAAAGTACATTCCTACAGTTTCCTAAGGTGCTACCAATTTAAACTTTGAATGACTGGCCCTTGACCTCTACGCTCCACAGGGTTCCACAATATTTGTCTCAGAGTAATGTGATTATGTTAATCAAAAAGCTGTTAGTCACAGGAATTACATGAAATGTACCACTCAAAGTCCTTCCATACCTCTTGCTTTTAAAAAAAGAATTTAAGTTGTAGCATGATCCCTGGTTTCTGCAAGCACATTAAAACGCTGATATTCTTACAAATGGACATCCCTGTTCCTATGACATTTTGTTTTCTTTCATTTTACAAAATTTCCCTATCTTTACTGAAGATAAAGAGTCTTTCAAATGCCTTTTCTATTGGTAAAGTATGTTAACTGTGGGATTTTATTCCATTTTAAAAATTATTATTCGTTTGGTATCCATATTCTTTGATAGGTAAAAGGTAGGCATAGCCATGTTCTTATAGAATTTGGGAAAACAGAGAACAAAAATAGGAATTTGTAGTAAGGTCTTATATGTATTACCATAGGGGAAATAGCGGATGCAACAGAAGCAAAAAATAAAAATAATAACAAAAAAACAACTAACTTAGTCTCAGGGGCAGAAACGTGTTTCTATAAAGCAGAGGCTTGGAAGATAATAAGGGTTGCTCAGATTCAAAGAAAAATAAGAATGAATGGAGTTGAGGGGAATGAATGGGGAGAGGCTGGCGTTTGGACACAATCCTGCATATGCAGAAACCTATAAACAAAAGAGAACAGGTCACTTTGATGGGAAAAATAGTTCAGTACGTCTGAAGTTCAGAGTTTATGGGCACTGAATGTGATTGGGAGAAAGCAAAAGACAATACTAGAAAGAAGGCAAACCTCCGTGATTCAGGGCTGCGTAAGTCAGGCGTCTTTATGCTCAGGGCTTGGGAATCTAATGAATAAATTAAGGCAGAGTAGACATGGTTTAAGGGAAAATTCTACTACACTGCAAATTGGATAAGCCATTTAATATTTTGTTGTACTAGTTCAGACAGCAGATAATCTGATCATTGTCTATCAGAAAGATGACTGTAGATAAATTTGTGAGATGCTTCAAAAATAAATTGTCAGTACTCAGTGTCTGAATAGTGTCACCAAAGGTAAAAGATAAACCACAAGTGATTTCTAGGTTATTAATTTTGGAAATAGTTTTGAAAATAGAAGTATTTATTGTGAGAGGAAAACTTCAGTTTAGAACAAAATAAAATGCATTCAATTTTGACCATGAATGTTGATGGGCCTGGGAGATTCAAGCAGAAATGACTAATGAACAAAAAGCTATAATGTTCTACAATTTTCATAATACTTTTTATTATACTTTCAGTTCTGGGATACAAGTGCAGAATATGCAGGCTTGTTACATAGGTACACACATGCCATAGTAGTTTGCTGCCTGCATCAACCTGCCATCTACCTTAGGTATTTCTCCTAATGTTATCCCTCCCCTAGCCCATCCCCCTCCACAGGCCCCAGTGTGTTATGCTCCCCTCTGTGTGTCCATGTGTTTTCATTTTTCAACTCCTGCTTATGAGTGAGAACATACAGTGTTTGGTTTTTTGTTCTCGTGTCAGTTTGCTGAGAATGATTGTTTCCAGCTTCATCCATGACCCTGCAAAGAACGTGAACTCATCTTTTTTTGTGGCTGCATAGTATTTCATGATGCATATGTGCCACATTTTCTTTATCCAGTCTATCACTGATGAGCATTTGGGTTGGTTCCAAGTCTTTGCTATTGTGAACAGTGCTGCAGTAAACATATGTGTGCATGTGTCTTTAGAGTAGAATGATTTATAATCCTTTGGGTATATATCCAGTAATGGGATTGCTTGGTCAAATGATATTTCTCGTTCTAGATCCTTGAGGAATCATCACAGTGTCTGCCACAGTGGTTGAAGTTAAGAGCGTAGGGGAATGTCTCAGTCTTCTGAAAATTTTAATGTAGTTCCTTCTATAATTTTTCTGTGATGCTGATCCTTGCCTTACAAAGGGACAGATCACTTTGGCCTATAAAATTGTTTCACAACTGCTCTTAAAGTAAAAAGTGAAATAATCTTTGAAGACCTAAGGAAAAGCTTGAGATGTTAATTATAATTATGTGGGGTAGACAACTAATTTTCTGGAAG
This sequence comes from Leontopithecus rosalia, assembly GCA_028533165.1. NCBI lineage: Eukaryota > Metazoa > Chordata > Mammalia > Primates > Cebidae > Leontopithecus > Leontopithecus rosalia. The sequence continues at coordinate 140,497,432 of CM052648.1, forward strand.
AACATAGAATTGTAGTACTCTGTGAATGTTTTAGAAGTAACTACATTCATCTGCTTTACTGTTTTTATTTTTTATTTTATTTTTCTGTGTGTGGCAAGCCTCAAAGAGGCTCCTGTGTTTCTCCAAAAATTTCTTGCTTTAAAAAGAATAACGTATTATACATTTCTGATTATTGCAAGATCTTCTCAGCCACTTCTTCATTCTCAGGAAGAGTCAGGAAGAGATAATTCTAGAAGAATAAATTGGGGAGAACAGAAATAAAGAGAGAAGTAAGGGGAGTCTCTCTTATTTGAGGGCTCATCTGTCTGGTTCAAAGTGATCAAGACAGCTCTTCAGAGTTTGTTTACAGCTTCAATTTTCATTCCTGGCTGCAGAAGGACTTATTTGTGGAAGTTTTAAAACATACCTGCTCTAACTCCACTCAATAAGTATAAAATCAATACCTGTGGGTTTAGGTGCCAAGTATAGTTCCCTGTTAAAAAGTTCTACTAGTTATGCTGAGACCAACTCTTTACTAAGAGAAGCTAGTTTACAATCTCTATTCAATGAGGAAACATTCGGAAATTATTAGAACATATTTGACACTTTTTTATTATTAAAACATTTATAACTTTTTAAGTGTGAAGTATAATATGAACAATTGTACTTAAAAGTATTACTTTATTGTTTGCCTAACAACCAAAGGTTTGCTTTTGAGATCACAATTCCAGAAATCACAACAGTAATACATTGAACATAATGCTGATTCCTTGAAGAAAATTTTTAAAAAATAAAACCTATTAAAGGTGATCACTTTTCTTTCTTGGAGTGATGCTATGTAGGCCACTTAATTGTAGTATGTAGCTTGTCTCCAATAATGTTGACTTAGTATTAAAGTATTTTTTATATCAATAAGTTAAAAAAACCCAAATGTTTTTAATATATGAAAATAAATTCTAATCATAATACTTTGGAAAATACAGTATTTTATCAGTCTGTTCTTGTATATCCAATTCCAGCAAGACTATATACTTTATTCAGAAAAGGATCTGCCCCCGTCCCCAGAATTCTCAGTTTATTTTTTCTTCTTAGGGGGATCTAGTCAGTGATAATTTCACTGGTTTTCCAGACTCAGCCACAAATACACCAAAGTAGAAAGAATGAGGAAAATTAAAGTGGGATATGGTTAAACTTTTCTTTTTCTGCACCTCAATTTCCTCATCTATAAAATACATCCTTCATCCAAATTTCATTAAGCTAAGTAATTCACAAGGGTTGCTTAAAATAGTTTAAAATTTCTCTCTGATCTTTTAATCAAAGATCTCTTAATTAAATGAATTTTATCCTTCAGTATCTGATGAATACTGTAATTTCATTTAAAATAAATAACAGGTTTATCTAAAGTATTTTGTCTACTACTAGAATAAAATACGAATTCTGAAATTTTGTGGGGGCCAGTAGCCCCCAAATACCCCCACAAAATATTTCCTTTTTAAAATTTTACTTTAAGTTCTGTGATACATGTGCAGAACATGCACTTTTGTTACATAGGTACACAGGTGCCATTCTCACGCCAGTTAGAATGGCAATTATTATTATTTTTTTCTACTTCTACCTAGAAAAATATACAATGATAATTATTAAAAATACTTCTTTAAAAGTATATATTGGCAGACATGTAAAATATAGCCTCTTTCTAGACGCAAGTTAGCAATACTCTGAAACATGTATAACATTTTTAAGAATATCTATCACTTTGTATTCAAGCATTGCTACATACTAACTTCAAACTAAATGTGCTTATTTGTTAAGTAGTATTTTAATGTATCAGTGGTCTTTATGAAACATTTAAATTACTTATTCTAACAAAAGTCATATCAGCAAAACAGTGTTGACTACAAATTACCAACTGAGAATGGAAGTTTATTTCTTGTTGGGAAATAGAGATATTTGTTTACATAAGCTTCCTATATTATAAAAAGATTAAGCTAAAATGCAAGTAATTCTCTCATATATTATAGTTCTTACTCTAGTGTGGTTTTCCAGCAGCTGGGCTTCTCTTTAATAATTTTTTCATGTGTTTAACTGAAAAGAAAATATGATGTAAGAGCTTTAAATAGTTATGTCCAGGTTGGGTAACAAAAAGTAGCAGCATAATCTGAAATGGAGTAGGTGGATCTACATGAAAAAAAAAAACACTATCTGAAAATAAAAATGTAGAAAATAGTAGCCTTAACTCATTGTCAACATTTCATTTATTTAATAAGTGTTTACTGAGTACATACTACATGCCAGGAACTGGGGATAGAATGATGATATATCAAGTAAGGCACACAGCAGCTACTCTAGTGTAAAAATTATTTAAAACCATATGCTTATTTTATTAACCAAAAATGCTTATTTCTAGTATTTCTAAAGTGTATATAAATTTAACATTAGTAATAGATTAATTTTAACCATAAAGCATATTTGGAATATTCAGCATAATGAATAAAAAAGTCTTTCAAATGCATATCCGAACTATTTTTCCCTAGCTCTTTTGGACAAGTGGCAAAATAATAATCATCTAAAATAGCAAGTTGTATTCATAGACTCTGATAACTAAGGAAAATTATATTGCTGACTTTACCAAAAGAAGAATACAAGACTTAAGTCTCAAATATGAATCTATTCTCTAGTTTTAGGGAACTATATTGCCTTAAAAATAATACGTAAACTCAGCACCTGAGAAAATACATTCGAGTATCCCACACCCCAGATATAAACATTTTGTTTTGTACCTTACACTCTGCTCTTTGGGCTCCCTTCATGTCCTGTCGTGATTTCAATCTGCTCTGTGAACATGTATGCTCTTGAATTTATTGTTATGACCCAAGAACATTCTGAATTACTTCATGGTATGTAAAGTTCATGCAGACAGTCTCAAATCAGTTACTGATTTTCACATGTGAAGTTGACATCAAAGGAGGGTTTTACTAGAAAGAGTTAAATTAATTAATAAAATTTCAAGCAAGGGAGGTTTTCCATAGAAAAGAAAGATAACTTTATAACTTTTTGTTGCTGTTGTTCCAAACAGGATGGCATATTAGCATAGGTGATAAGCTTCTACCATAACTTGACCAGGAAGTTTAGTAGACCAGACTTTTCACAGAAACACACAACACACACACACAACCTTGACTTAGAAATTAGAAAATGTGTGTGTGTGTGTGTGTGTGTGTGTGTGTGTGTATGTGTGTATGTGTGCGTGTGGTGGTGTTGATGGTGGTGGTAGTGACTGGAAATATGCCGTTTTGTGTAAAGAAGCCTAGGAAGAAAGTGAAAGAGCCTCCAGGAACTGAGTTTTCTGACAGCAACCTTTCCTATTCCCAGCTTAGCCCACCTGCTCATCAGTTCAGAGTAAGAGAATATAAATGCCCAGGTCAACAGGGATAATCAGTTATATAAACCCAGAAGGTGTACAGAGCAGTGAAAAAGGTTAAATAGAATGGATAGCTAGATATTAAACTTGTTATACATCTCAAACCAAAGAGCTACACAATTACTAATAAGTCTTCTTTGAACAACAGCCCTGCTTAGAATCTAACTTCTGGAAGTTTTTGGTTGGCTCCTGGTCACCCATATAAATGTAGAGGAAGGAAGGAGTGTGGCAAATTAAGTGTGGTTGAGCTTACGCTGAAAAAGGCAGGCCCCCTCCCCGAAGGCTCTTAATGCATTGCAAACCCATTCAAGTTTATTTGTGAAGGTGAATGTAATATTGGTTCTAGGCTTCCTTCCTTCCTGCTACATGCCCATTATCAATCTGGGTATAAAATTGGCCAGGGGGAACTTGTAGAGAGAGATAATAGACTTCTAGGAGTGCATGAATTAGAGAGAAATATCAAAAGCTGGTTAGTTTAAGGCATAAGAGCAAACTCATGCAGAATTTTTGAAACTTAGAATAAGACATTCTAGTAAGACCTTTCTGAATTTCATCTCAAGGATGTAGAAAGCTGGAAAGAGTGTTGCCCCTTCTTTACGATAAGGAGAAAGATCGTCAAATTGCAAATTGGTTACTTTTTGTTAACCTACCAGAGAATTGAGGTTGCAGGCAAGCCATGTAACTCAAAATCCAGGAAGAGATAGGTAACTGCAGAGAGAAAAACAACACAAACATTTGCTTTACCTGGAGTAAATATTGCCATCTACCATGTAAATCACTTCAGAGACACAGTTGAAAAGTTGTAATTAATTGTGAAAGGCAAGTGTGAATTAATGAGAGAACTTGAAGCCTTCAAGTGGGGGATTCATATCCACGCCTAGACATTTCCTCCATTAATCCCCTTAGGTTTTGACAGAAAATTGGAGAAAATCCTGAGAAAGCTTGTATAACGATGCTGATTTGAGAAGGAAACAGGAGGTATTGCTTAAATATATGTGTGTGTGTGTGTGTGTGTGTGTGTGTGTGTATATATATCATTTATTGTTAATATATACATATTAACAATGTGTGTGTGAGTGTGTGTGTATGTGTATAGTATATTCAGGTACCTTTGGCCCCATTTAAAAATATATACATATATAATTATATATATTTAATGATAATGTATATATTATAGATTGTGATTGGAAAAATAGGGGGCAGAAATAAGACATTGGCAGTTTTTCATTTTATTTCATTTTATTTTGAGGCATGGTTTTCCCTTTATTGCCCAGTTAGGATTGGAACTCCTGGGCTCAAACCGTCTGCCTAGCTCAACATCCTAAATGGAGCTGGAACTACAGGCACTAGCCACCACTCCTGGTTCTGTGTTTGAATTCTTAACATTAATGCAAGTCAAGATGTTTCGGTGAATAAGCTTCAGCAGTTCAACTTTACAACAATTATATATAAACCTATTAGGTTTTTTGGGGGGAAATTGTATTGTATATGATATTGATGGGTAAAAATAATTAGAATCAATATCAAGAAGTTAGTAAGATATATTTTCAGTCATGAAAGAAATAACATCAAATTCATCAAAATAGACCAAAAGTACCTATAATAATTTGGAGGTGTCTCTTAAAGGTATTTAAGTACATGTTAAATAACAAATATTGCAAAATAGTTTTTTAAGTAATTAAACATTATTAGCCCAAAGACATTTAATATCCACTGTTGGCTTTATTATATAAGAGGTGACAGTTTATTTTTCAATTCAGATGTTATACTGATTCCATTGGTGATTTTAAAAAACTTATTTAGGTAAAAAATTTACATAAAATTAAATGCTAAAACCTTTTTAAACTAGTCATTTGGCAGATAGTCCTAACTTGATTACAGTAAAAAGACAAAGATAAGAGAGTCATTGTAAACAAGTCAGAAGAAAACTTTTCAGAATGAGCAAGGGATTTTGAAAAATATACATAAATATTATATATATATTTGAATGTGCTAAAAAACTGAAGCTGCTTTGTAATATGTATTGCTTATGCTTTAAGAATGCACTCTTTCTCTAAAGCAAAGTGAGTATGTATTCACTCAATACATTCATGGATCATCTTTCAGACAGGAAAAACAAGTATTTGCTGTTATCAGTGAAGGTGTCTCTCTTTAAAAGCTTTTTTCTTTTTGTCTTCATATGCCACCAGGTTCTTAGATAAATTTAAAAATACCATTTGTCACTTAAAGAATATATCTTAATTTAAATTTAAATATAAAGAACTTTACAATTTAACATAAAATCTTGATAATGCTTTGTAATTTGTCTTTATATGGAAGATTTTATAAAACGAAAGACAGCACTAAAAAATTACTTTGTGGTTTACAACTATAAAAAGAAATTTGCTGCCAGGAACAATACAATATGAAATAAGGCTTGCAATTCACTGACACATTTTTTTAACCTGGAGCAGAGTTGGTGGAACAGATGTGTTGGGATTTATGTTCAGGAAGTGAAAAGTATCCTGGATTCACACAAAAGGGCTATTTTTTCAGTGTATTGTCCTGTGGGATGTCCATGGTGAGGCAGCAACACTTATAACTTTGGTTTATTCTCTAGAATTAAGAAAGTGCAAGAACATTATGCATTCATGTTTCCTCATAAGAGATAATCTGGCATTAAAATTGAGTGAATACTATAAAAACAATATAAGAGGCACTATTTTTAATTTAATAAGATGAATTAATTATTAAATAACTCAAGTTTTAATTATATATTACAATAAAATCCAATGAAAAGGTAACAGAGTTTGTTTAATCAACAGAAAACATTTTTAATATTTTATAAATGTTTTCAAATATAATTATCTTAAACAATCCACATAGTCCACAGTTTATATAGCTCATATAAATGCCAAAATTAACAGTATTAAGCAATTTGTAGAAAAATGATTGGCCAAACTCCATATTCAAAGTCACCTTCTGCTATGTTTCCATTTAGTAGGACTTTTTACATTCATTAATTATTGATGTATGGGTATGTATCCAAAGGAATTGAAATCAGCTTGTTGAAGAGATGTCTGCATTCTTATGTTCATTGCATTATTCACAATAGCCAAAATATGGAAACAACTGATTGTGTATGTATACACATTCCAGTGTCTTTGAAACTGTGGTATATATACACAATATTCAGCCTTAAAAAACAGAAAATTCTGTCCTTTGTAACAACATAGGTGAACCTAGAAGACAATATGTTAAGTGAAATAAGCCAGCCACAGAGAGACAAACATCGTATGATTTCATTATATGTGGAATCTAAAACTGGTCAATAGGTAGAAAGTTTCAGTGAGATCAGAGAAGTAAGTTCTGGTGCTCTGTTGCACAGCCTGGTGATGAGAGTTGCTAATCTATTTTATGTTTCAAAATACTTAGCAAGAAGAATTTTGAATGTTCTCATCACAAAGAAATGATAAATATCTAAGGTGATGGATATATTAATTTGATTTGATTGTTCCACAATGTATACATGTATTGAAGCCATCACATCATATCCACTAAATATATACAGTCATTATTTATCAATTTAAAAAACTAAAATAGAGAAAAATAATAATTGATGGAAACCTAAATAGTCTACAACTTAGGGTAGCTCCTTTTTTTGATCAAACATATTAATCTTGCATCTTAGAAAAGGAAAAATAAATAAAAACCTGGCCATATGACATAAAATACAGTATTTAGAAATGGGTCACACTCCCAATGGCCAATAGCACATACATTCCGTTAAAGCAAGTTGCATGCTAAAGTTAGTGATGCTTCTCTGAAGTAATAAAAATAATATTGTTTAAGTAATTTAAACATGAGTAGTGAAGTGGTGTTAGAAGTTTTACACAGAGTTGGAATTATGCCCAAATGTTACCCCTTACAAAATGTAAACACAATATTGTACTATTAGAAAAAAATAATTTACTATGAAGATAATATTTCTGTTGTATATACATTACCTTTCTTCAAATTTTACTTGATTTTTATGTTCTATTTTTCTTTAAGACTCTGATAGGTTGAATTATATGTGAAAATTTAGCATATTTATATATACACAGACTCTTGGAGTTGTTTACAGTTTTATCTTGGCTATTATAAATGAAACACCACATATTGTGTCTATTGAAGTTGCCTATACTTACTGCTGCACTTTCAGGAAGTGCTGAGAGCAAAGAATAAACTGCAGTAATGGCACCCTCCATAGATATATTGCAATCTTTGCACATCACCAACCTTATGAGTAGGTGTTAGAAATCAAAATCTACTGGCACAAAGGCACCCATATGGAATGATCCTTAAATAAAATCATATTAACCTTACCTTTCTGTTTGAGGCTGAATTGCATCTCCCCAAAATTCATATGTTTAGATCCTAATCTCCAGTGCCTCAGAGTGTGGCCATGTTTGGAGACGGTGTCTTTGAAGAAGTGCTTAAGTTAACATGAGGTCTTTAGGGTGGGTCCCAGTCCAATGCCACTCATACTCTTAAAGAAACAGGAAATTTGAACACACAGAGAGACACCAGACATATGTGCAGAGACAGAGATGACCATGTGAAGAGACAATGGGAAGGTGGCCATCTGCAAGCCAAGTAAAGAGACAGAAAAAAACAACAACTCTGCCAACACCTTAATCTCAGTTTTCAGACTCCAGAATTATGATAAATTCTATATGTTGTTTAATCCACATATTCTTCAGTATTTTCTTATGCCAGACCTAGAAAATTAATATACTGCCTGTTTAGACTGTGAATATACATCATGAGAAATCCATCATTTTTAGCCTTTTGATTTCTATGTTATATTTTTTGTTACAAATAACACTTATCCACATTTAACCTTCACTGAAGTAACCAGTTCGAAAACAAAAAACATTAAGAGGTTATTTTCTGTGTATAAGTATCATGAAGCTTTCAAGAATCTTAATATAAATCCTACTATAGCTAAGGGAATTTATTAGAGACATAGCATTTTATCTGTTTATCCTTTATCATCTCAGACTGTCAGAATTAGTTCATTTTCCCCCAAAGTTATGCCAATCCCGGTCCCTGACAGAAGAACCATCCCTTCAATCCAACCTAAAATATTTTTTCTGAAGATTTCTCAGTCCAGTCCAGTCATCCATCTTTACTGCTTTCTTCATACCTTTCACTATTTTATTATTATTATAGTAAACATTTCTATATATCTATATAATATTTTAAATTATACTTTCTTTCTTTACTTTTATGGAAAACAGCTGTCAATTGGGCAATACTTCTATAACCCCACCAATCTGAAGCTATTTCTGTTGTTTCAGATGCCAGTAGTTGGGGGGTAAACTATATACCACAGCTGCCATGTCTGGATCATTAGTGTCCTAAAAGACACAACCACAATCTACCAGAGAAACCATCAAAGAAAAATTTCTTTTTTACTGTGCATTACACAGGGCTCACCTATCCTCATCCCTTCTTAACTAGGCACTTACTGACACCTGTTTACTTCTCAGTCACTCCCCTGACAGACACTAAGGAATTAAATTACTTGTGCATTATTTTTCTCCTCTCCATTTTTATCATTTACAGTTACATCAAAATCTAATGGCTAAAGTTTTAAAGTTTTATCAATTAAAAACTCTCATTTATCTACTCTCCTGGCCTTTTTTTTTTTTTGAGTCAAGAGTCTCAGTCTGTCGCCCATGCTGGAGTGCAGTGGTGCAATCTCTGCCTCCTGGGTTCAAGAAGCAATTCTGCTACCTCAGCCTCCTGAGTAGCTGGGATTACAGTTGCACACCACCATACCTGGCTAATTTTTGCATTTTTAGTAGAGATGGGGTTTCACCATGTTGGTCAGGCTGGTCTTGAACTCCTGACCCCATGATCTGCCCACATTGGCCTCCCAAAGTGCTGAGATTAGAGGCATGAGGCAACATTTCCAGCCTATACTGGCCTTCTTTTAGTTTCTTGAACTAGCCAACCTTTTTAAATTCTGAAGTCATACCTATTTCCTAAAATGGTCTTCATCAACTTTCTATGCACAGATTTCTCAGCATTAGGTCCAGCTTCAGAAAGACTATATTATGTCTTTTCTTGGTCTAAATATGTCCTTCAGAAAGAAAGAAAGATCCAAAGAAGGAAGAATAGAATGAAATGGAACAAGTAAGGGCAAAGGAAGATTAGTATAAACGTGAAGCCACTACAACTTTTTACCGTATAGAGCAGGAAAGAAAAATAATCTAAACCATATTTTTTCATCATACTCCTAATAAACACACTTCTGCATGTGATTTTGAAGTCTTTACTCTTCATTTTAAAAAAAAGTTAACCACTTTGGCCATGGACCAGATAAAATGCATTAAAAAAAAAACTATACTGAACTATGGCCTCGGGAAAAAAAATGTTAGCTACTGAAGTATATAACTTTGAAAAATTGCAAAATGTCCATAATAGAATACAGAATAAAGTAATATCACCAAAAATTGGTGTCTGCTACTTTTTAGTCAGAAGACAAAGTTTAAGGGGATGAATCTATCTGAAATTCATTGAAGTAACAGGGCAAGGATAACATCATGAACCATTTCCAAAGAATTAAAAGACCAATTTTCATTTTTTTGTTATGAAAATATTGGCATGTTATGCTTCATAATTAGGTCACATGTGAGGCCATACCAGGAGTCAAAGATAATTTGGGTTGTTGATTAGAAAATGTACCTTTCAGCCATCTTGCTTTCAGCTTATCTGAACCTGACACTTGCAGCCGTTTGCCATGCATATTGAGGCAGTGAAATGATTTTTATTAAAACGCAGTTAGTGTTGTCAGTTTGTTTCCAAAACTTGGTCTTGGCTAAAAGGGACATTTCTTCCAAATATCCACCACCCAATTCCACAGGGTTTGTATTTGCTCTGTTTGAGTATTCAGTTTCCAGTTTTCAATCGTAAAATTCTTATGAAAGAGTTTTTTTGGTTCTTTTTTTATTCCAGAAGGTAATGAAAATACCACATAAATAGAATTGCAGTAAAATCTGCAGAAATCCCATTAAATTGCAGCATTATTTTCTTGATTGAATAAAATATCTTCTAAAAATTTTTTAAATGTTAGATTTTTTAGTCATAAACACTGTTGTTTAGGATGGCAATTACAAATCATGATTGCACTCACACAGCATCTTTATTTTTCTAGAATTTCCCTTATTCTTTTTACTTTTTCCTCTATCTTGAATATAAATATGATCTTTCCTGGTTTGCAAACATTTCGAAGGACGTAATTTCCTCATTCATATAATAATCACATAGGATTAATTGAAAAGGGAATTTGTTTTTCAGCAAAGTTAAGAGGAATATAGGGTATGCATAGGTCTTTTCTTATCAACTAACACAATCCTATCATATTCAAATTCAGTATTGATTTGAGTAACTCATTCATAAAATATGATTTCTCATCCACTACCTTCTATTGAATTATCAAATAATGGTTTTTAAATGATAAAAACCTAATAAATTAGTGTCCTTTCAAGAGAAATTGAAAAATGAATGTTAGTATTTTGTATATATAACTTCTTACTAATCATTGCTGTCATTAGAAATTCTTTGTGTTGCTTGTAAACCAGCCAGAAAATTGAAAAAGAGCCATGATGTTGAAGCAAGACATTAATAAAAATTGCTTTTCAATTTGACCAAACAATAAAGCAGCTCATAAGCAGTCATTGAAAAGCATATTAATAGGCTGGGCATCCTGGTTTATGACTGTAATGCCAGCACTTTGGAAGGTCGAGGTGGCTGAACCACTTCAGATCCAGAGCTTGAGACCAGCCTGGCCAACATGGTGACCCCTGTTTCTACTAAAAATATAAGAAAGTGGCCCACACCTGTAATCTCACCTACTCCGGAGGCTGAGGGTGGAGAATCACTTGAACCCAGGAGGAAGAGCTTACAGTGAGCTGGCCACTGCACTCTCTAGCCTGAGTGACAGAGCAAGACTGTCTCAGAAAAAAAAAAGTATATTAATAGTTCATGGTTCATGATTGTTACTTACAAGTTCACACTATGCCAAAGATATAAGCAACTATCTTTGCTTTTCACCTTTGCATAGGCTGGCTTATGTAGATACTTTGGTTTGCCTTTCCAACAATGTGCCAATTTTCTTGGCACCATATTATCACTGCCATGACAGTCTATCCAGCATTAACTTCTAAGCTTCATTTTTTAAAATGTGGCTTCCTAATTCTGTTACAGAGTTTGATGAGAAACAAAACAGAAAGGGAGAACATATTATCCTTCAAAGGCAATGCCTCTTATGCCATTGTTAGGGTGGAATTTTTAATTTATGGCTGTATTCCACATCAAAAAATATAATAATATTTAAAATAAAAAGACACAAAAATTCAGAATATATAAAATCTCAAAAATCATTAATTGGCACCAAATAAAAGTAATAAGATGCAATATATATACACATACATGTTCACACACATTTATTTGGCCAAAGCTTGAAAAGCAAAGGAAAACAAGGAAGAACATAAATATAAGCTACAGGAAACAAATGTAGCTGAAAGGAATGAGACAGGAAGGATAACAGCTTGCTATAAATTAGGGAGGAAATAAAATTAATAATGAGTTTTTAGCAGCTGCGTTACTGGACTAATATTTTAAACTTGTCTTGAAAAGAGAAAAAGGGGAGAAAGGAATGTGGACATTTGAAGAGTAATGGAAACTAGACTAATTGTAGCTTATAAAAATCTGATAAGAAAATAAAGTACACCTAGAATTAAATATGTAAAATGATTAAGTTCAGTTGTAATTTATAATATAGTAAAAATAATTATAAACACCTAAGTATTTCTTCAAAATTCATACAGCACAAAGAAAAGATTGCCTTTTCAGAAAAGTTAAGAAAAGATACCCAGAAAATTATTGCCAGTCTAAATTTAATCTAATTTAAATGTAAGCTAAATCTAATCTCGACAATATAAAACTTTTAGTTAAGAAAAAAATCACATACGTTTTGCCTACCTGGCAATAATAGATTGGAGGTTTCTTTGTAGGTAAATATTAATTGTTGTAAAAGGCATTCACCAAAGAGGACCAAAACAAAACTTGATATAAAGGACTAATATCCAGAATCTACAAGGAAGTCATAAGACTCAATAAGAAAAACAAAACAAATAACCTTAAAAAGTATGCAAAGGACTTAAACAGATACCTCAAAAAAGACATAAAAGCAGCCAACAAACATATGAAAAAGGCTCAACATCACTAATCGTCAGAGAAATGAAAATTAAAACTATAATGTGATGTCATCTTACAACATTCAGAATGGCTGTTATTAAAAAGTCAAAAAGCAACAGATGTTTGTGAGGCTGTGGGGAAAAGGGAATGCTTATACACTGCTGAAGGGAATGTAAATTTGTACAGCTTCTCTGGAAGTCAGTAAGGAGATTTTTCAAAGTCTAAAAATAAAACTACTATTTGACCCAGCAATCCCACTAATGGGTATCTACCCAAAGAAAAAAATATCATGTAAAAAAGAAACCTGGACTTATATGTTTATTACAGCACTATGCACAAGAGCAAAGTCATGGAATCAACTTAAGTGTCCATCAATAAATGATTGGATAAAGAAACTGTGGTATATATACAGCATGGAATACTCTGCAGCCAAAACAATGAATGAAATCAAATCTTTTGCAGCAACCTGGATGGCCATTATTTGAAGTGAAATAACTCAAAAATGGAAAATCAAATACTACATGCTGTCACTTATAAATGAGTTAAACAATGGGTACACGTGGACATGAAGGTAGAAATAATAGACACTAGAGATCCAAAAAAGGGGACGAAAAATTACCTCTTGAGTACAGTGTTCACTATTTGGGTGATGGAGATACTAGAAGCCCAAACCTCATTATTACTGAAATATATTCATGTAAAAAACTGGCACATGTATCCCTGAATCTATGATTTTTAAAAGAGTTTATAAATTTCAAAGAATCAAAGTAATACAAAGCAAAGCAGTACCTATTATTGTAAATAAAATGAAGGGTGTTATATACTGTTAACATTTGTTTTGATCTTCTTATGGGTAATATAACTATTTTGAAAGTTACATAGTTAGGATCATATTCATTAGATATTATCTATATCTTAGAGTTTCCTGCATTTTTTCAGTGAATTTTTCCCCAAAATACCTGTCTCTGCATAATATGAAAGTAGAAAGAACCTCATTATTTTAAGAACTTACTCTCCAGAAAAGAAAAGTATAATTAAACAAATTATAATTTTTTTCTTTGTAGAAAAAATTTGGAAAGACACACAATGAAACAAATGCTTCATGATTAGTACAATGCCTGGCATATAAAGGATGTATTTGGAACTCACAAACCTGATAACCTGATCACCATATTTAAAATAACCTTTTTGTTTCTTTCAAATACCACAATTCAATCTATATCTCAATTACTTAAAAAGGCATAAAGCCTAAATTATATATTTTTCCAGAAGGTGAAAGCCGTGTAGAGTATGAGAAAAATGTTCTGACAAAAGAGAATTAGAACTTAATCTTTTTTTATTGTTTTTACTAGGACTAATATTAAAGGTTTTGACAGAAGATATGAGATGGTAAAATTAAAAACATTTTTCAGGCTCATCCAAAAGTTGGCATGTTGGTTAATATAAAATCTTCTTCCAAATGTACACATACATGTATACACATAGTATATATAGATAAGCACATATATAGTGAGTGTATGTATGTATATAACTATATGTAAATGAAAAAATTATATATATATAAGTATTTGTGTGTTTATGTATATATATACATATATATATGTTCACATATGTATGTAGTGATCATGCAAGGATGGGTTGAGATGAAACCACAATATGAAAGTCAATTCACTTGCCAAATTACCTGGATATGCAGTGAACTTGTATGAGCAAAGTAAATGTAAAAATAAAGACAAATAAGCGAAACCTCACCACAGAAAAATGACATTTATTGTGTTAACTACTGAGGTTTTCATTAAACAAATTAAAAGTCCCTAAAATAATCCACTAGAGACACAGCTTAACAGTAGGCCAGTGCTGTTTCAAGTAGCTCAAAAATGACATATTTCTAACAAAATGTTTGCTTTTAAAAAATAAATACTGTTTATTATGATTGTATTATTCTATGGAAAATTTAAAATGGTCATTATTCTGATCACCTGGTCATTTGTATCCTACAGATTTATTATTGCCTGTTGAAAAAATGGTAGGTCTTATGTTGTTTTTGTTTCTCAATCACAGCAAGTTCAACTTATTTAAAAAATATATATTTATTTATTTAAATTAGTATTTCTAATAGACAAAAGAAAAAGTTTATATATTGTGGCATACAGTGTGGTGTTTTGATTATATGTATACATGTGGAAGAGTAAAGCAAACTAATTGACATATCCATCACTTTATATACTTACTTTTTGTGATAAGGATATTTAACATTTACTTTTAGTAATTTCCAAGTATGAAACAAGGTGTTATTTACTATAGTTATGCTGTACTTGTTCTTTCAGTTTTTGCCCCATTTTCTTTAACATGTAACAATTAGTGCTATTTTATAATCAGTATTTTACTTTTGCTAATAATGTATTTGTTATTTTTAAATATTTCTAAATGATACTCATTCAAACTTTAAATATCAGATTTACATTTTTAAAAAAACTTTCATTTATATTGGAAATAAACTGTAGTAGGAATCAGACTGCTTTAGCTATTTTAAAATGAATTGACATAACTTAGAACACAGCGTTTTCCATGTTTTTATTTCAGCATAAAATAATAGGAGCGTACATCAATCATGAAAAAAAATGTGCAGTCTGTGTCTCTTATCAAAGGTTCTGACCAATTTTGAGGAGGCTACTCTTCCATGAACAGATGGTTGTATGTGAACTCGTCCAAGACATACACACAGATGTCTGTCCTGAGGTCATCCTACTGCAGATTAGAAGACATGAAAGTGCTAATCCAGATCTGAGCTAGCTAGGGCTTTTATCCCCCCAATAAAATTGGATCAATTTAATACCCTAGGTTTTGAAAGTCAGTTTTCAGGAAGTCACAGCTGTTTAAAAATCACAGACTGGACTCTTCGTTACAAGATATCACTCCTTCTAATGCTAACATTTTTAAAAGGAGAATTAAAAAGTTACACACTATTTTTGTTGCATTCTGAAATTCTTTGTAGAATTACGATTGTAATTTTTCTCTTTTTCAAATGTAGAAAACACAATTGTTTTTATTAGCAAACTAGCAGCTAACCAGAGAGGTAGAAGATTTGTTATACTGTTGGCAACATTTCTACAGAAAAATTTCAAGAGAATATCAAGTATTTAATTTCAGTTTCTGGGTGATCATTTATTTAAGCAGATTTTATTTAAGCTAATAGGCAACAAATATTTGTCTTACAGAAACATAATTAAATATACATTTATTTATTTTATTCCACAAATATTTAGACCTACTATGTGCCAATTATCTTTAACTTTCATCATTAACTGATATAGTTTAAAAAAAGGAAAAGAATGGGGACTTCTTTTTATATTTTAAGGTCAAGTTATCAGATTGGTGATTTCCAGAGTAATGACAACAAATATTAATGCATCTAAAAGATTGCTTTTGAAAACAACTTTGACTTTCTCTGTCACACATAAATTTCTCAGAAGCTTAATGAGTAAATATACATTCATAAGTTGTCTTACAATTCAGTTCCATAATTTTCCTAATATGGGTGGTAAAAAGATATCAAAGACTCTACCTCTTACTTCTCCTATTTGAATTTCTATAACTCATAAGAAGCTTCCCCTATTTAAATCTTCCAATTGTCATATAATATCTATATTATATTTATTATTATAATTCCACAAACCAATTTGTAATGATAAAATGGCCAGTAGCTATTTTTTATTTTTATTTTGCTTGGCCATCACCTTATATAACAAAACTGACACATGCTCTCCTGTAATTTCATTTCATTTTTAATTTCATTTATTTATTAATCATATTTAAATAATTGCTAGAAACTATGACTCCTTTTTGAATTTTGAACACGGTAAAAAATCTTGGAAGTCTTTCATTTTATTACCTTTTGAAATTGTGTTGTTTTATAGGGGAAAATTCAAAATTCATAATACTACTTTTTCCAGTAACTGGAACCAACAGGATAGTCAACTTACAAATATTGCAGATTTTTTACATCATTGTCTCTGATTATTTGTCTATATTATGAGCACAAATGTAACTAATTTTTAAGTGTATTTTTAGGAACGTGTTAAATAATACCAAACACGGTAGAAGAACAAGTACAAGGAAAAATGTTGGTTGATATTTAATGGATGTTGGACAATTTTTAAAGTGTCATAATACTCATTATTTAATTTGTTCCCACAATAACCATGAGAAACAGACTTTTTTTCTAAAGATGATAAAGCAGTCTCAGTGACATGAGTTGAATCCCTAGCTTATAAAAGACAGAGGTTAACCTAGAAAAAGGGATTCTTACAGCAATTTCAGAGTTTTTTTCTATATTACATATAAAATGGAATATGTAAATTTATTCTGTTTCTATAAGTAAAAATTTTTAAATGTGTCTTCAATTTATTTCACATGGATCTATTCACTGTTTAATAAAATTATGAGAAATATCTGTGACGAGTAATGTCGAACAAAGTTAAAAGTATATTTGTTCATACTGTTGACTAATAGCATTTCTATTATGCATCATTGTATATAAACACAACCTTTTGTGTAGGTGAATTAAACACTTAGTGAGTATAAAAACAATTATTTTATCAAGCATCTGCTGCATGTTATACACTACTGCAGCTATTGTGACAAAGAAATAGGGTCATATAAAACCCTCATTTCCAAAGAGCATCATATGAGCTAGTATACAAAGAGTAAAACTAAAATTTTACTTAAAAACTAAAAGGAATTTTCAGATAAGTAGGCATTAAATGCATAGTGGTGTCAGTGAATGCCACAGGAATTCTAATAAGTAAAGGCTGCTTTTCATGATTGGTTTGGACAGATGTGGAAACTCAGATTAGTAGGAGGGTATCAAGAGCATAGATATGTAATTATTAAGAAATGTGATTCTTTGGCCTCTGTAAATGTAATATAATTCTTTTTGGAGAAATCCATGAAGAACTAGGAAAGGCAAGCTATGAGAGCATTCTGAGCAGTTGGAAGAGTCGTATTTCCTACTCTAATAAATAAAGAACCAGTGAAGGTATTTAAAGAAATACATGTAAATAACATTTTGTGTTTTTGTAAAAATAATTTGATTTTTTTTCAGTTACAAGGTTATATTGGAGAAACTGATCATCATACGAGTTGAGAAGGAAGTTGCAAATTGTATAGGCAAACATTCGTGGCTTTCAGGAGATAGTTTGACACAAATTGGAGACTCTTACAAAATGAAATTATCAATAGGAAATAATGAGTAATGAGAAAATATAATTCATCATAAATATTCTTATCACATTTTTTATAACTAAAAGTATAAGAAAAAATACATTGCAATTCAGATACTTAAATTATATATAAATATATGAATAAAGATATTTATTTCCAGTCTTCTATGAACATGAAATAAATGGGAATTAATATTAAATTCAGCATGCAAAAATATTATATTGTATCTTATGGCATATTATGAAAGCATTTAGATTACAACTTTCAAAAACTGAACTTGGAAATTACTTATAATGCTAAGTAAAGTCTAAAATAGTACATAAAGTACATAGTTAAAAGATGTGTAAATGTAACAAAATACTAACAGTGATTTTTTTACCCTTTTTTGTTTTTTAAACTTCCACCAAGTGTATATTAAGTGAGTATATATTTTTAAGTGAGTATATAATATATGTGTTATCAAAACAAAATACAATAAACTCTTTAAAAAATAAAACAAAAATCCTAAGAAATATGGGAGAATTACTTATTTCCAAAAACTATGTATAATTTAATGAATTTAGAGCATATTACGTTAAGTGAAAAAAATTAGGCATACAAAGAAAAACACTGTATAAACTCATATATGGAATCTTAAAAAACTTAAACTCATAGAAGCATAGTAGAATGGTGGTTAGCAGGGGCTATGAGGGATACAAGGTATAGGAGAGATAGGGGTTAGGGCAAATAAAGGACTATGTGCACTTTTATTAATTTTCTAGCATCTTTTTGATGCAAGTTATTTATTTTTATTGCAACAAAATTGTTCAGAGTCATCTTTAAGACAGTTTCAAGATATTTTAGTGCAGTAATTTAATTGTATATTTTATGTTGATAAAATAAATTTAATATATGTTTGTCTTCTCTGTCCATAGATTCTAATACATGATAGATGGTCAATATCTTAAATAAAGGAAAGTTTAAATTTGAAAGACAAAGAGCATGAATATGTAAAGTTAACACATATATGATGCTTAAATAATTCATTGAATTAGAGAATTAGAGAACTATAGAAGTAATCACAGAAGGCAAATGTTGTGACATGCTGACTTTAGTCATTAGGAAAATTATACTCAGAGAGGTAAAATTACTTCTCTAGAAGCACACAAAGATCAAAGAATCCCCTTCTAAATATGAATGCTTAGGAAAAATCAAAACGTTTCTTTAAAACCTATATTTCAAAAACTGTGACTTTTTGCTACTGAACAATTATATTAATGGTATCAAATGCTAAAAACACATTAAGACATGTCAGTTACATTATTTTATATATTCAATACATTTGGTCAAATACGAATGTAAATAAATATTCTATGTAACAATTATAACTCCTTAAATTGCAACTGTAAAATCTTTATTTCATATAACATACATAAGAATAAATATACATATATACATATATACATATATACATATATACATATAAGTAGATGTATTTATATATGTACACACATATATATATATAAATACATATTGTGTACATATATATAAATACAGAAACTTACAATTGAAAAACAAACATTTCATAGCTATGCTATTTATTTAAAGATCTCCTTTTTGTAACAATGAATTGACTGTAAGTTTATGGATCAGAAGGAGGTATGTCTGATCTTTAATGTCTAACCTTACTATCAGTCTGAGGAGAATCTGGTTATTATTTCTATTTGTCTGTGAGAGGCAGAGAAAACAACAAAACTTCTCTGGCAAATATACCTTGTTCTCAAGAAGAAAATGAACTGATTTTGTTCTCTCACCAGGGCTATTTGTGCTAGATGTGGATAATGGTCACAGGTGGTCTGATCTGATCTTTTCCTATTTTATTTAAAAAATAGCTTTTCACACTTAGGACAGTTCATTCCTATTTAGCTCTGAAAATGAGGTGTACTGTGTTTGTGACCAAACTGAAGTCACCTTACTTTCATCTTGATTAAATTTTCTGATAAATAGACCTTGGAAAAATGTTTCATACTCAGAGGGGAAAAAAGAGTCTTTGTAATATATTTTATTTGCACAGTGTAGCTATGCTAATTTAATCAACCCTATTAATTTAACTTTCAGATTTTGTTTTCAGAACTTGAAAAAATATTCTAAGTGGTTTGTGCTAAATTTTCATGGAGATAAATTTTGATACACTCTATACGTGTCAAACATGGTTTTAATTTTATAATCTTTAATTAGACTATTAATTCAAATTTATTATTGGGCTATGAATTGGAATGCTCCATGAAAAACAATTAAGGGCATTTCTAGCAAAGCCAATAGACAGAGAATAAGGTCAAAGATCTGGAAATGGAGTAATTGTATGCATAGTCAGACATTTTCAATTGATTAGGTAGTATCATTGGATTAAAATATTGCTAAAGACTAAATGAAATTATGTTAAATTTACATTGCTACTTTGTGCCTCTATGAAGAAAAAAGCCAGCTATTTCTTAATATTCTAACAAGAATTATCCTACATTGGGATTAGCTCTTTCTTTGAGCCATTGATTCTGCTCTACTGTGCTTGCAACAACTAATAAACTATTAGTGAAAAAGATAACCTAAAGGCATACTAAAGATTAGCTAACATTTGGAATCAGTAAAATCAGGGGAAGAGCTTACACTGGGGAAAATACATATTTATTCTTTATGGTAAGAAGGCACTCGAACGAAAAAATAGATGAAGGTTTTAAGAAAGTCCCATCACTCAGGATTCCTAAATAGTTCATTTATATTTTCTCAAGCAGTTTCAACTTGCAGGATTATTTTAGTCCACCTTGTTAAGTGTTTCTAAATCAACCCATAAAAAGTGAATGTTTGAGGCACCTCAAAATTATTTTTAACGTTCAAGTAAATAATAAATGAGAAGGCAATATGTATTTTGTAATACTAAAGGTGCTCAAATCAAATACTGAAATGCCTAGCAGTTTTTAATATCTAAAAATATTACTGTGAAGATTTTTCTCAGACAAAATTAATCATCTTTTAAAATCATTCTAATATATCGTTTCTTCCATGGTTGTGTGCTATGTATTTCTTTTTACATTTTTTAATTGACAGAAATGTATGCATATATTATGTATAACATTATGGTTCTAAATATACATACATTGTAGAAAGGTTAAATTCAGCTAATTAAAAAAATGTTTTAACTCACATAGTTATCATTTTTCTGGTGAAAACATTTAACATTCACTCTGCATTTTTCCAGAAAACAATGCATCATCATAACTATAGTCACCATGTTGTGCCATAGATATCATGAACTCTTCCTCCTATCTGACTGTAATTATACATACTTTAAACAATATCTCCATTCCCCCAACAACCATCCCAGCCTCTGGTAACCACCATTCTACTACCTACTTCTGTGAGATCAAGCTTTATTAGATTCATTTATTGTAAAGCTGTTTAATGCTGTTTATATTTCATGATCATAACAGCTTCCGTTTTTTTAAATATGTAATTTAGTTCTCACCAGGAACACTTGAAAAGAAATAGAAATGCTTTCTAAAATGAGGCACAAACTCTGAATATTGAGTCCCACATATATTGATGTTTCCTGGTGTCACAGCACAATGCTCACTCATTTAATTTACAGTTCAGCAGCAGCCTTTATAGATTTTAATAAATTATATTTTTCTAAGCAACCCATCTCACTGATAGCATCCTTTTGATTATTTTTCCACAAAAGCTTTACTTTCTAATTCCATATGTTCCACTTTAAATGATTATACCTTTATCACTGTAAAATATATTTCTTTGATCTTTTTACTTTGTAATATATTACATAAATTTCCAGTCAAAATACCTATTTTATAAATTTAGTAAGATCTTATTAAAAATATCTTTTTCATTTCAAATTATTAATAAAAAGATATCTAACTCTGCACCTAGCATCAGGAAGTTGATACTCATATTGATATTTACCAGTAATGTTTTCCTAGGCTCTGTTGGTTGATAATCCATTATTATAATGTTGATATAGGTTTATAGTGTACATGAAATTATTTTCATGAATTTGAAATATGTATTTATATTTTTTTAAATCCTACAATACCTTGTAAAGTGCTAGCAAATCAAAACAAGTGTTATTCCTTTTAATACTGATAATTAGTTTAATTTATGAATAAATGTTGCTTTTAAATATATTTTATGTATTATATATGAGTCATTTGCCTTGTTAAGGGTTAAATTAAATACATATTTATAAGCTCCAGAATATGGTGGGCTTTTTTTTTCCTCAAAAAGTGACATTTAGTCAAAGAAAAGTAATGACAGAAATGACAAGATGTTCATCCCTTAGTTCCCTTCCCTTCCCCCTCCTGCTGGTCCTCGTCACCCCCCAAGACTGAACTCTGGCTGGGGCTAGGTGGCAGGACAGCCCCTCAGATGAGGTCAGCAACATTGAGGGGCATTTCCTCAATGGAGGTGTTGTAGAAGGTCTCTAGGTCTTGAAAAGTCCGCTTGTCTTCTTCTGTCATCATGTTAATAGCCACACCTTTAGGGCCAAACCGTCTACCTTGACCGATTCTGTGGTTATAGTTTTTCCTGCTGGTGGGAAGGTCATGGTTGATGACTAAAGAAACCTGCTGCACATCAATGCCACTGGCCTATGTCAAGAAAGACAACTCTTTAGCATGTGCACAAGAATCTATCCTGAAGGGATGACACATGGATATCCTTGCAGGTAGCCAAGGAAGGCAGAGGAAATAAGCATTCCTGTTCCCCAAACACCTTAGGCATGCCAGATTCGATTCCAAGTTGCTACTTTCCTGAGGGGGCACTGGATGTCCCCCTGGAGAGCGAATCACCTTGGAGATATATATATATATTTGTAAATAAGGCACTGCATTTTCTTAGTTCATAAATGTTCACATCTTCTAAAGCACACTTTGTATCATAGATATTTTGGTATGGAATTTTGATAGTGTTCCAATAAATATTTTAATAGAGTATGATAGACTATAGATACTTATCATTTTGTTGACTTTATATTTCACCTCCTTCCAAAGCACATTTAAAACATTTGGTTAAATTATGATTTAGAATGCACATCAGTAAATCTGGAAGAATGTGTATTTCATGTGTTTGATTGCATAAGGCTAACATAGTAGCTCTTAAAATTATGTTCATCTTAAGAAAATTTTTCAGAATAATTTTTGTTTCAAGCAACATAAAGAGAATAATGTGTTGAAAGTACTTCACTAAGAAATTAAATATTAAAGGAAAAATGACACAGCATTGTACAATAAGTAGAGGATATGGATTAGACAAGAGTTGATGCCTGTGCTGAATTATTATAGTGAAGTATAATCATGTAGGTATGACTTGATTATTATACAGTGTAAATGAGAATAAATGTTCAGAGATTGACAGCTATTTTTACTTTTTACAATATGACAAAAATGATATCCCAGAGTAACTAATAATTTCCCACTTTTTTTCTATCTTGATTTGTCTTTTTTTCATTTTAATTATTTTCTTTTACATGTTTCTACTTACCATTGCCATAACTCAAGAAAAAGAAAGAGTAATAGAGGATAAATGGAAGGACACAATTCATATGAAATATGGACTTTACAATAGTGCATTCCCAATTTCTCTCTTCCATATTTTGGTTTAGTGCTGTCATACATTTCTTACATATGCTATTAACACAAAATATATTGCTATAAATTTTCTGAGCATCTTCCATACATGGTTTTGTGTTATGAATTTCTCAATATATCTAGGTATTCTCTCCTCAGTGTACAGTTACTTAAATCATGGTTATAGTTCTCCTTAGGAAAAAAATGATGAGATTCATTACCAAAAATCTTTTGTTGTTCCAGGGCTTTTTTGTCTTTTCTTGTGTGGATCAAGCCTCCCCTCAAAGGTTTCTGTATCTAAATACTGGCTCAGATCTGTAACTGCACAAGGGATCATGACCTTTTATTGCTACCACTTTCCTCAGCTTCTTGATCATTCATGTTATCTAATGATAAAACCCCTCAAGCATGAGGGCCTTGATCACCCTGACAGTTGAGGTGCCTAAATCTGCAAAGGCACAGGCCAAATTTAAGAGAAATTTAGAATGGTTAAATGAGGAGGAAATGATTGATAAGCAACAGGTGCAGCCTCATCACCAGTGCTGTATTTTTGTCACGAATTTTTCTAGTTTATGATTCTCTAGAGGGGAAATAAAAATCAGCAATGACAAAACTCCAGAATCTTAAGAAACTGTTTCCAGGTGGCATAAAATTACTATGTGAATAGAGAAGATTTGAACAGAGCTAAGAGTAGACTGTAATGTGTGCTGTGGTCTGACAAACTAGTCTCCCCTTTAGAAATTTGGTGCACATTCCCAGCCACACTCTTGTTTGCTGGTAACAATCAGTTGAGACCTTCTGTGGAATTTGACCTTCAGTGGGGATGGTTACAGCCCTTAACCAGCTCACATTAGTTCATTTTGCATTGCTATAAAAAAACTGCCAAGGCTTAAAAATGAGGTTTACTTGGCTCATGGTTCCAACATCTGCTTGGCTTCTCCAGAGGCAGCTTTTACTCATGGTTGAAGGCAAAAAGAGGAGCAGGCATGACACATGGCAAGACAGAGAGAGAGCAAGAGATACCTTTTTTGTTTTTAACAATCAGATTTCAAGCTAACCCATAGAGTGAGAAGTCACTCATTACTGAGGAAAGGGAACCAAGCCATTCATGAGGAATCCACCTCAACAACCCACACACCTCACACCAAGCCCTACTTCCAACAATGGGGATCACATTTCAACATGAGATTTGGAAGGGACAAACAAGCCAAATTATATCACAGCTAAACAGAAGTACACCTACTGATTCGTTCATGCAGAGTACAGTGGTTGACGTGGTTTGGCTGTGTCCCCACCCAAATCTCATCTTGAACTGTATCTCCCATAATTCCCACATGTTCTGGGATGGACACAGTGGAAAATAATTGAATCATAGGGGCCGGTCTTTCCTGTGCTATTCTCATGATAGTGAATAAGTCTTATGAGATCTGATGGTTTTTAAAAGGGGAGTTTCCCTGTACAAGCTATTTTTTATTGACTACCGCCATGAGATATGTGTCTTTCATTTTCCACCATGACTGTGAGACCTCTCCAGCCACATGGAACTGTGAGTCCCTCAAACCTTTCTTTTCTAAATTTCCCAGTCTTGGGTATGTTCTTAACAGCAACATGAGAATGAACTAATACAGTGGCCTACCCTTGTTATTTAAATTCTCAGCAATTTGAGGCATCATGTCAGCTCCTGAGTTCCTGGTGAAATTGGCTGAGTCCTCTGGTACTACTGAGTCACAAATCAGTGTCTCCTCTCCTAATCTTTTCCACTTATCCTCTTGCATGCATTGTTTTTAACAGTAATCTAAGTAACTAACTGGCTTGCAAATCTCTGCCTCACAGTTCATTTCCTAGGGAAACTGTTCTAAGATGCTGTACTAGTAGGCAAAGTATGATTCTTCTGGCCTATATATGATTTCAGTGTCTTGAGTAGATTTTCTGCTTCATTTACTTTTTAGTCCTAATGAGCCTTGAATTATATCAGCAAGAAATGTTATGCCAGAGGAGTTCAGCTGACAGCTTCTGAAATTTCTTTTCTTCAAAATGATCAAGATTTCCTCATTTCTTCATTATGTTTTGTATTTTTCATCATTTATTCCCAGGTTTTTGTTTGCTTGTTTTGAAGAGTTAATACTTATGGCAATTATAACACTTTATTTTGATTTCTTTACGCATTAAATAAGCATAATAGTACTTGCAGGAGTGTTGTGAGGAATAAATAAAATAACACATGCAAATCATTTTTAAGAGCACAACTTAGAGATACTGTTGTTATTCCATATCTCTTCTTTGCTGTAGTTCCATATAAGAATGTTCACGTTCTTGGCACATGATAACTTCTATGGTATAGTGCCAACTACTCAGCAAAATATTTTCTGTAGATCTGCTAGCTAAGCCTATTCTGTGGTACTAGTATCTCCAAAAAAATCAAGAAAAAAAATAGATAAAAAGAACCCTCATTTGAAAAAAGATTTTTCTGTTTCTTATTCCCAAGTAACCAAAATATTTATATAGGTTAAACAATTTGAATGAAAGGAGATGTACATTTTTTTTGCTCCCCAAAATACACAAATGCATGCACACACACACACACACACACAGATAGATAGATAGATAGATAGATAGATAGATAGATAGATAGATAGATAGATAGATAGATTAAATGAATGCATATCTGGATGGACAGATGATAGATGGGTAGACAGATAGGTAGATGACAGGTGAATAGATGTTGACAAAGAGTTGATTAGATAGACAGATAAGATAAATAGATAGGCACATGTACAGATGATAGAAAGTTAGATGACAGAGAGATGATTGATAGAACGATAGATGATTGATACATAGATTAGTAGATAGGTAGATAGATGATAGATTAGATAGATAGAAGATAGATATATAGAAGATAGCTGAGAGAGAGAGAGAGAAAAATAGAGAGAGAGAGAGAGAGAGAGAGAGAGAGAGAGAGACATAGCAGAATAATCCATCTGGGTACACCTCACTTATGGGAACTTAAAGGTAGACAAGGTAAAACCAGGAAAAATATATTTGAAAAAAATACTAATAACTAGGTGCTGAAAATTTTCTCTTCACTCATCTTTTTAGTGGAAGAGACAGAAAGGACTTTTGGTTGTATTCTTTCCAAACCAGTTAGTAGCCATCAAAAAACTTGAGAGTAATTAAAAACAAAGCAAAACAATAAAACAATACACAAAACAACCAGCCTGTGCAGTTTGACAGTTTCTCACAAAACTTAAGGTATTCTTAACATAAGATCTAATAATCATACTTCTTGGTATTTACTCAAATGAACTTAAAACTTACGTTCACATAAAATCCTGCACAAACATGCTTATAGCTGTTTTATTCAAAATTGTCAAAACTTGGAAGCAAAAAGCTGTCCTGTAGTACATAAATGGATAAACTTTGGTACAACCAGAAAATGGAATATTACTCAGTGCTAAAAATGAACTATCAAATCATGAAAATACAAAAAGGAAATGAAATGCATATTACTAAGTGAAAGCAATCAATGTGAAAAAAACTGCATACTGTTTGGAAAAGGTAAAACTATGGAAACAGTAAAAAGAGCTGTGGTTGCCAGGGATTAATTAGAAAGAAGAGGGAGATAAAAACAAAGAATAGAGAAGAATTTTTAGGACAGTGAAAATACTCTGTATGAGGCTTTAACAATGGATGCATGTCATTGTACTTTTGTCCAAACCCATAGAATGTACAGCACCAAGAGTGAACCCTAATATAAATTACAATGGTCATGGGATGATTATGTGGTAGTAATGTAGGTTCATCAAATATCTGGTGGGGTATGTTAATTGGGGAGGCTATACAAGAGCAGGTTTTGGTACATGGGAGATTTCTGTACCTTGTCTATATTTTTCTCTGAATCTAAGATTTTTTTTAAATAAGTAATGTCTTTACAAATGAGTTTATGAGAGGAAAATACTCTACTATTTAAAGCAGAGGTCAGCATTTTTTTCACTAAAGGGCCATATAGTACATAATTTTGGCTTTGCAAGCCACCTAAAGTCTCTTGTGTGTATTATTCACTGTGTTTTGTTTTGTCCTTACTTGCTTTTTGCAACTCTTTAAAAATGTTAAAACTAGGTTAGTTCATGTGCTGTAGAAAACAGGCCATAGGCTGGATTGCATTTGTGGGCTTTAGTTTGCTAGCTCTGATTCTAGAGTTTTCTCTCTATTGCATATTCTGTAAATGTAAGTGTAATAAAAAATGAACAGACATGATATGGCTCCAGCAAATGAATAAATAGCACTCTATGTTAGGCAGGGCACAGTGGCTCATGCCTGTAATCCCAACACTTTGGGAGGCCAAGGCGGGCAAATCATGAAGTCAAGACCATCCTGGCCAACACGGTGAAACTCCTTCACTACTAAAAATACAAAAATTGGCTGGGCATGGTGGCATATGCCTGTAGTCCCAACTACTTGGGAGGCTGAGGCAGGAGAATCACCTGAACCAGAGAGGCAAAGTTTGCAGTGAACTGAGATCATGCCACTGCCCTCCAGTCTGGGCAACAAGAGCCAAAATTTATCTCAAAAAAATTAGCATTCTATATTAATAAACAACACCTCTGTCAATTTAATGAAATGTGGTTTATGTGAATAAGAAAGTATACCTCTTGTTTGAGCTGTAAATGATCAAGTGAGTCTGGATGGGTAAAATAGGAGTGAGTGCCAATAGAATCATTGTGATTTAGCCCCACTGATTTTAGACATTGAGTGACGCTTTGAGCAAAGAAAACCAAAGATAAACAAATTTTGGCTATTTCTTCTTAAGAAATCACTTCAGAACAGCTTAGCATTTTTTTTAACCATAACAAAAAACAGTAACAATAACAATGAACTGTAACGATGGTGACAACTTAAATAATTATATTGCTTACCTTTTCTAAACTTAACTGAACTAACACTGGCCCATTCTCAGCAATGATAAGGTCTTGGCAATCTGTGCTCTAAGTTATTTATACATGGTTATAAAATTTGAAAAATGTTGTAAAATAATAAGAAGAATATTCACTTTTTCTGAGAAACATCACATGTAAGAATTTTTCCTAAAATTATGATGAAATAAATATAAATTTTCTTTAGAGTCATCAGAAGTTTAAAAATAATCTATATGCCTTAGGCAGTAGTCCATGCTGTACTATTTTAAATTATTTTCAATACCAAACTCTAACCAAGATGTAAGGATGATACTGATGATTAGAATAATAGCATACTGATACAATGTATCAGTATGACTGAACTGCAAAATAACTTGGATTTTGTATCCTCAGCCACCTCCAAATACATTTTCAGCTTAAAGGGAAGCAGAAATGAATTGGAATTTTGATGCATTTATCCTTTTCATTGAACTACATGAAAAGGTAGTTCAAGAATATGTTAAAATCAAGGTAAGATTTGTTATGGTACTTGTGCCTTAAACATTGCTATTATAGCAATGAAGACAAGTGGACAGTCAAGAATTTAGACAATACCTTCAAATATAAAAATAAAGATTAATCTGGAATAGAGGAAGCTTTAAATAACCGATCTTTAGAATTTGCAATAAATCCTGGAAAAATGTGGGTAAAAAATAATGTCTATCAATCTGTTGCTATATTTTTGAAATGTGCTTTTTATATATGTCAGCAGTAGTGTTGACTCAACATTCCAGAGGATAGGTTAAAAGTTGAGAACACAAATTGTGAATAGTTTAACTATTCATTTTTTAAAGGTTGGTTTTTTTATTTCCAGAATTTAGTGTAACATTTTTCAAATTGTCCTTATATGTATATACCATTTTTCCCTGTAAAACACTAAAGAAAAACCAGAAACATGAAGAAGTTATGAGGCCTTCCTTCAGAGTAAGTCAGAGAGAAAAAAAAAAAAGTCTAAAACATAGACCTCTTTTCTTTAAATTTTAGGTGTTATTCACTGAAGGATGTTATATAAGTTCTGTCATGATTGATATTTTGTAGACATATGAAGAAAAATTTGGTCTCGCAAGTATTACCATATAAAATCATTAGAAAGATGTATAAATAACAACAAAGCTGTTTTTTTCATAGCATGAGGCAATTCAATTTTTGCAGTAAGACAGCTACTATAATTTGTGTACTCACAAGTATTACTACTCAGTTCTGAATGATGCTATCAATTTTTTTGACAGACATTTTGAGTATTAAAATTTTAGTTGTTTGCATTAATAAGTTTTTAAAAGTTTAGTCTAATTATAGCAATTGAATTTTAAACAATGTATTCTTAATACAAAAACTATTTTTTAGGAGTCAAGACCATAGACTGATTTCTCACATTGAGTATCAGTTGTACATTCCAAACAAGCTCTTGTATATACAATTCTTTTCCATCAGCTGCTTCTTAAAAGCAGAAAGTCAATTGTGCATTTAAACTAGAAAAAGAACCTCAGGGTATGCCCATCTGTCTAACCATATAAGCGCATTTCGAATGGAGTTATAAGGACAGATCGTTCTTTAACTGAGGTGATGGATGCGAATGGTTAAAAAAATATGAATTATGAAGAGTATACAGTTTTAATGGATTGTTCTCCATTTCTACAATCATATTTTGAAGATATATTGTTAACTTTGGAGAATTTTTACTATTATTATCAAAACCACATAGACATTAATGTGTTGACAGATTAAATAAGGTAACTAGAATCACAAAACGTGCATTAAAGGGACAACTAAACATCGCAAAAATAAAGATTACATCCACATGGCTGATAAAGTCATATACTTATCTCTTGTAAATTAAAACTAACTTAAAGTGTGTAAATTCTGTTTCAAATAAAATGTACATGTCAAAAATAAAACTATCATTATTATGTCTAATGCAATTAAATCTGGTAATGAGTCACTGTTACAAAGACATTTTTATCTCACTAGTAGCCCATGATACTCATAAAATAAGAAATAACATGGGCTACTCTGAGAACCACTAAGATATGTATCTTATAATCTCATTCATACGTACAATCTTAAAAAGTTGATCTCATAGAAGTATAGTGTAAATGGACACAGGTAGGGGACCATCACACACCGGGGACTGGGGGATGGGAAGCTAGGGGAGGGATAGCAGGGGGTGGAGAGCAAGGGGAGGAATAGCACTAGGAGAAATAGCTAATATAGATAACAGGGCAATGGATGCAGCAAGCCACCACCATGGCACCTGCAAACCTGTGTAGTAAACCTTCATGATCTGCACATGTGCCCCAAAACTTACAGTATAATAAATAAATTTTCTTAAAAAGAAGTATAGTGTAGAATAGTAGTTACCAGGGGATGGGAAGTGTAAGGGGGAGAAAGCGACAGGCAGAGGTTGGTCAACAGATGCAAAATTATAGTTAGATAGGAAGAATATATTCTAACGTTCCGTGACATAGTAAGGTAACTATAGTTAATAATATCCTGTGTTTCAAAATAACTAAATGAGAGGTTTTTAACGTTCTCACTATAAATAAATGATAAATGGATAAATATTTGAGGTGATAGAGATGCTAATTACCTTAATTTGATCATTGTACATTGTGTATATGTATCAAAACATCACACTGGGCCCCATAAATATGCCAATTATTATGCATCAATTTAAAATAAATAATACTTTAAAACACAGTTTATATGTATAATAATGTAAAATAACAGAAATTATCTCTACAACTGAATTAGTGTTATTCTAAATTGTGAGGATCATCTTCATCACAGGTATGGGATGAAAAATATAAGTTTCTGTGAGTAGAGTAAACGTGAACTAAGAGAGAAAAATGTTTGAAGTTTATGTGAAATAATCCCTTTCCCTCTGCTTTGTGAGGAAATAAAAATCTTTCTGTACTATAAATTTTCTTTTGAAATACAAAGGTCAGCATATGAATGAAAAGAATAGGAAATTGTTAAAAACTGTACAACTTTCAAGTGAGGGTAAAAATTGGAAGGAGGAGTTATATTAATGACAGCAAGACTTAGTCCAAAACATTATAAGCATACAAAGAATTTTTTTCTAAATCTTTGGAAAAGTGGTTCCTGAAATTAGTAGCAATCATTTAGATTCATGAAGTGGTACACAAAGACTTGCAGTGATTTCCAGTAGGAGCAAGCAATTTATATATACTTCTTAAAATTATCCTATTTCTTTGCATACAAAATTTGGTGCCTCAAAAATCCTCATTTTGACCTAAAAATTTCCTTCTTAAAACAAACAAGCAAATATCTCTCTATGTTTACAAAGTCAAGGTCCTCTAGTTATGGATTAAAAAGATAGGCTTTTAATTGTTTTATTACTTTGTATCATTGTAATTCAGAATCTTTACTAGAATAAAGATTGCCGTGTTGGTTGGCCTGATTTTTAATTTCACAGAAAATCAAATAACACAGTTTGTACTCTCTTATGTAAGCTCTTCCTATTTAATATTATACATGTGGGTTTTATCCATATTAGAGATAATTAAATATTAATTTTATATTTTTATTTATATATTGTTATAGTTAGCAATAAGTGCTAAAGAAATATTAGCTATCATTAGGAGTATTTATACCATCCCCTCTCTCTTTTTTTCTTTCCACATTTTTCTCCTACTCTTTCTCATTCATAGAGCAGTATGTTCCCTCTTTTCTTGGTTTATGCTTGTTTTGAGGAATAATATTCCCCAGCTAATTCGTAAAAGTGGATCCATTGGAAGTATCTCTTTAAAGTTGTTGTCCCTCAGAAAATCAATGTATTCTATAATCTCACATGATTAAAATAGAAAGTCAACAACAACATGCACTGGGAAAAGGATACCCTCTCCAATAAATGGTGTTGGAAAAATTGGATTGTGATATGCAAAAGAATGAAACTGGACCCCTATGTCTCATCATATATAAATTCAACTCAAGGTAGATTAAAAACTAAAATTCAAGACCCAAAATTATAAGAATATTAGAAGAAAACCTAGGGAAACTCTTCTGGACATTGGTCTAGGCAAAAAATTCATGACTAAGACCTCAGAAACACAAGAAACAAAGCCAAAAATAGACAAATGGATCTTAGTTAAACTAAAATGTTTCTGCACAGCAAAAATAATGATCAACAGAATGAACAGACAGCTTTCGGAATGGGAGACAATATTTGCAAACTATACATCCAACAGCGTACTAATGTTCCGAATTTCCAAGGAACAAAGTCAGCTCAAGAAAAACAACAAAAATAACCCCAAATAGTTTTACTGAAAACTTTGCAAAGGATATGAGTAGACATCTTTCAAAAGAATGTACACAAATAGCCCAAAAGCATATGAAAAAATGCTCATTGTCACTAATAATGAGAGAAATCCAAATTAAAACCACAATCAGGTATCATCTTACACAGTGAAAATGACTATTATTAAAAAGAGAGAAACAAACAAACATGTTTGTGAAGATGTGGAAAAAAGAGAACATGCTTATACACTCGGTAAGAATGTAAGTCAGTACATCCTATATGGAAAACAGTATGGAAATGTCTCAAACAATTACAAATAGAACTCCATTTGATCCAGCAATCCCACTACAGGGTACCTATCCAAAAGAAAAGAAATTATTATATCCAAAATATATGACCTGCATCTATGTATTTATTGTAGCACTACTTACATTAGCAAAGATAAGAAGTCAACTTAAGTGTCAATCAGAGGACAATCTCATTTTTTAAATGTGGTATATATACACAATAGGATACTATTTATCCATAGAAAAGAATGAAATTGTGTCTTTTGTAGCAACATGATGGAACTAAAGCCATTATTTAAGTAAAGCAATTAGAAACAGAAAGAAATATACCACATATTCTCACAACTACCAAATATTCTCACTTATAAGTGGGAACTAAATAAGGTGCACACGTGGATGTAGAGTAGCCAATGATAGACAACGGAGACTTGACAAGGTGTGGGGTGGGAGAAGGGTTAATGATGAGAAATTACATAATGGGTAAAATGTTCATTATTCAGGTTATGGATACACTAATGCCTTGATTTTGCCACTATGTAATATATCCATGTAACAAAATTACACTTCTACCCCAAATTTATACAAATACAAATTTTAAAAGAAAAAAAAATTTACACTTAAATTGTTTTCAAGAATGTTGAAGCTATGGCTCCTTTGTCTTCTCGCCTTTCTGTTTGAATTAAGATGTTTATTTTTCTTGTATTTTTGCTATGTACTATTTATTTCATGCTGGAAGGATTTAAAATCTCTATCTTATTCCTGGTGTTTTGAAAATTCACATTGTTACATACTTCGGGCTGGCTTTTTCTTTTGTTTAATTCTCAGGGTTTTTCCTGAGCCCTTTCGGCCTTGGAATTTATTACTTACAGTCCAAAAATGTTTTCTTGTATCATTCTTTGAATATTTCCTCTTTTGTTTTATACATTTTTCAGAATATGCATTAGTTTGATATCAACACTCTTTAATTTCATCTATATATTTTCCTTTCTTTGTCTCAAATTTCCTCCTATTTTCAGTGATTTCATCATTCAATGCTCCAAAGCTTCTATTAAATTATTTATTTTGACCATAATAGCTTTTTTCCTCATATTTCATGTTTCTTTTTTTCAATGTGTTTTTTTTGGGGGAATCATAGATCCAATAACTTTTTTCTCTGAAGATATTAATCGTAGTTTAGATTTTTGACAATTTACAGTTTTTACTGTCTTTTCTGCTCTGTATTAATATTTGTGTTTTAGCTTGGTTTCAGTTTTGTCTTTCCTGATTGAGTCTTTCAACACCTTCTACTGATTCATTCTTGCCATTTAATATAAGTTAAGTACTAAAAAAGATGACTTGCAAGGACAGGTTTCCTTAACAGGTGCAATTAAGTGTAGGATTTTCAGCAAGTTAGAAATTTTTTGTGGAGTTCCCACTATTCCAGTATCCATATGCTTACTTTCTGAGACTTTAATTTTTACAGATAACAATTGTCTAACTGATGGGAAATCAATCCTGTTGGGTTCTCCCTATTGAGTTAATTTTTATTTACTAGCTTGCTTTCTCTTCATAGTTTAATTCTACCCTCTACTTTGCCTCTCAGTTCAGATATGTTTGGTTCAATTTCCCCAATTCATGTACTTCCCTGTAGTAGGAAGAACTGGGTAGAGAAGACATCTGGGTTTTAGAGTTGTTGTAGCTTTATGGCAGTTTAACTGTTCTTTATCTAGTCTTTAGAACAGCCTCCTGCCTTTGTACCCGTTCTCATCTTTATACTCCACAGTACCTCATGTCACTACTTTCTATATATTTCAAGCGTTCTTCAGGGAAAACTGTCGTGTTTCTAATTAGCCCCTGTCTCTGCAGGTTACTAGCATTTCACTGTACTGTCACTTAACTATAGGCAGAGAAGTCATTTCCAACTCTCTCCATTTCCAACTATTATGCCTTAAAGTTACTACTCTTGTCTAGTCTTATGAAATGTAATTTTTTTCTGCACTTTTTTGTTTTTAATGATTTTCAAATAAAGAAATGAACACATAATCTTTACACTGACACCTTAAAATTTTATAATTTTTTATTGTACTTTAGGTTCTGGGGTACATGTGCAGATCACGCAGGACTGTTGCATAGTTACACACATGGCAATGTGGTTTGCTGCCTACATCCCCCCGTCACCTACATCTGTCATTTCTCCCAGTGTTATCCCTCCCTGACCTCCCCACCTCCCCTCTCTCCCTCCCTTGGCTCCCCTTAACAGACCTCAGTGTGTGATGCTCCCTTCCCTGTGTCCCTGTGTTCTCATTGTTCAACACTGGCCTATGAGTGAAAACATGCAGTGTTTGATTTTCTGTTCTTGTGTCAGTATGCTGAGAATTATGGTTTCCAGATTCATCCATGTCCCTACAAACGACATGAACTCATCATTTTTTATGGCTACATAATATTCCATGGTTTATATGTGCCAAGTTTTCCTTGTCCAGTCTCTCATCAATGGGCATTTGTGTTGGTTCCAGGTCTTTGCTATTGTAAACAGTGCCGCTATGAACATACGTGTGCATGTGTCTTAATAGGAGAATGATTCATAATCCTTTGGGTATATATTCAGTAACGGGATTGCTGGGTCAAATGGAATTTCTATTTCTAGGTTCTTGAGGAAGCACCATACTGTCTTCTACAATGATTGAACTAGTTTACACTCCCAACAACGGTGTAAACTAAAATTTTATAATTTTTTTATTATACTTTAGCTTCTGGGGTACATGTGCAGATCATACAGGATTGTTGCATAGGTACACACATGGCAATGTGGTTTGCTGCCTCCATTTCCCTATCACCTACATCTGGCATTTCTCCCTATGTTATTCCTTCCCGACCTCCCCACCTCTGCTAATCAAATAATTTTGATAACGTTTGATACGTTCTGATATTTACAGAAATATTTTACATACTTTAGTCTTCTTTTTGTTTTCATTAAATTTATATTGCTAATATTTATTCAGATAGTTGATGGTCATTGGAGAATCACAGTAAAACTGAGTGATAAGAAATTGTATGTAAAATATATATATTTGTCTGTTGTGCTTTTAACATAAACTTCCAATATCTGAGTACCAATACATGCAAGATTTTCTTTTTATCTGTTTACATATCTGGTAAGTCTATTACAAATTATATTGAAAAATATTATTAAAATGTCAAAATTACTAGTGAGTATAGTGGTAATAGGTTAGCCTATTAAATTGTACATTATGTCCATTAGCCTAAAGTTATAAGCACCTACTAGCTATTCTAAATTAAAAGCACTTTGGACAAAATCACTCATAAAGTAGACATAAGAATGCTAGTCGATTACACTCATGCAAAATTTTTGCACCTGAATTTATTGGCTTGATTTACATATTTTAAAATTTGTTTGGTAAATGTGGCCAAGAGATTGAAATCTGGGGTAATTTTTCAAAACCTTTTATTAGCTATACATATGATTTCCATCCATGTATTTTTTCCAGCTTTTTCTATTATGGGTATGATTGCATATTCCGTGAGTTCAGAGGGTAGATGTAACCCTTAAACTCGCCTACATTTGTATATATTATTCTGTTAGATGTTACCAATATCATATAAATTGTTCTATGTCTCATCATTGCTTAATCAACAAATTTTATGTTTTCATGCTTATCTAACCACAGTTGAGGGCCTTACACAGAGGCAGAGGAAAAATTAGCAGACATTCTAAGATGCACTGAATAATTCTGCTCTATTGTTATGTTTCAGCTTTTTCTAAAATGGACCACTCTGAAAAAAAAAAAGTAACATATTTTTTCAATTAGTTCTGAAGAGCAGCAAGAATTTTATGTTTAGCTTGTCATTTAAATGTACTCTTTACTTTTCTTATACTAATCCAATAGTTAAAAATTCCTGAAAAATCCCATCATTTTACTAAAATGCTCATACTGACAAGCTAGATAGAAATACATCTTCATAAATATTTATATTTTAGAGTTAATTTTTTATATTTTGAGTCATTTTATATCACTGCATAATAAATATTTCAGTGAGAATTCCTGAAGGCTCAATTTTCTGAACCATTGCTCATGATATAATTCTTAAAATGTAACAAAATTAATTATTGTATTTGGATGTTTATAATTGAAAAACATTGCCATAAGGACATTTCTTTGTATAATATATTTTAGGAAGATCCATGCACTCATAGGAGTGTATAAGATTTTCCTAATGGAAATATAACTAAATTATAATCCTAATTTGATGCCATATTTTAAAATCTCATCTTCTTTAAAAGCATATTGTTATTTGAGATATAACAATTTAATCAAAAGAATTAAAATAATTGATCTGCATGACCAAACGTCATTAACGTATAGTCAGATATAATACATAATTTGATGTAATGTACGCAATACTCCAGGGAAGCAGGAAAATAATTTGGTCAACCATCTCTTCATACTTAGGGTCACACCTAAAATTGATTATTTTTATATCCGAAGAACAGCTTGTTGTTGCAATTTACACCATTTCAAAATTTGTACCCAAAGCAAATTTTTATAGTACAATTATAGAGAGGATATAAAGGAGTTAGTAACAAAAATGCTGACAAATCCGTTACTTGGCTCCTGCAACCAGGCTTTGCTATAATAAAGCACAGTTTTATTAAGCACTTAATTAATTGCCACATTAAAATTATAGGGGCCCAACTCATAAAAATGACTTATGAGAATGTAAGCTCCTTTTGCTGTGTTAACTGAAAATGCAAGCTGTACACACCATTTAATTAAGAAAAATGTAATCAAGCAGAAGATAGTGTGGGTGTTTAGCTTGGAAGCAAAACTTGCAGGTGTGAGGGGATAAAGAAATGTGATCATGACATCATTAGCTGAGAGTAGCATTCACTACTCTCAACTAATGGCTAATAAGCTAAAATTTCATAAGCATACCAAATTGAAATCAATAGAAATGCTCAAAGATTTTATGTGGCAGATCTACTTATTTTTAATTTTCAGTTTAGAGTGGCCTTTAAGACATATACGGTAAACCTAAATTCAGATCTCAGACCAGTGTCATTTGAGGTAATTAGTTCAGAGGCGGCTTAATATTAATAAATAATTAACTTCTTATTCTATTTCAGATATTATACAAACGGTTTCATATGGATTACATTCCTATTTCTCTCAACAGTCTTTTCATGTTCATTCTAGTTTTGCAAATGGAGGTTTAGGAACATTAACAACTTTTCTAAAGCTACAAAGCATGTAGGTGGGAGAGACAAATTGCTAACAGCACCAATATGCATGACTGCACAGCCTGTGCTTTAAACTTCATGCCCACTACCACTGTTTTTAATTATGTCACCTTTAAGATAATGATCATTTTCAAGTTATATTATATAAGATCTGGGGCCAAAGAGACTTGTGTAAAAATTACCCTAATTATTCTAAATTGCTGTCTAGAAAACATAAAAAGGAGGGTTGTTCAGATCTGTTCCGATGCTGTGGGTCTGATTGGAGAAAGGACCAGGAAATGTGGTCTTCTCTGGTGGTTAGTCAGAATCCCAAATAAAATTATCCTTATTAAAGTTGAACAAATTTGGTGATAGGCGCTTATAATCCCGGTTACTCAGGAGGCTGAGAAAGAGAATTGCTTGAACCCGGGAAGTGGAGATTGCAGTGAGCTGAGATGGCACCATTGCAATCCAGCCTGGGCAACAGGGTGAGATTCCATCTCAAAATAAATAAATAAATAAAAAGTTTGACAAACTTCAAATCTTATCCTTGTCTCTCTTTGAAAATGCTGGATATTTTTTACTATGCTGTTTATATTAATAAAATGAAAGCTATACTCTTTTTTCCTAAAGAAATAAGATGCTTTTGCTGGCCCTCCCAGAGAGCTATTCATTTCCATCATTAAATTATACTATATCGGGTCATCTTATCCTCATAAAATGCTGTAAAGCAGAAGTGAGAAGAAAAGACAGTCATTATTATGGGATTTGACATCATAGCTAATTCACTGGGTTCTTAAAAGTTTTTATTGATGGTGATCTCAAAAAGTTCTAGTATGTTTTATTCATTTAATCATCATACAGATTTCTTAGCAAGTTTCACCTTTTTTTCTTATTTACCAAGAAAGCACACCTACTTTTTAACTGACATATCTATGAAGTCTGATTAATATAATACAGTAATGAGAAAATTTAATTATGTTTTAGAGAATATATTATTTCCAACACTTAAAATATTTTATATTGTAATAAAGCACTAGGTAAAAAAAATTTTAATGTTAAAATGACATACTGTTAAGCAGTTTTTTGACATAAACATTTATTATTTACTGATTACAACAATAAAACTTTAAAATTAACATTACAACTGTTATTTGTTCTTACATCTTAAACACAAAATAATTAACCTTATAAAATAAAACATAGCTAGACATTTAAAATAGGGTACTATTCAGATAATTTTGGCTACATTAACTATAAATATGCCACATAACAATAAAGTATTTTCTAAAGGAAATTTACAAAACATTTAAAATGTGTAATGTAGCATGCTAGAAATATAATGAGGAGCAACTTGAGAGTCATAACATAAGAACTCAAGTAAAAAAAATTTCGAAAATAAAATTAATATTTTTCAAAGAAGAAAATTTTAATGAGAAATTTATAATGGAATTTATAATTTAACAGTATAGAAAAAACTCTGAAAGTTAGTTAACCTTATACTCAATAAACCATCTGTCCACAGATGATCTCAATGAAACATTGTGAAACTGCCATTTGGTTCTGAATTCCTTAAGAATAGATCATGTGTGGTGGCTCATGCCTATAATCCCAGCACTTTGGGAGGCTGAGGCAAGCAGATCACCTGAGGTCAGCTTCAGGTGAAGTTTATAACTATTATTTCTTATAATTCACACTTGTTTTTGCACTTGTGACCAATTCCTGTTAGTTTCAAAACTATAGGTGCAGGAGGGTAAACTCTTTCTCCCAGAAGTTAAGAGACATTTTTCCCTTTCAAACTTGATTGAGTAGTCCAAGTGGCTAGATACTTTATAGGGGTATCAGGATGTTTATCTACGACCTGGGTAAGTCTCCTGGAGCCTCTCCACAAGAACACCGGCAGAGACTTTTAGCTTAGCTAGAAGGTGCACATAAAGGTTTACATCTTGCGCACTCTGCTGCTGAAAGGTAATTCGTGATTCTAAGACATGTGAGAGATTGATTCATGACTCAGATGACAACATGTCAGGTGACACTCACAGGAAACACACTTTGACCCAAAGTGCATTTCTAGCCTTGGTAACTTTCAAAAAG
Source organism: Leontopithecus rosalia (assembly GCA_028533165.1). NCBI lineage: Eukaryota > Metazoa > Chordata > Mammalia > Primates > Cebidae > Leontopithecus > Leontopithecus rosalia. Next base: position 140,537,707 of record CM052648.1, read on the forward strand.
TTTCTAAATCAGCAGAAATCAAGTTTCAGAATCCAAACATTCTTCTAAGGGACAACCTCCTTTAGAAACACCAGCTAGTTTTATGTGTAAAACATAAGGACTATTCTCTTGTAAATACTTATAAAAATGTATTCACATACCCTGGGGTACTCATAGCAGAAATGGTTGAAATTAGAGTCCTTTAAAATGACTAAAATTATTTGTGTACATAATTGGAAATTTTCTGGTTTTAGAAACAAATTGAGTGGGAGACTTACTGCTAATGGCACCTAGAAGCCTTTAAAAGAAATTCTGAGAAAATTGCCTTTTTTCAAGAAGTAAACAAAAATTTATCTGAAACTATATCTAAACTTTAAAGGCTTCAGAGGTCTTCACCCTTCCTTTTCCAACTATTCCTCCTCCTCCTGCAGTGTGCATTCATATCCTCTCTTATCTCGGCTTTCCTATTCTGATTTGCCTTCCCTTCTATTACTACCACTAACACCTAAGAAAACTTCCTAGATTTCTGACTCCCCTCCCTGAAACTCCTATTTTGGCAGCTCCTGTCAAGATAAAACTCACAAAAACAGGTGAGCCTGTTATTGTGTATACCCCTTAGACAAAGTATGAACTTAAGAATATCATAAAAGGCTTGCCATACCTGCTCCAAAATCCCATAGAATTTGCAAAAAATTTAATTCAATTGTCTGGATTTATGAGGCTGGATATTATGATATTTTTCTGTTAGTTTACATGCTGGTATGAGAAGGCGGGGCCAATGAATGGTTCAAAAAGGAAAGCTGGTAGATTTTCAAAAACAGACAAGCCAACCATGAAATGGTTTGTACTTCAGCCAAGGATTTTTATGAGGCCATTCCCTTGGCCTTTCCTAAAAAAATGTAGATTGGAAGATAATTCAACAATATACTCAAACGCCAGATAAATGTGCTTGATTATTTTGAATGAGTTGAAACAAATCTTCAAATGATTCTGGAATGGCTAAGGCTAGTATGATCATCAGAGTGATACCCTTATAAATCCTACATGCCCCAGTAGCTTAAATTAGGACCAAATTACCTTAGTTAAAAGACACCAGCTTAATTGGGCAAATTAGTAACACACAAATTAGTAACGGTGGCAGATCAACTTTATAAAACTGTTCAGAAAGAAGTAAAACTAAGGCCTCAAAGGTTATAAATTTACAACTACAACTGACTACTAAAATCAAGCCTTTTAAGAAAAGACAGGTGCCTCATTTTAACTATTAAACGGATGTTTGTTTCTATGGTAAAAAGACTGACCATTTCAAAAAAGACCATAGAAAACATAAAAGACAGTGGGACCAATAAAGATAGGATACCACAAGATGAATAGGATTGCTCATAGGATCAAAAGGAGGCTTTCCCCTTTCTCCTGACTACTGCCCTAGGAGAAAGGGAAATTTTCATAAATGGAAAACAGATATATTCCCTGAGAAATACTGGGCTGCTCTTTCTGTCCTCAACACTACCACTTTAACTTGTCCCCTTCCTCAGAGTAGTGAATTTGGACAAATGGAAGGAATATCACAGCCTTAGGATTCCAGGTAAACTCACTCGGTGGCCTTCATTCTTTTCTGCTGATTTCCTCGGTTCCCATACATTTCTTAAGCACAGCGTACAAATTTTTCTTTTTTTCTAAGTGTGTTAAATTTGGAACAAAAGGAACGAACAGAACAACTACAGAACAAGAATAAAACTATTAAAACTATGAAAATGCAGACTCAACAATATTTTTCTAAACTAGGTTTAATGAGTGGTATTAATGGCTTTATCTCACTTAGGGTCTCAATTTTCCACGGACATTGGTAAAATACATTCAGTCACCCCATTTAAGTGGAAATAAACCTGACTAAACCTTTATCTAGTATCAGTAATATTCTCTAACGCCTAAAGAAATAGAAGAACTCAGACCCACAATAAAATACTATATTTAAGTGTCTAATTATTTATTGCTCTTGCTGGTATGGAACTCTGATCATTTCCATAAGGAAATCAAATGAGTAGGGCTAACATTTCTTACAAGATTTGAGAGCTATCAACAACATTTTGGTCCCACGACATCTGATGGGACCAAACCTTACTCTTGACAGCAGTCACTACTGAAAGCAGGATATTTACTGTAGTTAATGTATGCAGGGATTTTAAAATATTTTAGTACACACAGAGAGTAAATACTTACTTGCCTTAACTTAGGTGAGCCTCAGAATACCTGTACCATCATACCCCAAGGTAGTACTGAAAGTCCTACATATTTTTTATCATATATTGAAATATGACTTGGCTGATAATGCATTTCTCAGAGGACATATGCTCATCTAATATGTGAATCATCTCCTCCTTTGTCACCTGGCTATGCAAATCTCAAATAATGACAGAATGAAACTCTGAAAACAATTGTCATTTCATGGATATAAAGTTTCTAGAGAGAAACTCCATTTTTGCCAGATGCAAGTAAAATGCATAGGACATTTGACTTCTAAGAAATAATTTTTTATAAATGCAAAAACTATTAAAGACATTCTAGTATTCCCCAAGCCCTTGACAAAGAAGCAATTTTAAGGATTTCTGTAAATGGCTGTATACCGTCAGAACTGGATGCCTATTTTTCTTAATAGCTCAGTTTTTATAAACCCTACTGAATGTGGACAGCCTGATCTTTGGACTCTAGAGGGACTCCAATCCCTGTAAGTTATCAAGGACAATCTTACAATTGCCCTTGCCTTCGGGCATCCCAATTATACCCTTCTGTTTTCCCTGTTCATTCATGAAGACTAGGGAAATGGCTTGGAAGTCATAACTCACAGAAATGGGCACCAAAATAGATCTGTTGAATATTACAGCCAGAAACTTGATGCAGCCAATAGAAGAATGCTACCGTGCTTAAAAGAGAAACTTCCGGCACCACGTTGTTCTTTATAACCATTGAAAAAGTAGTTATGAGATCTCCTCTTACCATCTGTGTTTCCCACTCAGTGAAAACCCTTCTGAACTCACATCATATCCAGCATTACTCTGTTAATAGATTCATTTCCGATGAAGTTCTCCTTCTGTCCTCCCACAGTGTTATTATCTCTTGCTGTAGTAATCTGAACCTAGCCATTCCTTTGCTTTTGTCTACTGATGAGATGCCATATGACTGCATCACTCTGACCTGCCAACTTCTCACACCTAGATAGGACTTAGAAGAGACATCCACAGATAATTCTTATGTAATCTGATTTACTCATTGCTTTTGTTTGAAAGATCTATCTGTGATTTATCAGGCTAGTTATGCCATAGTGCTTCTAACTGAGGATAAAGAATAATACTTTTCCAGACATAAACTAATTTTATCAGGCAGAATTTGTTTCTGCAAAGTGAGCTTGTCAACTGATGAAGGAAAAAATGGCTAATGTTCATAATAATAATAGATATGCATTTAGAGTACCCTGTGATTCTGGCATGCTTTGGAAGCAACACAATTTTGGACCTCATCAGATTAACCCAACAAAAATGGTCAAAACCCCTCTGACTGCTTGAAAGAAATTTCCAAACTCAAATTTACTGCTATCATCAAAATTTGTGGTCACTCAATACTAGATATTCTAGAGAGTAAGGACAACTATTTTACTGTTGCTGTAGCATAGAATACATCCCAGAAGGTTACATCATGAAATAAATGTCTTTACAGACTTATTGCTCATTTGAAACTGTATTAAAAGAGGCATAAACAGGAGCTCCCAAGAAAGATATAGACCTCTAGAAAGATAAAGCAGACAAGTTTCCTCCAGAAATAGGTTTATGTTTTGAATCAATAGACTGATTTTTCCTTATGGCTTCAGTGACACTTTTTGTAATATGTTGATGAGCTGACTCACTGGAAATCAGACAAAATGATAGTATGGAGAAAGCAATATTATTGAAAATCATCCTCTACTGCTTCACAAAGCTTTATTCTCACTGCACTGTTTCTTCCAAACACAATTTTAAACAATCCCTTTACAGTTCACATGAACATTTTCCTTTACTTTCAGGACCGTCTGAGATGTGGCAGTTGGATTTTATCCAGCTGCCTCCATCTCAGAATTACAGCTATGTTCTGGTGCTAATTTTTTAATTTTAAAAAGGTTTTATTTTTTAAATGAATATTATTTTAAATTGACAAATCATAATTGTATACATTTATGGGGTACAATGTGATGTTTTGATATGTAAACAATGTGAAATGATTAAATCAAGCTAATTAACATCCCATCTCTTCACTAATTATTTTTTTTTTTTGTTGTGAGACATCTGAGTCTCAGTTATTTTAAAAAATATTAATGGCTATAGTCATCCTGCTGTGCAATAGATCTCAAAACTTATTCCACCTATTTGAAACCTCGTATCTTCTTCCCAACAACTCCCTATTCCCTCCTTCCACTCTCCTCATCCCCAGGCCTCTGGTAACCATCAGCTACTCCGTACGTTTATGAGTTCCAATTTTTTAGTTTACACAGATAAGTGAGATCACGTATCTGGCTTCTTTCATTTAGTATAACGCTTTACAGGTTCATCCATGCTGTCACAAATGACAGAATTTTTTTTCTTCCTTGCTTTTTTAAAAAATTTTTAATATTTTTAAATTATACTTTAAGTTCTGGGGTACACGTGCAGATCTTGCAGGATTGTTACATAGGTATTCACATGCCATGGGGGTTTACTGCCTCCGTCCCCCAGTCACCTACATTAGGTATTGCTTCCAATGTTATCCATCCCCAATCTCCCCACCCTCTGCTTTCCCTCCCCTAGCCTCCTACCCCATAACAGACCCTGGTGTAAGATGTGCCTCTCCCTGTGTCCATGTGTTCTCATTGTTCAGCACCCACTTATGGGTGAGAACATGTGGTGTTTGGTTTTCTGTTCTTGTGTCAGTTTGCTGAGGATAATGGTTTCTTGATTCATCCATGTCCCTGTAAAGGACATAAACTCATCCTTTTTATGGCTGCATAGTATTCCATGGTGCCACATTTTGTTTATCCAGTCTATCACTGATGGGCATTTAGGTTGCTTCCAAGTCTTTGCTATTTTAAACAGTGCCACAATGAAAATATGTGTTCATGTGTCTTTATATTAGAATGATTTATAATCATTTGGGTATATACCCTGAAATGGGATTGCTGGGTCAAATGGTATTTCTAGTTCTAGATCCTTGAGGAATCACCACACCGTCTTCCACAATGGCTGAACTAATTTACACTCCCACTAACAGTATAAAAGTGTTCCTATTTTCCCACATCCTCTCCAGTATCTGTTATCTCCTGAATTTTTAATGATTGTAGTTCTAACTGTTATGAGATGGTATCTCAATGTGGTTTTGATGTGAATTTCTCTAATGACCAGCGATAATGAGCATTTTTTATATGTTTGTTGACCACATAAAAAGATTTTTGCAAGCTCTCCATCAAATAAAGGGCTAATATTCAGAATCTACAAAGAACTGAAAAAATTTACAACTTTGGTGCTAATCTGTCTGCTCTCTCATTGGGTTGAAGCACCTCCATGCTGAGAATCTATGGCCCAAACATTAGACAAATTATTATTAGAAAAGATAATTCCTTCATGGGGAGTTCCATCTGATCTCCACAGCAACTGAGGAAACATCTTACTTGTCTATTAAGTTGATCCATTTGCAACATTTGGTCTAATTTCCAACATTTCTATTGTGTCTATCCCCATCCAATCCTCTGGACTGGCAGAATGCACCAATAGTTTAGTTAAAAACTCAATTGGCAAAAGTAACTGAAGTTTTTAAACCTCTGGTCAAAGGTTCTCTCTTTGGTCCTGCCAAACCTCTGATCTACTAAGTTTGGAAAATAACAGCTTTATCTCTTTGAAATAATAAGAGAAATGCCTGTGTGACTACATGAAGGAGCTTTTCAAGTTGCGCTTGTTAAAGGTATATTCTTCATTGTTGCTAAAGTCTCACAAAACTTCTCTCTAAGGAACTCCAAATGGATAAAGGATTCCTTTCATGGCAAACTCTCAAGAAATGAAAACATCAAAGATTATGGTCTACAATGTGGAGACTGTGTTTACTGGGAAAAACATCAAATAAAAGATTCCCTCCAACTTCCTTAAAAGGGACCATATCAGGTATTGTTGATCAATCTCTGTGCTGCAAACGTAAGGGCATTTACTCATAGATTCATATTTCTCATTTAAAAAGGCAACCTAACAAAAGTGGAAACCTTGCATCACTGAGATCTTCACTTGAAACTGAACCTCAGTCTTCCCAACTACAATGTCAAGAGCGGGATATCTGTGTTACTCTAATTTCACCCAAGACACAGGACCAGGTTATAAACTCAGTTCTGAATGATTCTAATGCCTACTGCACCTGAACTATTTGGTCTTTTTTATTTTTCCTCTTGACTGGCGTATTTATGCCTTTGGGCCTCCTTCATACTGTGAGGATCCTCTCTTGGTTGTTTTGGTAAAATTGTTTTGTATATAATATACTTTCTTACACTACACTTGTCTTATTCATATATGTTAAAGTACATATACATATACAATGTAACAAAATGGCTATAGTCAGGTTTCTGTTTTTGCCCTCCTTATTACATTTGAGTATAACATGGAGGAATAATTATCTGATCAGAATCTCCCAGAGCATTGGCCCTGCCGAAAACTTGATAAGATGTTGACTTGCCACCCTGTGACAGACACTTCTGACAACAGTGATACGTTCATACATCCTGGTTTAAATTTCACTGGTAGTCCTAATTGTACTTGCAGCACAACTTAGGGGTCACATAAAACAAAACCCGTTTATGGAATCTGCCTGACTCATCCCAATCTGCTTGCACCGTCTTTCAGTTTTCCTCATCAGAGTCCTATTGTCAAAATGATTGCAGCCTTATACAGAAATGACAATGCTAAAATGCATGATGCTGTTAGAAGTCAAAAGAAAAACAATTTCTCCTGTCATCAGAATCCAAACTGTCTCTTGCTTTTTAAGTGTCTGAGCCATGGCTTAATAGTGTCCCAAAATGGATGCACTCTAAATTACAGTATACTTACCTGGGCTCCAAAATGATTTATTTTGGTCTGTAGTTTGTCATTCATAAGTCTGTAAATATCTAAGAGCATGGAATGAGGATGAGCAATATAACAGAATATTTGACCATCCCTCCATCTATACATAGCTTTAAAGAAACCGCAAACGGAACTAGTTCCCTCCAAATTTCCTCAAGCCCACCCTATTGCTGTCTATATCTATTGCCCAATAGATCTATTGCTTTATTCGTGATTGCTGATCTAGTTTACCCCAAATATTTTGTTTGGGAAAAACCTGCCAATTATCTGTGCAGCCATCAAGAAGATAACTCCATGAATTTTATTAGGAGAACACTTTTGCTTCTGTGAGGGGTCACTTCTCATGAACACATACATGTTCAGTAAACTTTCTATAACTTTAGGAAATAGTGCTAATAAAACTGTTGGCTTCATCACAGCTCAAAAATCGATTGATTCACTGGCTAAGGTTGTATAGGCAATAATAGCATCACTGTAGATTGTATATTAGCTGAGCAAGTAGGTGTATGTATGATGGCAAATACCTCCTGTATTCAATATATACATTAAACTTCCGATGAAGTAGAAACTCGTCTAGGAAAAATTAGAAAAGAAGCGTTTAGGCTGTAGCAAGTCTCTAAAGAAGAATGTGGATTCACTTTTCTTCATAATGTTTTTAAATAGTACTCAAATGGAATAGATTCCTTTTTAAATTCTGGAATAGAGATTCTTTTTGATTATCCACATATGCACTACATTTCTGCTATTCAAATTACAAATGCTATACATTCCTTGTTGTTTTACTTCTTCCCAGAAAACTAAAATCCTGGTATTATGAAGAATAAAGATAATTCAACAAATGACAACAGCTACTTGAATCAATGACTTGACTACAATCCCATTTTTATCACTCTGTGATGTCATGCCAATTTGGCTTTTGGGTACTCAAACTTTCTTGCTGAGATGACTCCTCTTTTCTCCAATGTGGAACAGGAATACTCAGGAATGAGACTTCCTGGCAACAAGGAACACCGTGACACTCAGACTTTTATTCTCAATACTTTTGAGAAGAAAGATTCTGATCAAGAGGGGAAAATGAGAAAGAAAACAGACTTTTAACTGAGGAATGCAAACATCCTCTAAATTATCAGGCCTGGAGACAAATAGGAATGAGATAGTCTTCATGTCCCATTTTTCCCTTTGAGCTAAGTAATCATCATTGAAGTTGCTTACTATTGCCACAAGTAGATACAAATTAACCTAACAATGTCACATGCCACACACCATAGCCCGTAGCCTGTAGCTCACTCATGTATAGTTAAGAACGAATCAATGTTATTTCTATAAACCAACGAGAATTTCTAATAAACAACTTTGTATCAAGCCACTCCTTCTGCTTTTGGTATATACACACTTGCTTGTAACAAAGGCTATAAATGGACCTCGTGTGTAAGATTATTTGGGTCTGAGTATTCCAGGGAGCTATTCTTCTTATGCTCCAATTAACTCTTTAAAACTTTATTTTGTGCCCATTTCTTCATTTATTACTACATTTTCTTCCTTCCTTCCTTCTTTCCTTCCTTTCATCCTTCCTTCCTTCTTTTTTTATACTTCCATCTTTCCATTTAAAAAATTTTTTTGTTTATGATATTTAAACAAATATAAAAGTTATTTCTAGCTAAAAAGCCACACAACAAACAACTTCTAATGGCCATATTTGGCCCACAAACTAAATTTCCTGAATCCTAGTCTATACAAAAATCACTTTTTCAGTATGAAGACATATGTTTAATTAAATTAATAAATGCATACTTTTTTGTTTGTTTGGTTTTTTGTTTGTTTGTTTTTGCTTTTTGAGACAGAGCTTCACTCCTTACCCAGGCTGGAGTGCAATGGCGCAATCTTGGCTCACTGCAACCTCTGCCTCCTGGGTTCAAGCAATTCTTCTGCCTCAACCTCCCGAGTAGCTGGGACTACAGGCATGCGCCACCATGCCCTGATAATTTTTGTGTTTTTAGTAGAGACGGGGTTTCACCATGTTGACCAGGATGGTCTTGATATCTTGACCTCATGATCCATCCGCCTCGGCCTCCCGAAGTGTTGAGATTATGGGTGTGAGCTACTGCGCCCGTCCCATACTTTCTTATTTCAATTATTTTTAGCAGGAGTTAAAAGACACAGATAGATAAAAAATATTTTAAACTTGTATGTCATACAATATCTATTGCAATTATTCAATTATGAAATTGAATTGTAACATGCAAGCAGCCAAAGAAAATATGTAAATTGGCTGTGGCTATTTCCTAAAAACACCTTATTTACAAAAATCTGTGGTTGTTTGGACAGAAACATAAAGTTAATATTCATAGCAACTTTATATTTAATAGCCAAAAACTGGAAATCTCCCAGATGTTGTTCAATGGGTGAACAGTTACGCAAACTGCTGTAAAATTAATCTTTGGACTACTACACAGAAATATAAAAGAACCAAATACGGATACATACAGCCTGGATGAATCTAAAGGGAATTTTGTTTAGTGACAAAATTCAGTCTCAAAAGGATAAATATTATACAATTCTGTTCTTTGCTTATTTGTTTGTCTCTTTGTTTTTACAGGTGATTAAGCTCTTTCTTTCTATTGTACTTTAAGTTCTGCGGTACACGTGCAGAACATGCAGGTTTGTTGCACAGGTATACGTATGCCATGGTGGTTTCCTGTGCCCATCAACCCATCTTCTACATAAGGTGTTTCTCCTTATGCTATCCCTCCCCTAGCCTCCTACCCTCGACACGCCCATGTGTGATGGTCCCCTCCCTGTGATGATGTGTTCTCATTGTTCAGCTCTCACAGTATTTGGTTTTCTGTTCTTGTGTGTATTTAGTTTTCTCTTCTTGTGTTAGTTTGCTGAGAATGATGGTTTCCAGCTTCATCCATGACCCTGCAAAGGACAGAAACTCATCTTTTTATGACTGCATAGTATTCCATGGTGTATATGTGCCACATTTCCTTTATCCAGTCTATCATCAATGGGCATTTGGGTTGATTCCAAGTCTTTGCTATTGTAAACAGTGCTGCAATGAACATACGTGTGAATGTGTCCTTATAATATAACGATTTATAGTCCTTTGGATATATACCCAGTAATGGGTTTGCTGGGTCAAATGGAATTTCTATTTCTAGTTCCTTGAGGAATCGCCACACTGTCTTCCACATTGGTTGAACTAATTTACACTTCCACCAACAGTGTAAAAGTGTTCCTATTTCTCCACATTCTCTCCAGCATCTGTTTCCTGACTTTTTAATGAATGCCATATTACATTCTTTCAATGAAAAGTTATAGATATGGAGAATATAGTGATAGTTAGGGTCATGGGTGTGAGGTATGTTGAGCTTTATAGTAGTAGTATGCAGCATCTATCATAAAGTTAAAATACTAATATAAGAATAAAATAGAGAACTGTGGCCGGGCACAGTGGCTCACGCCTATAATCCCAGCACTATGGGAGGCCAAGGCAGGTGGATTACAAGGTGAGGAGATCGAGCCCATCCTGGTCAACAAGGTGAAACCCCGTCTCTACTAAAAATACAAAAATTAGCTGGGCATGGTGGCGCATGCCTGTAGTCCCAGCTACTCAGGAGGCTGAGGCAGGAGAATTGCTTGAACCCAGGAGGTGGAGGTTGCAGTGAGCTGAGATCATGCCATTGTACTCCAATGTGGGTAACAACAGCGAAACTCCATCTCAAAAATAAAAATTTTAAATAAATAAATAAAATAAAATAAATAAATAAAATAGAGAACTCTAATTATAATAATAGATGATTCCAAAGCAAATTTCAAATAGATATTTTACCAGTCACCTGTGTATTATTGGAAAAATTGTGAAAATAACTACAACAAATAAGAAATTATGAATTTTTCCTTAACTATTATTTCTATTTGCAATCTATATTTTTTCACATTTGTAAGGCCATGTTTCAGTAATAAATTTGTTTAAGTGAATCCAGTAAAAATTATCCTAGAAACACTTTTACCACTGAAAATACTTAACTATTTTTGGGTCAGTATCTGAAAGCTTCTATATTGCATATAGATTTAGAAACTACTATAAGTTAGGAACCAGTGTGTTCTTTGCTTCTCTAACTACTTTTTATTTTAATGAGACAAAAATTCTGAAGCAATAAGTGATGTAGACTGATTTTTATCTGACACAAACCTTTTTTAAAAAAACTTAAATGAAATAGAAAGTGCTACTTTGGACAAAGTTTCCAGCTTTGTGGCAAAGATGGAGTTTTTAATTAAAAAATTCTAAGCCTCAAAGAGGCTCAGAATAAGTAAAACTATTTTCCATGGTGGCACAAAATTAGCAATCTGTTTTCAATCTGGAGTCAAATTTCTACAGTTAAAAGAAGACATCTACTGCATTAAATGGAAATAAATGCTGCTCTTTTTTACTCTGTCCAAAGACATTCCAAAGCAATTTTATTTTCCTAGTTTATATACATAAGGTTTTCTTCTTTGTAATTATCATGGGATTATTTCATAGAATCAAATTCATCCAGTTTAAATGTATAGTTGGATGTAGTTGGTAATTGGATAGAACTACAGGAACAGTACCAAAATCAGGACCTAGGACAGTTCCAATCTCTAAAACACTTTCTTCCACTTTGTAAACCCTCCATCTTCTGCCTGAAAGCCCAGGCAACTACTACTCGGCTTTAGGTAAGTAGAATTTTTCATTAGTATACTTTAGCAGAAATACAATAATACTTTTTGAATTATACTTTTATTACTTAGCTTAATGTTTTGTGATCTGCCCATCTATTGCACATTGATATTATATGTTTTGTTAATTCAAGGTGGTAGAACATCTTATGATAATATCATCAGTGTATTAATTTTACAATTAGTGAATATTTTACTTCCAGTTTTTAATAAATAATTCTTCTAATTTTGAGTGTGTGTGTGTTTATGCACTTTTGCATGGGCCTATGTATTAATTTCTACTGGGTAATGACTTTGGAGTGCAAGTGTTCAGTCTTGAGGTACAGTTTAAGTTTAGAAGAAAGATCTATTTTCCAAAATGGGTGGACTATTTTGTAATCTCACCAATGACACATGAGAGTTACAGTTGTTCAAACTCCTTGTAAAAACTTTATATTGTGGGTCATTTTAATTTCAGCCATTTTTAATGGGTTGAAAGTAAAATATAATTGTGAATTAAGTTTAATTTCCCTCATTATTACTAATACTAAGCACATTTTTGTGTTTATTGACCACTTGTAGGTCACCTTTTATCAAGTAATTATTCAAGGTTGTTTTCCATTATCATATTGGATAAAAGACATTATCAAGTTATAATATAATATACAAACTGTAATAAATTAAAAAAATACATAACGTACATGAAATCATAATACCATTAGAAGAAAGAGATAATGGAGAAGAAATATTTGATATAATAATGAGCAAGAGTTTTCCAAAATCAGTGACAGACACTAAAACACAGATTCAGCTATCAAAAAGTACAATAAATACCTTAAGAATCATATGTTGTCATATCATACTGAAACTTTAGAAAATTCTAAGATAACTAAAACTAAATTTAAAGGACCCAGTGTACAGTAGGGATAAACACTTTATCTACTGAAAAACGATGAGTATTCCAAAGGGTGTCTCATAAGAATCCATGCAAGCAAGAAGAGAGTAGAGTTAGGGTTGATATCCAGAATTTACAAAGAACTCAAACAGATTTACAGGAAAAAAAAAACAAGCCCATTCAAAAATGGGCAAAGGATATGGACACTTTACAAAAGAATACATACATGAGGCCAACAAACACATGAAAAAATGCTCATCATCACTGGTCATTAGAGAAATGCAAATCAAAACCACATTGAGATACCACCTCACGCCAGTTAGAATGGCAATCATTAAAAAATCTGGAGACAACAGATGCTGGAGAGGTTGTGGAGAAATAGGAACACTTCTACACTGCTGGTGGGAGTGTAAATTAGTTCAACCATTGTAGAAGACAGTGTGGCGATTCTTCGAGGACTTAGAAATAGAAAGACCATTTGAACCAGCAATCCCATTACGGGGTATATATCCAAAGGACTATAAATCGTTCTACTATAAGGAAACATGCACACAAATGTTCATTGCAGCACTGTTTACAATAGCAAAGACCCAGAACCAACCCAAATGCCCATCGATGACAGACTGGACTGGGAAAATGTGGCACATATACACCATAGAATATTATGCAGAAATCAAAAATGATGAGTTCGTGTCCTTTGTAGGACATGGATAAATCTGGACAACATCATACTTAGCAAGATGAAACAAGAACAGAAAATAAAATACCGCATATTCTTGCTCATAGGCGGGTGATGAAAAATGAGAACACATGGACACAGGTAAGGGAGTACTACACAGTGGGGTCTATTGGGGGAAACAGGGGGAGGACAGTGGAGTGGGGGGAGCTGAGGAGGGATAGCATGGGGAGAAATGCCAGATGTGGGTGAAGGGGAGGAAGGCAGCAAAACACACTGCAATGTGTCTACCTATGCAACTATCTTGCAAGCTCTGCACATGTACCCCAAAACCTAAAATGCAATTAAAAAAAAGAAAGTCTTGAAAGAGAAAAACAAATCATGATTCAATTAGATTTCTGTATATAGCAAATTTATTTTTCAAAAGTAAAGGAGAGGGCTGGTTGTGCTAGCTTATGCCTGTAATCCCAGAGCTTTGAAAGGCTGAGTCAGGTGCATTGCTTGACCTCTGGAGTTGGAGAGCAGCCTGGGCAACATGGTGAAACCCCATATTTAAAAAAAAAAGATAAAAAGAAAGCAAAGGAGAAATAAAGACGTTCTCAGTCAAAAATATCTGAGGAAATTAATCACCAGAAGATCTTCCCTGGTATTAAAAGATTTTTATCAGACAGAAGAAAAATAATACTGGGCAGAGATTGCAATCTGCATAAATAAAGAGTATTTTAGGGAACCAGCCCTACATCACCCATGGGTACACCATGTTCAGTGGCTACAAAGGAATGAGAAAAAGACAGATTAAGAGCGATAGTGGCACCAGGGGCAATCACTCATTACTTTGGAGAAGACAGTGAAGGCCCCAGTCTCTGATCATCCACACTATTTATTGGTTACAATCACTTTGATCCACAGGGTAGAGTAGGGAAAGGGTTATGGTGAAGTGAATCAGTGAGCCAGAATTGATTCAGTGAGCAGGAACTGGTGTGTCATTCCAGGGATTGATAACAGTGGCAGTTTGGGAGTTTCATAAAGCAAGAACATGTGGCTATCTTTAGCTTATAATCTATGTACAGCTGATGGATCTTGGGTCTTACAAGGAGCCTACAAGTCTGGCTGCATCGTAGTGCTACAAAGGGGTTTTACATCATTGAGCACAATGTTTATGGTAACAGAGCCTAGGTCACTCTGCACCATAACATGAAGCATGGAGAGGCCTTCCTCCTCAGAGGCCTCCTGCAGCGTTCCTCAATTTTTTGTTCCTTGTTTATGTCACTCATAACCAATTTATGTAGGCACTCTGTAAGTCGTTTCTCCTCTGCTGCTTTTCCCAACAGAGTATCAGAGGAGGAAAAATAAACTCAATAAAACATTTTATTTTTATCACCTTCAATTAATCTAAAAGACTACTGTTCAAAATAATAAAGGTAACATGTTAGGTTATTATAGCACACAGATAAGTGAAATAAATAAAAGTAATGTAACACAAAATGGAGGGAAGAATTGGAAATACTGGGTTAAAAGAAATCTGCACTAAACTTACAGCAAACTAGTTTTTATTAAAAGTGAACTAAGATAAGTCAGACATAATCATTTTTAGTTCTAGAAACAAAAATTAAAAATGTAATTGTAGCTGATACATTAAAAGATGAGATTATACATATATATATTTTAATCATACAAGAGAGAATAGAAAAATAAGACTGACAACAAATGAAAACAGTTCCTAACATGATCGATATTAATCCAACTCTCTGTATCAATAAAAACTTTAACTAAGAATAGGCTACATTCAACAATTAAAATATAGGGACGGACAGAGTGGATTATACAAAGGCTTAACTAGGCCTGGCCTGGAAGCTTATGCCTGTAGCCCCAGCACATTAGGAAACCAAGGTGGAAGAACAACTTGAAGCCAAGAGTTTGAGACCAGCCTGGGCAACATAGAGAGACCCATCACTACAAAATAATTTTAAATAATGTGCATGTTTGTCCTAGGTACTCAGGAGGCTGAAATGGGGTGACTGCTTGGGAAACAGAGTGAGACCCTGTCACACAAAAGAGAAAAAGGAAAAGGCCCCAATAATGATATGTTATCTAAAAAAAACCCACTTTAAATTTAAAGACTCTAACAGTAAAAATTTGTACCATTTTAGTGCTAATCAAAACAAAGCTAGAGGAGTCATATTAAATTCAAACAAAGCACACTTCACATAAAAAAGTTATCACAGTAAAGAGGGGCATTACATTATGATAAGACAATCAAATCTCCAAGACTACATGACAATCCAAAGCCTGTATATACCTAACAACCAAATGTCAAATTACATGAGATGAAAACTAGTAAAACTAAGCAGAGAAGTAGATAATTCCACTATTAGAATTGGAAACTTCAACATTTCCCACCAGTTATTGACAGATCAAGCAGGCAGAAAATCAGTAAGAATATAACTGATCTAAACAGCACTATAAATCAGCTTGATCAAATTGAGGTTCATAGAAAACTTCATCCAGCCTCAGAAAGATTTTGTTTTCTAGCTTTCATAGAACTTTCACCAAAACACTATATTCTGGGTCATAAAATACATATTAACAATTTTAAAAGAATAGAAATTATGTGAACTTTGTTATCAGACCACACTGGAATTAAATGAGGAGCATATAATAGAAAAGTAGTTGAAAATTTATTTTAATCAACTTTCAAAAAATTTTTTAATTTCAAGTTCTATTTTAGATACATGGGAATATTTTCTGAGGTTTGGGATATAAATCCCATTGCACAGGTAGTAAGCATAGTACCAGTTAGGTAGCTTTTCAACCCACTCCCCTCCTCTACCTTCTAGTAGTCCACAGATTCCATTGCTCTCATGTTTATGTCCATGTGTGCTCAATGTTTAGTTCCCACTTGTAAGTGAGAACATGTGGTATTTGCTTTTCTGCTTGTACCTATATTAATTAGCTTGGGATTATGGTCTCCAACTCCTTCCATGTTGCTGTAAATAACATGATTTTATTCCTTTTCATAATTACACAGTATTCCATGATATATATGCACTATATTTTCTTTATTCAATTTACCATTGATGAGCACCTGGGTTGATTCCATGTCTTTGCTATTGTGAATAGCACAGCAGTAAACACACATGTGCCTGTGTCCTCTTGGTAGAGTGATTTATTTTCCTTTGAGTATATACCCAGGAATGAGATGATAGGTTAAATTGTACCTGTTTTAAGTTCTTTTAAAAATTTTCAAACGTCTTTCCACATTTTTAATAATAGCCATTCTGACCACATTTGTAATAATGGCCATAGATGGTATCTCATTGTGGTTTTGATTTGTATTTCTCTGTTGTTTAGTGATGTTACCATTATTTCATGTTTGTTGGCTGCTTATATGTCTCATTTTAAGAAGCATCTGTTCAAGTCCTTTGTTCATTTTTTGATAGAGTTGTTTATAGCTTATTGATATATTTATGCTCCATATAGATTCTGGATATTAGACCTTTGTTGGGTGAACATTGAAATTTAGGCAGTAATTTAAAAATTATTAAAAATTAATGAAAATAGGGACACAACTTACCAAATCTCTGAGATGCAGCCAAAGTAGTGTTAAGAGGGAAGTTTATAGCCCTAAGTGTCTTTATCAATAAGTCAGAGTTCTCAAATTAACAATCTAAGTTTTCACCTAAAGGAAACACAAAAGAAAGAACAAATCAACCCCAAAGCTAGTAGAAGAAAAGAAATAACTAAAGTTAAAGAAGAACTTAATAAAATCAAGATGCAAAAAACCATATAAAAGACCAATGAAAGAAGTTTGTTTTTTGAAAAATAAATAAGATTGATAGACTGCTAGCTAGATTAACAAAGAAAAAGAAAGAGAAGATCCAAATAAGCACAATCAACAGTGACAAAGGTAATATTACCACTGACCCACAGAAATACAAAAAAAAAAAAAACCTCAGAGACTACTATGAACAACTCTATTCACACACATTAGAAAGTCTAGAGAACATGGATAAATTCCTGGAAAGACACAGTGTCCCAAGATCTAATCAAGAAGAGATTGAAGGGCTGAATAGAACAATTTAAACTTCTGAAATTGAATCAGTGATTTAAAAAAAAACAAAACCTACCAATTTAAAAAGACCTGAGCTTGATGGATTACAGTCAAATTCTACCAGATGTATAAGAACTGATACCAATTCTCCTGAAACTATTCTGAAAAATTAAGGAGGAGGAACTTTCTAACTCTTTCTATGAAGCCACCATCAGCCTGATAGCAAAAGCTGGAGAGACACAATGGAAAAGAAAAATCTTCTGGGCATTATTTATCATAAATGTAGACGCAAAAATCTTTAACCAAATATTAACAAACCAAATCTAGCAGCACATCTAAGAAAAGTTCTTAAATATTTGAAAATAAAGCAAAGCATTTCTAAATAATACAAAATGTAAACATAAAATCTCTAGAGAAAGTTTTAAATATTATGAAGAAAATGAAGGTGAAATACAACTTATCAAAATGTGTGGGATGTCGTTAAAAGAGTCCTTAGAAAAAAATTTTAAGATATATGGTGGCGCGTGCCTGTAATCCCAGCTACTCAGGAGGCTGAGGCAGGAGAATTGCCTGAACCCAGGAGGCAGAGGTTGCGGTGAGCCAAGATCGCGCCATTGCACTCCAGCCTGGGTAACAAGTGCTAAACTCCATCTCAAAAAAAAAAAAGTTAAAAAAAAGATTAAATGCATATATTAGAAAACAAGAAAAATATAAAATTTATAACCTAATCTTTATTAGGAAATTAGAGAAAGAAGAACAAGTTAAGTCTTAAGTAAGCAGAAGAACATAATAAACATTACAGCATAAATCAATAAAATTTAAAATAGGAAGGCAGTAGAGAATTTCAACCAAACCAAAAGCTATTTCTTTCCAAATGGGTAAGTTTCTATGCAGGATAACAAAGATACAAAGAGAAAATACACAAATGATGAACTTCAGAAATGAGACACTACTTATAGAAATTAAAAGGATAATAAATTATATTACAAAAACTCTATATGCATTTGGTGAATTAAATGAAAATAAACAATAAATTAAAATACAAAAATTACCAAACTCATACGAGAGATAATTTCAATAGTGTGTTATCTATTAAAGAAATAGAATCAGTAATTAATAATTCTCCAAACAATCAAACATTACTTTGTTATATTTTCATAGGTTAATTGTACCAATCTTTTAAGGAGAAAATAATTCCAATTCTCCACGATGTCATTCTACACATAAAAACAAATGTACTCTGGGCATGGTAGTTCATACTTGTAATCCCAGCACTTTGGAAGACCAGGGTGAGAGAATAGCTTGAGCCCAGGAGTTTGAGAGCAGCATAGGCAATGTAGAGAGACCCTGACTCTACAAAATATAGAAAAATTAGCCAAGCATGGTGGCATGTCACTGTGATCCCAGCTACTCAGGAGACTGAGGTGAGAGGATCAATTAGCCCAGGAGATTAAGAGTTCAGTGAGCTGTGATCATACCACTGCACTCCGGCCTGGGAGGCAGAGCAAGATCCTGTCTCAAAACAAAGCAGAAAACATATGGAATCCTTCAAAAAGGCATAACTATCTTAATACCAAAACCAAATAACTACATGACTAAAAAGGAAAATTACTGACTAATATCTTTCATGAACACAGGCACAAACACCCTCAACAAAATTTTAGACAAATGTAGCAATAAATAAAAGTAATTATAAACCTTAACCAAGGGAAATTTATTTCTGTGTTGTATGATACTAGCATTGTCTCTCAAATATGAAAAAATGATTCAGCATTTGAAGAAAAATCAATCTAATCCACCACATCAACAGACTAAGAACATATATATGTACTTAAGAACTGATGCAAAAAAGCATTTGACAAAATTCAAGAATCATTCATGAAAAAACTTATCAGAAAACTAGACATCAACGGGATCTTTCCCAGTTTTATTTAAAATGAAATCTATAAAGAAACCTTTTAGCTGCCAGTAAACTTAAGGTAAAGATACTGATCGTATTCTCCACACTATTGAAAAAATAAGGATGTCTTCTCTCACAAGCCCTATTAAATATTATAATCAAATTCCTAACTAGTACAATTAGAAACTCCTAGAACAAATAAGTTATTCAAAGTTATAGGATACAAGGTTAATATATTAATGTCAGTTATTGTTCTACATAGTAGCTGTGAACAACTAGAATTTTTAATTTAAAATACTATTTATAATCACATCCACAAACCAAAATACTCATGCATTTTGACTACTCAAACATAGATTGACTACAAAAAAATTGACAATATATCAAAGGGAAAACAATAAATCATATTTTTAACCCCAAATGCCAGAGCCATACCATTTGTGCAAGAAATTTAACATACGTTTAACAGAGTCATAACATATTACACAAAACATTACTCAAAAGTAATCATAGACCTAAATGCTAAACACAATTATATGAAACTTCCAAAGATAACAAAAAGACTACATGAATTTGGATTTGGTAATGAATTTCATATACAACACCAAGACAATGTCCATTAAAGAAAAAAAGTTAGACTGTATTAAAATTAAGTCTAACATAATTAAATTAATGACTTTCTGAAAGTCATTTGAATGAACTAAAAATATTAATCACAGACTGGTAGAAAATATTTGCAAAATGTATATCTGATAGAATACTGGTATCCAAACTATATAAATACCCTTAAAGTTCAACAATAAAAACAAAACAAAACAAATATTTTTTAAAAAAACACTTCACTAAAACATGCGTACAGATGACAAATAAGAATATGTAAAAATACTCAAATTATTTGTCTTTAAGGAATTGAATATTAAAACAACGAGTTAAACTGAACACATTTTCAATGGCTAAATGGAAAACAAATCAAAAGAGAAACTGACTGCATACTGAGCATATAGCGCAACAGAGACTCTCCTCAGTTGCTGGTAGGAATGAAAACTGGGAAGACAGTTTAGAAGTTTATTACAAAAATGAAACAATCTTACCATATGATACACTAATTCCAGAATTTGTACACTGATTTGAAAACTTAAGTCAACACAAAAATCTTCCATGTGAATGATTTTAGCAGCTTTGTTAATAATTGCCAATAAATGGAAGCAAGGAAAATATGCTTTAATCAGGGAATAAACAAATTGCAGTGTGTCTGTACAATGAAATGTTATTCCATGATAAAATAATATATCAAATAATAAAAATACATAAAAAATCTTAGATTCTTATTGCTATTGAAAAAAAAGCTAGACTGATAAAGATGAATACTATATGATTCCATTTTTATGTCATTCTGTAAACCTACAGAGACAGTAAACAAATCAGTGATTGCCAGAAACCTGGGTGATTAGAATTGATAGATGAAGCACAGGAAATATTTTAGGGCACTGAGGCTATTCTGTATTACACTGTAATGGTGAACATAAGAAATTAAGCATTTGTCAAAACCTATGGAACTTTATAGCACAAAAGTTAAACCCCATTATATACAAGTTTTAAAAATGCATGTAGAAGAACAGAGATTTCCTGAGTGGAATACGAATGTGACAAATAATCCAAATACATTACAAACGTATAAAACAACTTCACTGAAAAGTGGGGGAATAATGGACTAATGAGTAATTTTGGAAATAAGTGGAGTTTATAAAAGTAAAGGCAAAAGAAACTATACTTATACTGTACAGCAGTATTAAGTCATTCCCATGATGGTATGAGGGTACATGTTAACCATTCTGAAACTATGACACACTTATACTTTAACTGGACATTTAAATAAACTGATGGCATATTTTTAGAACTCCAGGTTTCTCATTGTTAGACTGGGAATTTATGAATAAACAAGGGGAGGAAGCAAGAAGTACCCATGAGGTATTGGATTAGAGTTTGAGACATCAGTATAAATTTATGTTCCATCTACTATAGATACAGTTGCTTACACATGGAAATGTTTACAAATATGTGTACTCATACACATTTTTTGCTATGTCAGCTAGTAGAACCTAGTTGCATCCCAAAAGCAACAAGCACCCCTAGCTCACAAATGTTGGTTCTAACATAATTTGCCAATAAAAGAAACGATTGCTTATTAGATAACTAAGATTGGGAGGGAAAATACACAAAATGAGCACAAGACATCTCACATTGCAAGATAGGGTGAAAATACTGATGAAAAGGCAGAAAAAGAAAATCCAGGATAATAGAAGTATGTCAAAGGAATACAGAAATCAACTGACATCGTTCCCATTTGACAAAGCTTCAATAATTAAGCAACAAAGCTAATAAGGTAGTATGGAATCATAATGCAAAGTGTAAAAAAACAATAAGTCCATACTGATATAAATAAATGGTTTAATAAATCTCTTATAAAAGTACAGATAATACAGGTTGATATTTTACCTTTAAAGAGGGCCTCATAACTCCTATTATTAAGTGTTGGCCACGTTCAGAGATTTCCTTTCAAAGAATAAATAAGAAAGGGACAAGAAATAGTAAGTTTATGGTGGCAAAACCTAACAAACATTAGTTTAAGCTATATGGTTAGTGCTAGTGTGAGCAGTGATAAGTCATGTTAATAGTATTTACTCTTACCTAATGTGATGAGAATATCACTTTTTACTTTTGTGGACTTTTTCCAAAAATACATGACCTCATTTTAATCGTTAGAAAAATATCAGACAAATCCCAATGAATGGCAATCTGTACAATATCTAACCAGAATTCGTCAAAGTTTATAAGTTCATCAAAACATGAGAAGTCTGAAAAACTATTACAACCAACAGGAGCCTAAAGAGACAAAACGACTAAATGTAATGTGAGATCCTGGAATCGAAAATGAATATTTAGAGTAAAATCAAGGAAATCTGAATAAATATGGTCATTAGTTAATAATAATATTTTAATATTTGTTAATTATTTTTGACATATGTCATAAAGTTGCAAGATGTTAATAAAAAGTGTGGTATATTAAAGAACTCTTCATACTAGTACTTTTTACAGCTTTTCATAAATGTGTAATATAATTCATATAACACACAATTCAACTATTTAAAATGTCATTCAATGACTATTAGTACATTCACAGATATATGCAAAGCACGCACAATTTTAGAATAGTCTCTTCACCTCAAAATAAGTTTCATAAGCTCTGACCCACTATTCTCCCATCCTCCTTCCCCAGCCCTAAGCAGCTACTTCTGCCTCTACAGCTTTCTCCATTCTGGACATTTCATTTAAATGGAATTATACTTTATGTGGTCATTTGTGACTGCCTTTTTTTTTCACAAGAATAAAATTATAAAGTTTCACCCATATTCTGACATATATTAGTACTTCATCTTTTGTGGTAGAAAAATATTCTATGGTATGAGTGTGTCACATGTGGTTTATCCATTCATCAGTTAATGAGCACCTCTGTTGTTTCCATCTTTAAACGATTCTGAGTGACGCTACTCTACACATTTTCATTCTATGTTTTCAAGTGGACATAGTTTTCAACAGGTTTCTGGTTTATTTTCTTCATTTCAATCTCCTTGTGCTTCTTTTGATAACTAATTATGCCATAGGCTGTATATTTTTATTGCAAAAATGATGTATATACTAACAGACCAACCACAATATCATAAACTTATTTTAAAATACAACTTACATCATGGCATATGCAACTTTTGCATTGTGATGAATGTATAAAATGTGATACATAATTGCCTTACCTCTGTTAGTAAGAGCTGAGAAACTCCAGATATAATTGATTAGATATCTACATGCAAATGAGATTCATAAATTTTAAGGCAAAGCTTTTGGAAATATCTGTCATATCTACTTCCTTCTAGTGTTATCCTAATTATAAGTATTTGAAATGAAGATTTCCCATAATATGATTCATATCTCCATCAGAAATGTTAATTTCCTTCTTCATGATTCTGACATATGTGCTATACAGTTTGGAATGACACTGATGAAAATGTTAAAAATGTATAAGTTGCCCTTTTCCTTCTTTTTAAATTAAATAACACCAGTGAAACATAATAATGCCTAGAGCCAAAAGAATTCCTCTTAAGCCTGTAGCAGTCCTCAAAGTCCTATAAATAACAACACACATTATTAATTAACAATGTGGTCCAATTAACATTGCTGCCTAAAATCTAAATAAAATTGTGTCTTAAATCCTTAGAAAGTAGGAAGTTTTGACACCCTAAGGACTACAAATTCTAGGGAATAAATTTAAAAGCAGAATTTTTAAAGTTTTTATACCTTTTTTAGTCATTCCTATCACTTTCATATAGTCTCAGGAGATAGTGCTTCCTCTATTATAAACTTCACATACTTCCCCAGTGTATCTGAATGATTATATGATCACAGATATAATGCAATAAATGAAAACCACTTTTTTATTTTATAAATCAAAAAATGCAGTTTAAAGAAATCTATTTCAATATTCAATACAAATTTGAGTTAAAGATAGCTATAATGTAATTTAGATTAAAGACATTTTGATTTTAAATGAGTTATAATATTTTTAAATACCACCTCATTTATTACATAGTCCATTGTTTCTTAACAGACAACATAGGCCAGAAATAAGAATGTTTTCTATTGTAGTTGTAGTTTTACCTAATGTAATTCTTACTAAATATGGCCCCCCCAAAAAAAATTGCTGTTATGTTGGGTGCCTTCCTTTCTTTAAACTGGAGCTCTTCTTTCTATATTGGCCATGAATTATAAGTTAGCTACTTTAATTCACCAATTCATCCATTTATTTATCCACAGCACATTGAAACATCTGTTAGGTAGCAGACACTGAGTTTTATTAGTTAAACCATTTTTTTTAATCATGGAAAATGAAGGCTCATTACACTGACTGATGTCCTTGGTGCATTCTAGAAGCAACTCCTGTTAACCATTTTTAAATAATTTTAAAGTAAATATAAAGGAGAAACTATTACACAAAGTATTTTATAAATTTTAGGATACAGAAATAACAAAAACAAAATATTCAAGAGAAAATATATATGTCATTTTTCACAAATAAAGAAGATAATGTTCACTGGCTAACAGGTTCAAACTTAATGCTGGATCTCCTCTTCCTTTTCTATTTTTTTCTTCTCTCCTCAAATAAGCCATTTATTTTTTTTTTCAGTGATAACTTCATCAAGTATATCATTGATTTTTTAATGGAATACTTAATAAATCAAATGGCTATTTTTGACTCAACTGTTTTGTGACAGTCATTGTATAATTAGAAAAAAAAGGGGAGTAAAATTTCTCATAAACTTTTGGATGATGGAAATGTATATAAAATTATGGTACATTAATACAGTACATAAATTCTATTAAGTTATATGGTGCCCCTCAAAAAGTATACTCCCACATCCTAATTCTTGGATATTAATGTTAATATTAACATCGAGGAATATTTATCAATATTAAATTCTATGGTAAAGGGTGATTGCAACCTAATGGCAAAGGTATGTGATCCATCAAGTATTTTGAAACAAAGTACTTAAACTGGTTGATCCAAGTAAACCCTAAATCCAATGACCACCAACCTTATGGCAGTGAGGCAGAGGGTTATTTTGCAGAGGAGAACACAAGGTAATGGAACTACAGAGATAGAGATTGAAATGAGGCAGTTACACGTCAAGACACATCTTGAGCCATCAGAAGATGAGAGGCAAAGAATGGGTTCTCCCACAGAAACCCCAAACAGAGAATGGTCCTGCCAAATTTTGGCCTCTAGAACTGTGAGAGAACCTTCTACTATTTTAAGTCACCAAGTGTGTGATAATTTGTTTATGCGGCCTCAGGTGTGTAATAATTATATCCATGTATGTAATTACACACACACACAAAGACAATAATAAACAATACTCAGAGGCATGTACAAGAAAATATTGGCTTCCATTGAATCATTTAGATTTCAACTCAGTTGTAACCTCTTCAATCTACTTCCTTTCACTCACCTGTATATTTCCTTGTTTACTAATATACATATCAGTTATCACCTTTGAATATCACTTATTCTATTTATTTGTATCTCTATTGTTTGTACATTTTGTTTCTCACCAAGAGAAAGTAAGCATCATGCAGGCAAGAAGCTTATTTTTGACGTAGAGTTTGTTAAATAAATGCTGAATAAATGAAATAAATGAGGCTTAAAACCTCTTATTGTTTTTTCTGAAAACAAATGTATAAAGATGATATTCTTATTATATCCTTTATATTAATTTGAATGGTGTATTTTAGGAACACATACCGATATGATTATGTATTGTTAAACTACCCCTTTCTACCAAAAACCACTTTTTTATTACACTTTTTCTTTTCTTTGCAAGGATCTGTTTTTACCTACCTAAGCCAAAAATTCCTATTATTCTTGATCTATTTTTGTCTCTCATTTATTATCAAATCCATTGCCAAGTTCTAATGAAGTCATCTAAAACTTTGATGTATATAGTATAATTCTCTACCGAAAAAAAGACAAATAATCCTCACTATATAGGCACATGTGTCTATATCTTTACATATATAGGAATAATAGAATATAAAGTTATATAGTAGGTGGTCAATAATTGATTACCTCAAGGATGAAAGACAGGGTCAAGCGTGTGTGTGTGTGTGTGTGTGTGTGTGTGTGTGTGTGTGTGTTTGGAGAAGAAACAAGGAAGAAAATTAACTTTACATCTCTACAATCTGTGTTATACTTTAATTGTTAAAAGATACATGAATTTGTTTTATAATTTTAGAATCAATTGAAGAAAATTTAAGGATAAAATCTTTTGAATTTAAAAAAATATTATTTTCATTTTTTACCACCATTTTAATTCAGTATAGAGTTCCCTCATCCTTGAACTAATACATTTTCTCTTCCATCCTTCAGTATCCTCCCATTTTAGTCCATCCTACACACTTCCCACATTTATTTTTATATAACTCAATTTTAAAACTTATACTCACTCTATGACCTGCAAATTATTAACAAAGACCAACATAATACCCACAATGTTCTAAATGAAACCCTTAATTTTCCAACCTACTATTATATGACTTCTTTTTTCCTTTATAAAAACTAAATTCTCTGTGTCCAAAATAAAACTTGGGAACTTTTTTTCCAATCTAAGTTGTATCTCCTATGCTGTCTCTAGTAATAGATACATGGCTATTTTAACCATATGTAATTATCTAAGTCGACATAACCTGTCTGATACTAAAACAAAATTATGTCTCTATATTTAAAAACACTATTTTAATGTGTTCAAGTTAAGTGTAAACTTTACTTGTTAATGTGAATAGTAATACTTTACTTTCAACAGTGGATTGATCAACCACACAGAGAATACTGGACTTGAACCACAGTTTAGACTAAATAGACTTAACATATATATATAGAATATTTCATCTAATGGAAGCAGATACACGTTCTTCTCTAATGCACATGAAATGTTCTCCAACATAGTCCATATGTTAGGTAAAAAAACGAGTCTTAACAAATTTAATAAGACTGGAGTCATATCATGATTGTTTTCAACCACAATGTTATAAAACTAGAAATTAGTAGCAGGAGAAATTTTGGAAAATTAACAATTATGTAGAAATTAAACAACATGTACTTGAACAACCAATAGGTCAAAGAAAAAAATGAAAGAAATAAAAAATATTTTGAGACAAATTACAATAAAAACAAAATATGCCAAACCTGTGAGATATAGCAAAAACACTTTTAAAAGGGAAATTTACAGGAATATCCTTTTTAAATATTAAAAAAAAGAAAGATCTTAAGTAACCCAATATCACACATTCAAGAACTTAGAAAAGAAAAACAAACTAAAGACAAAGTTAGCAGAAGGAAGAAAATCACAAAGATCAGAACAAAATAAATAAAAAGTGGAAAAACTGTAGGAAAAAAATCAATAAAAATGAAATTGTTTTTCTAAATTAAAAAAATGACAAATCATAAACTAGACTAATTAAAATGGTGAGGAGATTAAAACAAATATAATAGAAAATGAAAGTGGAGACACTGCACTGGATGCCTAAGAAATAAAAATGATCATAAAGGACTATAACAAACAATTATATGACAAAAAATTGAATAACCTAGATAAAATTAATAAATTCTTAGAAAAATACAAATTATTGATATTGCTTCAGGAAGAAAGAGAAAACCTAAAGAGACCAACAACAAATACAGAAATTGCACTGGTCATTAGAAACCTCTGTACAAGGAAAGCCCATGAACAGATGCTTTTAACACTACATTTCACCAGTCAGAAAAGAATTAACCCCAATCCTTTTTAAACTCTTATAAAATATAGAGCTAGAGGAAATAATTCCAACCACATTTAATAAGGCCAGTGTTGCTTTAATACAATACCAAAGCAAGACAAAGACACAGTAAGATATGAAAATTATAGGCCTGTATTTCTGATGAACATACGTGTAAATATTTTCAAGACAGTACAAGCAAACCAAATTCAATAATACATCAAAATAATTCTACAGCATAACCAAGTGGAATTTATCTCAGGCATATAGAACTGGTTTAACATGTTCAAATAAACAATGTGATATATGACAATTAACAAAATGAAAGAGAAAACATGATAATCTAAATGCAAAGAAGCCATCTGATAAAGTCCAGCAAGTTTCTTTGCAAAAACTAACAGTATTTAAGTACAGAAGGAAATGTTCACAACAGAGTAAAGGCCATTTATGAAAACCTTATGGCTAACATCAAAATCAATGAGAAAAACTAAAATCTTTTCTTCTACAATCCAGTATAAGGCAAGGAAGCTCACTTTCATCACTTTTACTCAACACAGCACTGGAAATACTAGCAAGAGAAATCAAACAAATAAACCAACAACAAAAACAGGCGAACAAAAATAAAATTATCTTTACTTGCTGATGACGTAATTCCGTATATAGAAAACTCCAGGCTGGATGCAGTGGCAGGTTCAAGCAATTCTCCTGCCCCAGCCTCCCCAGTAGCTGGGATTACAGACATTTGCCACCATGCCCAGCCAATTTTGTATTTTTAATTGAGACAGGGTTTCTCTGTGTTGGTCAGACTGGTCTCGAACTCCCACCTCCCAGGTGATCTGCCCGCCTCGGCTTCCCAAAGTACTGGGATTACAGGCATGAGCCACTGCACCTGGCCCAGAAATCTTTCTTAAAAAAAAAGAAGTCTTTCATGTATTAAAATAACTTTATAAAAACAGTTTATGTCGTATGTTTCATGCAAGTAGAATTTTATTTACAGGTACAACATTTCTAGGCACAGTTCAAGCAAAAAGTCCCTTTTAATATAAAAAGTTTCATGAAAGTAAACTCTTCTTGTTTTTTAAATGTGAGTAATTTTTAAACACCTGACATTTACTGATGGCGAAACCAAAGCTTTCAGATGTCTATTGTGTAAATACGTAAGAAATATATTTCTTAACTAGTCTTCCTTGCAGATAAAATTTTCAGCATTTTTTGTGTTAAATTATTTTGTAGTTTGCTATATGGAATTAACTCTCATTTTCTTATTTATTTTAAGTTTTATATAATTACTATGTGAGAACAACCAAAAAATCCTAGTTTCAGAAAACAATGTAAGTTCAACAAATGAGGTTATCTGACTTCTATTGAAAACAGCACTGATAACCTATTTTGGTTGATTTCCTTATTGACTGGCAGTTGTAAAATTGGGAGTAAGAAAATCTCTCTGAGCAACTGTTACTTGGATTGTCAGTCAGTGGAAAAATATCAATGTCCTTTTGATAACTTCACCTAAACATTTTTTTTTAGCAAATAAAATGAGTTTGGTTTAAAGATATTCAAGCAATGAAATAAAATAGTTGATTTTTGGCAGTATATAGAGTGTAAAAGTAAAATGATAGTGATTATATTTCAAAGTTATTTCTAATTAATGTTAAGTCATTTCAAATCTGACAGGATAAGAAATTGAGAGTATTAAAAATATGTTGTATAAATATGTAGAAATATTTTATGTATTTTAAAATCCTACCATTCCTTCTTTGCATATCTATACAAAAAGCTTTCACCATCAGAAACAATTGTGAGAAGATACTTTATATATTGCATTTGTAAAATGAATTCCTTTTAACACAGTAAAATCATATAAATCATATAAAAACC
This sequence comes from Leontopithecus rosalia, assembly GCA_028533165.1. Classification (NCBI taxonomy): domain Eukaryota; kingdom Metazoa; phylum Chordata; class Mammalia; order Primates; family Cebidae; genus Leontopithecus; species Leontopithecus rosalia. The sequence continues at coordinate 140,567,230 of CM052648.1, forward strand.
ATTGTGGATATTTTTTCTCTTCTATTTCATCAGTGGCTGTGTGGAGAGAGGGTGACAGTTTTGTAGAAGTTGGCATTCAAACCAACAACTGAACATTACATTATTATAGAAGTTATGTCTTCTATGTAAAAGCCTCTAGAGAAATTATAATGATGCTATATTATAAGATACTCCAACTGAGATAGAAAGATTAGATATTATCTCTAAAAATGAAGGAAACAATAATGATTGGAAAAAACAGATTATAATTTCTAGAACAATGTTACTTAAACTTGAATAATGTACAGATTTATTTTAAAATATTTTTGAGAACCCTCATGTGCATAACCATAGATCTTTACTTAAAACTGCTGCAGTAAAATTCAAGAAAAGTCTCCCATGTTTATTTCAGCATTTTTCACAATAGCCAAGATAGGGAAATTTTGAAATGACCATCAGTGAGTGAGGAGATAAAGAAAATGTATATATACACAACATTTAAAAAATAAATTCTGTCATTTCCAACAACGTGGGTGAACATGAAAGGCATTATGGTATGTGAAATAAGCCAGGTGCAGAAAGACAAATCCTGCATGAGTTTACTCAAAATGTTGAACTCATAAAAGCAGAAAATATGGTGACCAGAGACTAGGTGGGTAGAGAATAGGGAAAGAGGAGACGTTGGTCAAAAGGTACAATGTCCCCTAGATAGAAAATACATTTTAGAGCACAGTATGGTTACCACAATTAATAATGTAATTTATATTTCAACATTGTGATAAGTAGATTTCTACCACTCTCACCACAAAAATATAGTATGTATGTGAGGTGATGGATATGTTAATAAGCTTGATTTGCTCTTGCTGCAATGTATATGTAATCAATGTATCATAATTATATACATCTATCATTTTTCAATTAAAATAATGTATTTAAATACTTTTAAAGATCAAGAAAAGAAACCAAACCAAATAAACACTAAGAATGCAATATCATATATATCAATTGACAGCATGACATTAAAGGGATGAAAACAAAACTCCAATAGATGTATTTAAAATTGTATATCATCCATCATTAAATTCTTTCCCCATTGATCTAGAATATGCTCATGGTTATTTGTAATTATAACACAAAGTCAATTGAAACATTTCCATCCAAGTTGAATACATAGAAAACATGTATGCAGGTGCTCACCTAACTTGTAAAACAGATTGAGCAATCAATAAGGAACAACATGAGAACATTTATATACTTCTGTTGTGAATTTCAACAACAACTCCCAGACTCTCACATGTTTATAATATAATCTAGATATTGATTAAAATTAAAATTAAATCTAATATTTCTTATTAACTATATCATAAGTAACCTGGTTAGTTCTTCAACATACTTAAGTTTTTCAGGGTATAATCTTTTATTTTCTTTTTACACAATATTGTTTGCTCCATCTGGGGACTGATATATAATAAAGCAAAAAGTACAAAAATGGCGAGTCCTTAGCATGGGGTATGCTAGTATTATTATTTTTTATGCTTTTTTAAAGTCTTATTAATTACATTGCTTATCTTGAAGCACTTGTTTAAAGTACTCTGTAGACTCTTTCCTCTGAATTAGAAAGCATATTAGAAACATGTATTGAAATGAGATAAAGGTCAATAAATATGTCCATTTAATGACTAACAAAGGGAAATTGGAGAATATGGTTTTGAACAGGATAACTAATCCCTCCATCACATCCTAAGTTGAACTTACCACTAATCTTCCCAAGGTAATAAAGTCTTCCCAAGGTAATAAAATAAAAAAATATATTTTAAGTATATATCAAAAATGAGTGAAAACACATGATTTTCCTTAAAAAAGTAACCTACTGGAGAAAGTATTTTCAAACAATATAGCTAGAAAGTATCAGACTTTATTAGAACTAGACAGGGTCTGTTCTAGTAAGCACAAAAATAGTAACAATAACAACAAAACCTTCAAAAGCATTGATTTTGTTTTTTAGGTAGAAATTTGAAACAGGCTGAAAGAATATAATCATATATGTTCAGGTCCTTTTCTTCAAATTCATCAGTTACATAACAAGTAATTACTCCTCACATAAGAAAGAAACAAATGCCACTTGACAAAAATGTGAATGTTACCTATATCCAAAAGGATGAAATTGTTATTTGTAGGCCATAAGTAACATAGTAAAAGGAGAAACATGCTGTTGTTTCATTTTCTTTGAATTAACATTTTGTCCTATATTGAGGACTCACCATTTTTGTACTTTTCACTTTATTATATAACATTTTCAGCCCCCATAAAGAGCAAACAATATTATGTAAAAAGAAATATATATATATATTTTGAATATATATTTTGAATAAAATATATATATATACTTTGAATAACTAAGCAAGTGGTGAAAAATAAACACTTTCTCAAAAAGCCAATGACTTATTTGAAACTTAAGGTTACTTAAATAAAAATATTAAACCCCAAGAAAAGCATATGTACTTCACTAGATCATGACCTGTTGCAAGGATGCTATATCTGTATTATGAGCATTTAATTTTATGTCTGTCAAATTAGTAAGTTTTGAACATAGACTGCTATTGTTTATTTCATTGAATTCTTCAATATTCTTCAAACATTCTTCATTTGTTTTAATTCGTTTTTACGTTATTTCCAAAAGCAGTTGTAAAGATATGTAAAGTTGTATTAAAGTAAATATTTATTTTGTTAAGATAAAATTGGCTTCTATCTTATAGGTATATAAACATTTTTTAAGAATAAAGATATAAAATATCTTTTATAAATGATTAGTACATTTAAGTTTCAATGGCTAAAACAGTACCTTATTTTGCCATTTCTCCATTCATTTATTCAAAATAAAATGCCTGTGTTGTGCAAAATAAGAATTATACATTATGGTTACAACAAAATTAACAAGAACTTTTTCTTCCTACATTGGAGATGATTTTTTAGTGAGTGAAATCGTTCTGTTAAAAAATAAGGTAATGGAGGCCGGGCGAGCTGGCTCATGCCTATAATCCCAGAATTTTGGGAGGCCGAGGCGGGTGAACCATGAAGTCAAGAGATCGAGACCATCCTGGTCAACAAGATGAAACCCCGTGTCTACTAAAAATACAAAAATTAGCTGGGCATGGAGGCGTGTGCCTGTAATCCCAGCTACTCAGGAGGCTGAAGCAGAATTGCCTGAACCCAGGAGGCGGAGGTTGCGGTGAGCCGAAATCGCGCCATTGCACTCCAGCCTGGGTAACAAGAGCGAAACTCTGTCTCAAAATAAATAAATAAATAAGGTAATTGATACTAATCAGAGATATACTAGAGATGGGCAACACTTATGAAAACACAAACGTCCATAGCTAAGATGTCTTAGGAATGCTGTATCGTACATCCCAGAAGATGATATTTTAAGTATATATCAAAAATGAGTGAATACACATGATTTTACTTAAAAAAGTAACCTACTGGAGAAAGTATTTTCAAACAATATAGCTAGAATGTATGTATGGTATTAAGGGAAAACATGAAACTGGATCCCTACCTCATTCTAAACATAAAAATTAGTTCAAGATGGATCATAAACATAAAACTAAAACTACAAAGATATTTAAAAAATCATAGGAAAATATGTTGTAACTTGAGAGAAGGTAATATTTTCTTAGGACACAGAAAACAATTTAAAAAATTAGCCAAATCAGTTTTCATTAAAGCCAAATATATCTGTACATCAGAAAACATCATTAAAAGACTTTAAAATACTGAAAGAAGGCATTTACAGAATATGCATCTGACAAAAAATTACATAAAGGCCGTATAACGTACTTCTGCAACTGAGTTTAAAAGAAATAAAACAGAAGTTTTAAACAGATGTTTTACGGAGTAAAATATATGAACATCCAATAAACATATTAAAACAAACAAATGTATTAGTAATTAGAGAAATGCATATTAGAAAACCACAATGAGATACACTCCCCAGCAGAATAAATATTTAAGAACCGGTAATGCAAAATGTTTGCAAAGCTAGAAAAATGTGAAGCAACTATAACTTTGATAATTTCATCTGGAGACTGTAAAATGGGACAAACTTAGAAAAGATGTAGTCTTTCTAATAAACTAAATATATACCTACTCTATGACCTAGATAAGAAAAGAAATAGAATTCTTATATACACAATAACTTAGATGAATTTCAAAGTCATTATGCTAAGTAAAAGAAGTCTAACAGAAAAGAGTACATGTTGTGTTATATTTATTTGAAGATATAGCACAAGCAAAACTAATGTCTGGTAGAAAAAATGATAAAGCAATGTTTGTTTCCAGGGTAAAGAGATGGAACTGACCAGAAAGATCTAGAAAAACATTCTAGTGCTTTGGCAATATTTCATATTTTAATAGCATTTTAAAATGCATTTAAGTGAATATTTTAATATTCATTTTATTGTATATAAATTTTACCTCAAAAGGACTAAACAAAGAGTGGTAACACAAATTAATTACATTCATACTGATATATTCAGTAGAAACTATCTTAATGCCTGTAATTTACTGGCAATGCAACAAAAATATATGGATTGGGGGATAAATGGCAGGTGTGGATACATGGATAGATTTGAAAAATTAATTGCAGGATTTAGGGGTTGGTTGTGTGAGTATGCACTATAAAATACTTTCAGACTTTCCTTGTGTTTGATAATGTTTGCAGTAAGATGTCAGAAAAAAATTAAAATCAAAGCACAAAGTTAATGAATTTCATTCAGAAAGGATAGCATCCCAGAAAAAGGAACCGATAAATAGTGGCAAGTATATTTGAGAAAAAATGTTCTATTCATGTAGTATTTCTTTTAAATTAAATTACTGGAGTCTTACTACTAAACACTGTTGCTTGTCTCTATATAAAAATGTGTTTAATCTTTAATTTGTTGTTAGGACATACGCAAGGATGAAATTAGTTAAGATGTGGCTAGTACCCTAAATATCTTACAGATGTATGTTGGAGAAAGATGTGTAAACTGTTTGTATAAAACAGAATTAATGTTATAACAAAGAATTTGCCTGTGCTATCAACACAGAACATGGATTTTTCAGTAGGTCTGGGTAGTCAGAGAAGTATTCTCAGAGACAGGAGGCTTGTGGTACCTATTGGACACTAAATAGAAGTTAACCATTTTGATAAAGGCATAACACGTTTCTAGAAGCTTTTCTAAAACAAAATATATGAAGGCACAAAGGCATGAAATAACTGTGCTCTCTGATAATTGAAAATACTTCAAAATTAATATAGCAAATTTGGAAACAGAGGTGGAAGAAAATTGATTCCTTACTGCTAAGCCAAAAGATTTGAAAGGAACCTGAGTTATGGGAAAATAACAATTTCCTTCATTGAGTTATTCTGTCCCTATGTTTAGTAGTTATTAATTGCTGTTTAAAGTACCACCACAAACTTGACAACTTAAAATAAAACACACTTACTATCACACAGTTTCTGTAAGTCAGGAATCCTGAGATTTCTTACATGGGTAAGTGCCCTGCTTCCTGGTCTCTCATCAGGTATGATCACTGTTTTGGTCAAGGTTAGAGTTTCAGGAAGGCTCAGTTGGGAAACTGATTACTGTGGTATATCAAGATAGTCATTCTGTAGTCATACCTGTATAAATCAAGGTAGTCCACTTATTTTAAAGACCATAATTAAATCACATTTGTAAAGTCCCTTTTGCCATGCAAAGTAACATATTAACAGGCACCTGAATTAGGTCATGCCTATTTTTCTATGAGTCATTTTTCAGCCTACCACATCAACTAAGAGAGAGAAATGGCTTGAGGAAGATTTGTCCCTGATAGAATTAAAGTTGCATTATAAATAAATGCCATAAATACTGTTTTGGCAATGTATAAGATATCTATATATAATAGTTTTATGAAAAATTAATTTGTATTAACATTCATTTTTTTATGATGTGTTAATGGGAGAAGAGTATTCAGTGATGAGTATTCTGAGGAACTTAGTTTGGCAAGGTATAAAGCTTCGAGAATTATAAAATCAAAGGGGATGTGCGAACATGCCCGTTAACAGAAGATCTGGGATAGACACATTAGTAATCGAGCCTGCAGACAACAAAAAGCAAAGTAAATAAAATAAGAACTAGAGGAAAACATTAGGAAAAGGAATATGGAGCAAGTCTTTAACATTGTAGAAAAATGAAAGTTTCCGGGAGCAACAAATTGGTCACAAGAATAGTTAAGTAGAGAATGAGCTAGGAGTAAGTTGAGAACTGACCATATTATCCTAAGAGTCTTTAAATGGTACTTCAATATGTGGAGGGCTAGTCAAACAGCAAATAAGGAAGTCTGAGCTCAACTTCCCCATTATTTTATAATATTGAGGAACATGCTCTCATTGGTATCATCCAACAAGCCAAATATGTTACTAGGAATAATTAATGTATTCATTCAAATCATCTTAGAGATCTATATGCTAAGTACATTAATTTTTCAAGTAATATATATTTGAATATGAGAAATTTGTTTATTGTGGTATTTAATATTTAAAATTTTGATTAGAATGAAGAGAAGTTCTGACACTCAGTTAACATCTGGATGTATACAGATTCCATAACTTCTCACTTTATGAAGAAAGATCTAATTTAGTTTCCTAAATTCCTAAAATAGGACCAGCAGTGGTATAGAGAGATACTCACCTCTATATTCACAGCTAGTTCAGCACCATTACATGGTAATATTCAGTGGCCCATGACAGAAAGAATATTTACCCATTCCCTTTTTCAAAACAGCAATAAAAAATAATGAGTTCTTACTACTTTTGTTCCCTGACATTGGCTAATTATTTACTCTGCAAGAAAAATTAAATTTTAATTTTAATGTCATTGTGAAAGACCAGGAACTGTCTCAGAATGATAAGATGTCATAAAGGTTTAAGTTGTTTTTGTAAGTTGGTCATATGTTCAAATGTTAAAAATTTACATAATCTCTCCAGCTTTCTATGTGCCCATCCATTATGCTGATATATTGTATAATAGTCACTATGTTAATACGATTTCAAATGGTACCTAAGATGTCTGCTGAACACATAGTTTAAACTGTAAATGTTATTGAAATTTTTCAAATATACTTTATGTTTTTTGTATTATTCTATGTGATACTTAATGAAAAGTACCACCAAGTGATTAAAATTTCTTGAAAGGAAATAGCCTAAAATTGGAATAATTTAAATATAAAAATATACTGTAAACTCTGGGTTGTAATTAACATCAACATATAAAATGACAGCGGATAAAGCACATCATCAATTAACCACACGCCTCATAATAAACTTTTGACTAAATACTTTGTGAATTTATTTAACCTAATGGTCTCCATTTAAAAAAAAAAAGATGGCTAGTTGGATAGTTAGAAAATGTTTTAAGTAACTTTTTTTTTTTTGAGACGGAGTTTCGCTCTTGTTACCCAGGCTGGAGTGCAATGGCACGATCTCGGCTCACCTCAACCTCCACTTCCTGGGTTCAGGCAATTCTCCTGCTTCAGCCTCCCTAGTAGCTGGGATTACAGGCATGCACCACCATGCCCAGATAATTTTTTGTATTTTTAATAGAGACGGGGTTTCACCATGTTGACCAGGATGGTCTCCATCTCTTGACCTCGTGATCCACCTGCCTCGGCCTCCCAAAGTGCTGGGATTATAGGCTTGAGCCATGGCGCCCGGCCTAAGTAACTATTTTTATAAAAACAATCAGCTTACAAAGCCACTCATATCCTATCTCAAGTCAAACGTGTGTGTTTTTATTAAATATTTCCTATGTTTATTTGAGCACAAGAAAGAGATTACAGCCACAGATATCATTTTATAAATGTATTCATCTAGATATGAGAAGATAAAATTGCCAATAGTTTCCAGTTCAAAGATAGACCTTTTCTTATGAGCTGCTGTTTTAATATTTAATATGTTAAAAAATTTATTGTATGTAAACTATTCATAGAAGATTCATGAGCTAATACAAAAAAAAAAAAAAAACAGAAGACAAATTCCCTGCTCTCAGGTAGCTTGTAATTTTGATGGGGTTTCACTTCATAGATAAAGAGAAAGTTATTTAGCTGCATTTGTTTCAGAAACAGGCCCTCTGTGAAAGAAACTGTCATTTTACAGAAAGTAAACTACATCCAGAAATACTAAGTAAAGTTTGAGGATGAGGATGAGGAAAATGTTCCTGGGATTAAGGGAATGTTAATAAAAGGATAAAGTTTTCATGTTAGGTTCAAACATTAATTATTTAATTCAGCAAATATTTATTAAGTCTCCCACCTATCAGGAAATTTTCTCCACACTGGAGATGTAACAATGAACAAGACAGATACAGAATGTTCTTATTGAATTTAGAGTACTAAACTCTTGTAAATGCAGTGATAGGAAAAATAAAAGGCACTATTAAAATCGCCTAAGCAGAGAAATTTCCCAAGCCAGGCAATAACAAAAACTTTTAAGAAATAGTTATAGTAATATAAAACCATAATAATGGTAATAACATCATGTAAGCACATGTTCTGTATGTTTGTATTTTGAAAATATCAAAGCCAATTAAACCTCCTAACATTTTAAGGCAGCTAAGATTATGTTCTTTGAAGGGACATGATTGGAGCTGGCGGCCATTATCCTTAACAAATTAACATAGGAACAGAAAACCAAATACTGCATATTTTCACTTATAAGTGGGGGCTAGATGACGAGAACACATGGACACAGAGAGGAAAACAAGACACATTGGGGAGTTTGGGACAGTAGAAGTTGGGAGGAGTGGGGGGATAAGGAAAATAACTGATGGGTAATAATCTTAATACTTGGGTGATGAAATAATCTGTAATCTGTGCAACAAACCCCCACGACACAAGTTTAGCTATGTAGCAAACCTGCACATATGCCCCTGAAATTAAAATAAAAGTTGAAAAAAAAAAGGCAGGTAAGACGAGGATTGGTAGCATCATGAATTTACTGATAAGGAGACCAAGAAATATTGAGGTTAAGTCAATTGCTGAAGATCCTGTGTCAAGTATCAAAGCTAGGTCTCAAGTCTAAGCTCTCTTTCTCCAGAGCCTGTGTTCTTAGCCTTCTTATTCAGTGAGCATTTTTTCCAATGAGTGTATATCTGAAGTTCATTACCACAGATTTTTTTCTCCTTTCACTATTTGTACATGTCTGTAATTATCACATAATATAAATATGTCATAATTGTTGTATTGTTATACATTAAAATTATCTCTATAAAAATTTTAAAAATTAAAGATATTTATTCCATAGATATACCTTAGTTTTAATAACCATTTTATTGTAATGTGACAATAAAAATGATTCTAAATCTCTACTTCATATTATTTTAGATTTAATATATATTTTTTAATGCTGTTCCTGAATTCCAGGTTATTTCCTAAACCTAGGTTTAAATAAAAAGTACTGTGTCACATTTGCCCCATTTTTTTTTTGAAAAGGGCTTGTAATACTATGTACTTTCTTTCACATGGTAGGACAAGGCCCATTTCTTTGAATATTTTATTTTTAATATTATAATTTTTCAATGTTTGTTATTCTAATAGGCAAAACGTTATTTGTTTACATTAATATATTTATACTTTATTTTATTTCTGTTATTTTGGTGGGCTGGAACAGGGTTCCATGTTTCTGTTTGCTATTTTTTCAATCTGTATTTTTTTTGTAAAGTGTCAACATTCTTGCCCCACTTTTTAAATTGATATTTTGATTTTTTTTTCTCAATTACTGAACATTTACTCTGCGTTGGTCTCTGTTAATACATAAGCATTTTCTCTAACCGTGGAGGGAAGTCAACAGGTACTTAAAGCAATCACAGGGTACTGCAATTGAGTGCTGAGTATGGCAAGAGCAAAGAGAGAGAAAAATATCTCATTTCTCAGAGGCCCAGATAAAGTGATTTCAAAACTGCTTGGTAAAGGGATGGGGACTTAGTGGTGAGGTAGAAATGTTTTTGCACTCAATTTAGAAAGTAAAGTGTGTAGCTCCAGAGGATCAGGAACATGGTGCTCCCAAGAATGCACAGCTAAAGCAGAGCATGAGGAGAAGAATGGGAAGAAGGATGACAGGAGAGCAGAGACCGTAAGATGAAGGCTGTGCACGTTAGACTGAAGCATACTCAGGCATGCCTTGGCTGCTTGCATCATGTTTATATTATAAATGTTATAATCACTTCATATACTATTCCAGTATGTTTGCTTCTGTTTACAATGTGTTAAGCATGATTTTGTCAGAAAATCTGTCCACATTTTCTCTATCATTTCTTTCATGTTTCTAAGTTGTTTTAACATAATTTTAAAAGGTAAATGATAAGACCATCCTTCACTGATTACACTTATTTATTTGTGAATTAACTCATCATATTTCAAAAGAAATGTGCTTATAGGGAAAACTACATATTTGATGGAATAAAATAGCAATGATTGTATTTATTTTAGTAATTATGTATGACCATGTCTAGAATGGTAATTTCAAGAAATAGCCATTGTTCCCAGAAGTATCTTATGAATATTTCATCAGCTATTGGAAATGCAATTCTATAAGACTTCACAGGTGGTTTGGAAGCCTCTACAAATGGATAGGCCTTCATAGTAGAATTACAGCCAGTTGCTGATACAGCCAGTCTCTTCACAAGCTGAACCAGCTGCTTTATGTGGGAATTTAGAGGGTTTCCACAGCATAGGGCCATTTAAAGCTGTTAATGCTACCACCAATTCTCATTATAATAAATGCACTTCTTGGTACAATACTTTCATCTAGATCCAAGTTGTCTTTGACACAAAGCATAGAATATAATTGATAGGTCCACTTGAGACAATCATTCACTTATATTACATTTAAAGATTATTATAATACCAAAAATGTTCAAAAAATATGTTGCTCCACCTAAACCCCAATATTGAGAAATGCAAAAATAGCAGAAGTACTTATATTTAAAGTGAAAATAATTTATTCTAGGAAAACCCTGTATATTCAATCATGATGCTCAGGAATATAGATTTCTTTTACTTTTTTTTTTTTTTACTTCGTAATTGCATTTGCTGGCACTAAATTAGAAAAGTAGAGGATGTATTATTGGTGACAATTCTTGTTACCAAGACTTTTATATAAGACAAGGAGAACTAGATGGAAAGAAACATTTATTAACTGTCAATACCTATAATGACAATAATTTGTGTTTCCTGATTATCACTATGTTTTGGACACTGTGTTAGGCATTTTATTTACATTAACTTAGTTAATGTGATCACTCCAGAAAGAACATACCATTATACTCACTAAACTTGTAAGGAATCTGAGGCAGAGGCATATTTTGCAACTGTTGCAAAGCTATGAAAAGTGTATGTCAGAATGAGGACTCAAATGTAGGTACTGTCTCTTACCTGTTATAATATGACAGAAACCATTTACTAGGTATGTTACACACAAGAAGTTATTTACTTCTTACAAAAGTAGTGTGAAATAATTATTTTTTATACTTATGTAACAAACAGGGCAATTGAGACTTCAGAAATTGTAATAACACTGTAAATTGAACACAGGGGACTGCAGAGCAAGCACCCATCTATCCTGACCATAATGGCCCCTGTAACCCCATGCTACACTCCCATAAAGAGAATTGTTCACTCTGAAAACTATAGTAATTGTGATAACTAAATGAAAAAAAATTGAAAAGGTTTGAAGTCATTAAATCTTTATTTTACCTAATTCTTTTATTATTGACCTCATAAAATTTTCACTAGAACAATAATCAAGTTTATCTTTGTGCCTTAGCTCTTTTTCATTTTTAAGAAAATCATCAGACAGATGTGATAATTATTAGGGACATATTGCCACAAAAAAAGAAGCAAGAGAACAAAGGGCTTGAATAATTCAGAAATGGTAATTAAATACAAACTGATAAAAATTTGCCCTTCTATGAACTATGACCGGCTTGAAATCAATATGAGTTTTATCCTGTTAAATATATACTGAGTTAGAAAGGCACCCACAATTACATAAATGCCCGGGTTTGAAGGGCATTTTTACCTTTAGATAATATATTTACCATGTGATTTCTGATTTGAGAGACACAATCTAAATCATGAGCACTTGCTATTATTCCTCAAATTTTTGCCTACCACCCACACAGGATATAAAATTTACAACTTAGTTAATGTATCCTTGAGAAATGTAGCTGCATTATTTCACTGCTTGAATTTTATTATTTGATAATGGATGGAGGTCAAATCTCAACCTATACAAAGAAAATGCTATACACTGCTAAAGATTATGATGAGAGTTCAGAGCTAAAAGCTCTCACAGAGATTTCTTCCCCAAAGCCTGTTTTTAAAAAGCCTATCAAGTTATTTCTTCAATTTAAAAATAAATAGAATATTTACCACTAATCTGACAATAACTTAAAAAAACATATTTAAAATCGTTGAATCATTGACTCTAATCAAATTCATCTTATGATGCCCATTATCAACACCACAGCCAACTTCTAAATGTGGTTAAGATTACCCATCAGCCTTAATGAACATTTACATGTAAAAATATTGGCAACAACAACAAATGAAAACAATTCCTGAAGCAAATAAAATATGGAATAAATAATTTTTTAAGATTATAAAGGTATAGAATCATACCTGTAAATATTTGACTATGTGCTCTCAAGAAAATTGTCCTCATTTTAAAATGTAAGAATGGTTAATTTATCACTTTTAAGAAATATAACAATAGTTTATTGATATCATTATCCAATATCAATATCCAGCCAGAATTCAAATTTCTTCACTTGTCTCAGAAGTGTGTTTTTACTGTTGGTTTGCTGGAATCCCTATCAAACAATGCTCATACATGCATGTCTCTTTTTCCCATTTTAAATATATAAGTTTCCCCTACTATGTCTTTTTCCTGGAAATATATTTAATAAAGAATTCAGGTTCTCTGTTTTAAAGAATTCTCCATATTCTGGATTCAGTTAACTGCTTCTTTATGATGTGACTTAATGCCATCTCCTTTTCCCTGCACTCCTTCTGAATTTTTAGAGCAGGAGGCTTGGTGAGATCAGTTTTGATTTATTGGCACAGCTAATTTAATGGACAGTGATGTGTACTTCCTATTGCACTACATAAGGAGTCACAGAATGTCTCTGCCTCTTTGAATACTGTTAAGATTGACTAGGGGTTTCAGGTGTTGCCATCCTAATTTATCCAATGGTTATAGCATGTCACTTCACTTGGTAAAGCTGACCTTAGACAGATACTGATAAGCTCCAGACGCCACTTAAATTGGTTGGCGATGGACCCAGAGGCTTCAGTCCTCACACATTATGCAATGAATGATGACAAATAAAGAGACTGCATTCTCAGATGTCTTACAATTCCAAGATTCTGTGATTTTCTCATTCTCTACATCCAGCCATCTTAAAAGTGATACTTTCCATGGTTGATTTGTTTTAGTCATAGACAATATTGTTACTAGTCTTCACCTTTCATGTCAAAATATTCATTAGGCCCAGAATGTAAACAGTGCATAGATACCCATAAACATATGTGATTTTTACTCAGCATTTTTTTGTATGGGGTATACACTTTGAAGCAAGCCTAGTGTTCTTGCATGTGATTTTCCTGTATTTTGAAATAATTCTTTTTCCATTGGAGTACTTCACTAAAAAATTACATAGAAAAAACAAACCAGCACACAATTTGCACATTGTACACAAATTTGCAGGATTACATACTTCAAGTTAGTGAGATTTAACCAAACAGATATTTGTTGAGCACCCTTTAACTGCCAAGATTTCTGCTCAGCATAAGGATATACCATAAATTAATGGAAAACTCCTGCTCTGAAAAAGTTTATATCTCTGTTCAATTGTGGGTAACTTTATTTTGTAGAACTCCCAATAATTTTTATGGCATTTATATCCTATACTTTAAGTACTTAATATACAAGCATACTGATCTTGGACAATCCAATTTACCACTACAATCTCATTTTTGGAGGACTCTAAAGAAATTGAAGGCTGAGGAAAGTAGTATATTAGCATGTTCAAATGTGGAAAAATGAAAAATTGTAGTCTGAATATATCTCAAAATCACAATTTTTTCCTTGTGATATGTACTTATCCAACTTTAACATAAAAGTGTTTGGTTAAAAATATTAAAATTCACCCTGAAAACATAATAAATTATTTATTATTACACTTTATTATCCTAATAGGAAGTGCCATTTACATTTTCTTGGAGAAAATGGCTGAAAAAATGTGGAAATAAGGATTAGGCAAATTGTCTTATCATTATTGTCTCTGAAAAGAGATTAAATTTTGGACCAACATACATATGTTTTCTTTCGAACTAATAGAATAAATTGAGCAAAGGAAATGTAATTGTTGACCCTGCTCATAATCTAAATTTTTTTGGAAGCTGGCACCACTCTGAGCAAAATTATCCTAATTATGCATTAAGATGAGAAGCAAGATTAAAAAATGGAATAATTAGCCTGAAAAGGAATACCTTTAATGTTAGCTATGCCTCTTTATAGTTTTAGGGGAGAGTAAATTATATTAAGCCTATATTAAGACTATATTTAATAGTCTCAGGTGAGACTATTAAAATGTAAAACCCTGGGTCCTACTCTCAAGATCATGTAAAAAAAAATTATTCTAAAGTATTTTGTAATTTCACCTGCTGCTCGTTCTGACCTTGACAAAATTAACATTTCTTCCCAAATTGTGTAATGAATCAGATTTATTTAAAAGGTTACATACAAACGTTTACATGACTAATTTCAAATATGACTAACAATTCTCAAGAGAGTTAAAATTCTATTTGCCTCTTGGACTAAAGACCCTGATGGGCTAGTTTATTACTGAAGCATTAACTCAGGATACTTCATTCTTCACCTGCCTTATTGGCTTCCATAGATTTGTCAGAAAGAAGAAAAAAAACACGTACTTGAAATGTCTAAGACTATGTGACTCATGTAGCACACAGGACAATGTTTATGACAGAATTAAGCAGCCAAACTTTGAGCTGAGGCAGAGTCAACAGCAGTCGTGAAACTCACATTGTGCTACAAAAAAAAGGTATTTTTAGGTCAAGAAATTTCTTCTCCTAACAAAACAAACAAATGAGCCAAAAAACCCAGCAAACTTTAATTTTAACTTCACAAGAGAGGAAAACACAGAGTCCATGAGCTAAAAAAAATACGCTACAGAGAAAAATCACTGTAGAATAACAAAAATCAAAGAAATGAACAGAGAAGGGAATGGAACAGGAGAAAAAGGGAGAATGAATAGGAGAGTAAGTGATATGAAGATAGAAAAATTACTTGCAATAAAAGTAAGTCTGATATCTAGTCATACCAATTGATAAAATACAAAAATATATCTGTGTTTAAACACTTCTTATCAGTTACTAAGTAGTTGCTGCCACAAGTCACTTAATGGGACCACACAGACTCAGATTGCCCTGGCTCCCGACCCCAGAGCCCCTCAGCTCAGCCATGATCTAACAATTAAAGGATGACATAAATAGTACCTGTATTGTTTCAGTTGTTAAATAATTACATATTGTGGTAATAAAAAATTAGCAGTAAAGATTCTGTAAATTTTACTAGAGGATCAAAATATAATTAATGATTGTATGAAATAACAACTTGTAAGAAAACATGAAGGCTCTAGAAAATGCATGGCTCCTGACAGAAAAAGCATGAGTAAATTTGAGTTCAACTTATTGGGGAGGTCAGTCCTACCATGTGTTCAAAAGCAGAGAGAATCATCTACTGATAAATTGCTTTAATAGCTACCAAGAGATTATCTTAAAGATGAAGTCTCTGTAGCCCAGGCTGCAGTGCAGTGGTGCAGTCACAGCTCACTGTATCCTCTAACTCCTGGGCTCAGCCCTCAGCTAATATTACAAGCACATGCCACCACACCCTGTGGATAGTTTTTATTTCTTATTTTTATTTTTGGAGGCGGGATCTCACTCTGTTGCCCAAATTGGTTCCAAACTCCTAGTCTCAAGCAATCCTCCAGCTTTGGCCTCCCATAACTGGTTTACAGACATGAGCCATCACGACTGGCTGTTTAATGGTAAGTGTTAAAGGGAGGAGTATTTCATTTATCCTATCTTTTCTAAATACTGAAATAAAATATATATGGCTTTCAGTATTTATTCGATCATTTTAAATGATATTTCTTCACTTATGCCTTGATATACTGACACACTTAGAAGGCAAAATTAAGTAATGAACCTTTCGTTGAATGTGGTCCAAATTGAACATGCTCTTAATCTCTGCTTAGTATTTTTGGAAGAAAAAGGATTGTTTTAATAAAACACCAGATTAAATTCAACAGACATTTATTTAATGCCTATGTGCTAGTCAATAAAAGAGACTGCAGCCGTCTCTGTCCACAAAGAGTTCTGACGTGAGAATGGAATAGTCAAGTAAAACACTGTCAGCCTGGATGATGAAGATAAATACTTGTTTCAAAGAGTTGCTTAAGCACAATTAGGAAGAGGGAAATAGAAGCAGAATTAAGGAACTTCTAAGAGCAGGTGAAATTTCAACTGAACAAAGCACTTGTAGAGTCAGCCAGGCAGACAGAATCTCTCTCAGTTTAATGATATTCTCCTTAAGAAAAAAAATCATCCCTACTCAGGTTTCTCTCTGGCAAGACTTTTAGCTGGAGGAATACTCCTTGCAGGCACCCTTTTCAGTCTCTTCACTAGTATTTTCCCATGGTAGAAGAAATGAGTTATCCGACTCATGAGTTTGGAAGAACACTCTTCTTTGGCGCAAGTTTGCCTTACAAACAGATGGGTGCTGGCCTGCTTGCTCAACCTGTGGTGAGCTTATTGATGATGCTCTGGTGGAGTAGCCTGCAGTTTTCCCGTTTTCCTAAAGACTGGGTAAACAAGTTGGGCCAATTTTAGGAGAGGTTCTCAAGTCCATTTGGCTGCGTATGTAAGCCATGTCCTTTACCCTTCTGATCTATTTTTAATCAGCACTAAAGCTGACAATTTGGTCTCCATCTGTCTGACTTCTGTGTTTATTTCTCAATTTATTCCAAGCATGGACAGTAAAGAGGGCTGTTAGTTAGAGATTCATTAAAACTTCAACTATCTGTTCCAGTGTATTCTCTTAGGTGGTTGTTTAAATACATAGAGTTTAATTGTGGTGATTAGTTCAGAATCCTAGAACCTAGACTAAATTCAACCCAGGATGTGATAGCATCACATGTCCAGAATCAGGGCCAAGAACTACACATGTTGTAGTAGATGTAATGTTTTAAGGAATATGTCTCAGAGGTCATCTTCTTGGATAGGTCACAAAAGTAACAAATAATGCAAATCTCTCTTCATTGAAAAATAACTGTGAGCACACAATATTGCTTGTGTGTTCTTTGCAGTACTATCTTAGGATACTCAGGTTGCCCTGACAAACACCATAGAATGGGTGATATCAACAACCGACATTTATTTTCTCACATTTTCAATGCTGTATGTCTGAGATCAGGATCCCAGCACACTCAGTTTTCAGTGAGCTGCTTGTAGGCAGCTGCCATTTTGCTGTGTGCACACATGACCTACATTGTGGACACACGAAGAGAGAAGGAACAAGCTCTCTGGTATCTATTATTATAAGGACACCAGTTCTATTTTTAATCTATCAGGGTCCCACCATTCTAACTTCATTTAACCTTAATTACTTCATTAAAGGGTATATAGACAGACGGATACTATTGCCTTGGAGGTTAGGACTTCAATATACAGGTTTTGGAAGGGGCACAATTCAGTATTTAGCTGTTACCTTTGTAATGAAGGAGTGATGAAGACTAGTTCACTTCTTCCTGTGCCAGTCCGTGTGCTGAGTTTAAATTTACTCCTTGATTATATTTTATTATTGTTAACTATTTAAGAAAATAAAGCTAAAAGTAATTCCATTACTTTCCCAAGGTCACTCAGTGACAGAATTAGAATGCACATTCTTCAATTCAATGCTGATCTATTTATTGTTGACTTTCAGGTAGTGATGGTTCATATTACTTTTGTACTTTTGTATGCTTGTTGCTAGAGATTTAAAGATGGGGGTGTACTTATAGAAGCCGGAAGTAGTGCAAACAAGCAATTAAACATAGCATGTTGGTTAACTTTTTCATTAGAGTTAAATCCAGATGTTTCACATACATACTATTTTACTTAATTTTAATTGTTTGTTCCTTTTTATAACCATAAATATTTTATGTGATAAATGCTAAAAAGAACCCAGGACTACAATATTCTGACAAGAAGGACAAGCAAATGTTTAGCGTAAACTATATAGATTCTAAAGAGCAAATAGCAAGCATTTATGGAATATTTCCAGGGTGAGATCGTAGTTTTGGGCATTTGGGTAAAAAATAATCTTAAAAAAATACATATGCTATAGAATCAAAATAAAACTATATATGCAGTATAAAAATTAGAATATTGAAAGGATCTATTCACTTTTTCAAATTCTAGGTCACTGTAACATATGAAAGCTATGTGCATGTCTGAAGAAACTAATAAATTAATTTGTTTGCACATTTACTTGTATACTTAATTTCCTGTGACTGACACTCCAGGCATCCTAAGAGTAAATAAATCCTATGTATTCCTGATTATGCCATGGGATTAATTTATTTGCTAAGTTTGTCCAATATGTTCTTGCTTTGAAGCTGTAACACTGATTCACATGAAGACAACACTGAAATATTCCTTTTGTTTCCTTTTAGCTTATTTTATTTCCTCCTAATAGTGCTATATTTCACTAATTATTTTTGGATTCATAAGAATTCAGTTTATCTTATTAGGTAATATGAAATCATCTTTAGGGTTATTTTTATTAATATTTCAACAAACATCTGTCAGTAATGGACACCATAGCATGACCCAGGATAAACAATATGCTATCAACTAGAATTAATATTACTCCAATAGGTTGTACAGAGGCAACAGCAAGAAACTAAAGAATAATAAAATTATTTCAAAGCCGATTCTAAGATGTAAGCAAAAAATAAAACAGATGTGTTGCATTCTTTTTAGTTTTCTTCCCAATGTGAAGTAAATAGCCCCATAGAATATGCTGTTTTGACAATACACATAGAAATTTTCTTTAAAAGATGGCACCTGAGGAGGGAAGCTAGGAGATTTTATAATAAATTATTTTATTGTTTTCTTCTTGGAAAAAACAGTATTACAGTGAAAATTGATATATGCTTTCATTGCATCTCTTACCAGAATGCTTTTAAGAGTTGCTTTTGGTTTATCAGCAGCAGTGTGCTCTCAGCCACACTTTCCTCGGATTCCTCTTAAGCAGAGCACCACTTTGGTTCATAGATCTTCAACCAGAACAAAAGCTTACACTAAAATGGCTTGGGTATAACTCAGACAATAGAGGCAGAAAGTACTGTGAACTTTTAAGGCATTTTCACAACAAAAATGCACATTTCAAATTGGACATTTCTGTAAGATAAGATAAAGCCCATAGTGTTCTTTTATTGATGCACTATGCAATGCAATTTTTATACTCCCATATCTCCTGTAATAGAAAATATGACCTGAAGCTACACATAACACCAGTATTTGGAAGCATTACAGGCCTTAGGAAAGTGTATTATGCCTTGGTGATACATTCAGAAGAAATCCAAAAGCATATAAATCCAACTATTGCCCTTAAACTACACCTTTGGGTGAGATTTTAAGTTTCAGAATCTGAATGCTTCTTAGCAGGTTAGAAATTTAGAACCATTGGCTATTTCTCAAATGAATACTTGACCTCTTCCCAGACGGGAATTAGAAGGGATAAGAGGATAGCATAAAGATGAACAAGCTATTTTTATAATAGAGATATCATAATAATATTAAATAATATATCATCTGTACATAAACCTACACATACACACACACATTCATATGGCACATGTATAAAGCCTTTTATCAAGATTTCTCTCTTTACCCTGATTCACTTTCCTAAACATCACCTTTTACCACTTGAAATATTGAATAAGTATTAATTTGTTTTCTGTCTTATTTATCTATCAATAATGAAAAAGTGAATACAAAAGGAGACTGCATGCTGCTTTCTTTTATTCCATGACTATGTCTCTCAAGGTCTTTCAAAATGCAGGCTCAATATCAATTTATTTGATTTTAAAGCATTTGTGCCCCTACTATATGTGTAACATCTACTTGATACTTGTGAGGCTGTAATAAGAATCAGACGAGGACCTGTCAAACATATGATTCTCTGAAATCGCTCTTCTGTGACAGAGAATGAAATCTCTTTTCATTTCATCTGTCGTTAGTGAAGAAATAATTATCATTATCTCACTGTTAACTAATAAGCAGAATTTTCTTTTCAGGGAAGATAAAAATATATTTAAACAACCAATTGGTTAGTTTTCTTCAAGAACATGACTACATATAAGTACATTTATATGAATTATAAATATGTGAAATTAGAAAGGCAATTTTCTGTCTTGGATGAAACATTACACTCATGACTAGAGGCAGTAATTATTTTTTTTAAGAAGATCAAGAAAAGATGTCTTAAAGATTCCTCCATACAATGATTAAATTATTTGTATATTAAAATGTTTGGAAAATTATTTTTATATAATGCTATTTAGATATATTTGTGTATTTTAGATATATTTGTGTATTTCTAAAAATATATTCCTACCACATAGTAGACGTATAGTGTTAAATCATAGTTTGATTTACTCCTATAATTTATGCTATATTGAAATATATGCTGATATATGAGTTATAAATATTTAAATAATTTCTAGAGATTTTTTAAACAATAAAAGCATAATTAGTAATAATGCATTAATATAATAATATAAAGGATTATAAGATGACCGAAAGTTAGTAAAAATAGATGCTGTATTCAGGACTAAAACTCATCATTAAAATGCATTTCCCAGCTTTCTTCACTTTTTTCCTATATATAAAGATACTATTAAAATATTTCACTACTCAAATATTTACTTCAAATCAAGAGCAATATCATATTATGCTTGTGTTTTGAAGTAAATATTTGGGTAATGAAATATTTTAATAGTATCTTTATATTTATCTTCAAAACAAGAAAAAATATTTCAAAAACATTCTAAAATGTTTAATAATTATTAATAAAAACAGTCACTTTTCAAAAATACGACTGAAGTTGGCTGGGCATGGTGGCTCACACCTGTAATACCAGCACTTTGGGAGGCCGAATGGACAGATCATGAGGTCTAGAGATTGAGACTATCCTGGCCAACATGGTGAAACTATGTCTCTAATAAAAATACAAAAATTAGATGGGCATGGTGGCATGTGCCTATAGTCCAAGCTACTAGGGAGGCTGAGACAGGAGAATCCCTTGAACCCTGGAGGTAAAAGTTGCAGTGAGCTAAGATCATACCACTGCACTCCAGCATGGCAACAGAGCTGGACTCCATCTCAAAAAAAAAAAAACCATATATATATATATATATATATATATATATATATATATGAATATGTGTGTGTGTGTATATATATATATATATATATAATGTGTATATATATATATATATATATAATGTGACTGAGGTTATTTTAATACTGACAAAATTAAAAAGTATTCCCCAAAATAGAAAAGTTCCAAGGATTTAATTTTAAATAAATAAATTATAAATGTACATGTGTTCTAAGACACACTGATAATTGCCCCTTCAACATCAATTATATTTTAAGTATGTCACTAAAAAATATGGCTGTAGTAATTATTTATTAATTACCCAATAAAAGATCAAAGAGATCCCGATGTGCATGGTTAAGAATTGCAAAACATGGTGTTGTGGATGTTGAAGTTTTGCACCGAATGTGTGAAGACCTGTAAAGGGCTCCAAGTACAACAGTCATTTGTGTGTATTTTCCAAACTCTAAAACATAGGTCAGAAAAAGAGGATGTGGGGGTTCAAAGAAAAGCCACACAAAGTTTGCCATGTACCACATTAAAATAGTCAAGAAAATTTATTTACAGCAAACAATGAAAGCTACAATTCAATTTGTGTATTTTCACATGCGAATGGATCATTGCAGATTTTCAGTGTTTCTAACATTTCAGCTTTAAAGTATTGTTGGTTGACTGAGTTACTTTCTACAAACATTTCAAACATATTAACCTATTCTTTCTCTGAGCCCAATTACAGTCCTCAAGAAGCCAATTTTCAACCTAATTTCTCTTACTTTTCCTCCTCTTCCCCCACTTCTTTCTCCTCTTCTTTTCTTCCTCTCACTCCTTTTCTGTTTTTCTCCTCTCCTCCCTCTCTGTTTGTCCCTCTCAAGTAATCTCTGTCTAACCCCTAAGCCTCAATCAGAGTTGTTTCCAAATATCCTAGCTGTTTTCCTTGTTTAGCAATACCAAAAATATGGAGCATGGGACAAATCTAGATTCCCTTTGTGGACAGTGGAAGAAAGAAAAGCTAATAAAACAGTTACTCACAATGCGATGTCTACCAAAGGAAAAAATCAGAGTTTGCCAAGCTTTATGAATAAAATTAACTAAGTGTTCTAAAAGTACATATATACAGAAGAAGTATAGAAAAAAATGAAAAGTCTAAAATATTTTTAACTCATTTTAAAAGTATAGAAAAATGTACACAAAAGTATAGAAAATACTTGACTGGGAAAATATGTAACTATGCTGACAAACTATTTTAAGTAGAGAGATCAGCATGAGTAATTATTTTCCTTTATATTATTTTCTACTGTTTCAAAAGATTCAATGCACATAGATTTATTTTTTAACTTAGAAAAATACTAGGTGATTGTGGTAAATAAATATTAACAAATATCTCCATTTTATTACTTTTTAAACATCTTTCAGGGTTAAAAAATGCTCCTTACACTTTTGTTCAAAAATCATTTTTGTTGCAATAATACAGTTATCCTCAGTTGTGAGAAGTCAAAAATTAAACTACAAACTTAAATATAATAATTTTATATTTGTACTACCAAACAATTCAATGTTTTAAAAAAAAGTCTATGAAAGACAAATTAAAGTAGAAAATTCAACTTAGAAATTTAGAATACTATTACACTTTTTTTTTAGGGTAATTTACACACCCCTTCAAAATTAGTCTGTTTTCAATAGGAAGGCATGTGTGTGGCCTGGCTCCTATAGTTATGGGAACTCAGTGGTGGGAAAATACAGGTACTCAACATTAGCGCAAATAAAGTGACATATAGAGTAGAAGAAAAGACTGAAGCAAATGTAAATAAATGTTCATTATATTTGCAAGGAACGAAGGAAGTATATTAATAAGTAAGAGAAAATGGACTCATTGTTATGAGAATTATGATTCAAATTAAGAAGAAAAGCAAACCAAAAACTCTACTAATGTAGAAAAGAATTACATCTTCCTCTTTTAGATATAAAGAAAACAAATTAAAACAATTTTCTAAATTATTTAGATATTAGCTTTGTTGGTAAGTGACACTTCCTGGATTGTTTTGTTGAAAATAATTTTAATGTGAAAGGAATACCTAAGATAAACTTTCAGACTACAGAAAAAAATAAGAAGGAATCATGATAAACCAAAGCACTCACAGATTATTACTCATATTAGTGAGTGATAGACATGTAAATATATACAGAGATGGTGAAGTGGAGAAATGATTGCTCTTTGGGGAGACAGGACTCTCCATTTCCTATTAACAAGTTCTTCCATCACAGTTGTAATTTTGTTTACATAGGAGTGAAGTTTTCTTCCTAATATTCTCATATTTATATATTTATTTATTTTCATAAATCAATTGGTTATTGATTGGTTATTGTGATAGTGACAGGAGACAGAGAAATTCTAGGCACACTGTGTTGGGTCCCTGGCAAAATGCCACCTTCAAGCTAAAAAGCCTAAAACCCATGGTCCAAAGTGAGAACTTCTATCCCTATTTTCCTGCTCAAATGTTTTTTCCCTAAACTACATATGGTCCTTAAATGCCTACCTTTTTGATATTTGTTGTGACATGTTTGATGGCCTAACACATAGCCAATTTTATTTAAGGATTCTTTTGTACTTAAAAAGTATACGTATTCTGAACTTGCTTCATGTTATTCTAAATATATTGATTATATCAAGCTTATTAGTTTTATTACCAGAACTTATAAAGGAAAAAGATAATATGTTAGTACTACAAAACTTAATATTTCAGAAGACTTGCAGTCCCCTAATTTTTATAGGAAACTCTTAGATGTGCCCTATAAATAGCAAGCCTACACTCTGAAATAACATGAGGCCCCAGAGCCCTGGAGTAAAAGCCCGTTCCTGGCCCAATCTCATCCCGCAACAGGCTGCCTCTTCTTTTCTTTCAACATGGCAGATGTCACTGTGTCCTTCAACAGGGACTTCCTGGCAGGTAGAGTGGTTTGCAGCCATCTCCAAGGTGGCAGTAGCACCCATCGAGTGGCTCAAGCTGCTGCTGTGGGTGCAGCATAACAGTAAGCAAATTTCCGCAGATAAGCAATACAAGGGCATTATAGACTGCATGGTCAGGATTCCCAAGGAGCAGGGAGTTCTGTCCTTCTGGCGCAGTAACCTGGCCAATGTCATCAGATACTTCCCCACCCAGGCTCTCAATTTTGCCTTCAAAAATAAATACTAGTGGATCTTCATAGGTGGTGTGGACAAAAGGACCCACTTTTGGCATTACGTGTCAAGGAATCTGGCATCAGGCAGTGCACTGGGGCCACCATCCTTGTTTTTTGTTTACTTGATTTTGCTCATACCCATCAACCAGCCGATATGGGTAAAGCTGGAGCTGAAAGGGAATTCAGAAGCCTTGGAGACTGCCTGGTTAATGTCTACAAATCTAATAGGATTAAGAACCTGTCCCATGGTTTTACCATGTCTGTCCAAGGTATTAATCTACCTAGCTGCCCACTTCAGAAGCTGTGACACCGCAACAGAATGCTTCCAGATCCGAAAAGTGCTCACATCGTCATCAGCTGGATGATTGCACAGTCTGTCACTGTCGTTGCTGGGTTGACTTCCTCTCCATTTGACACTGTTCACTGCTGAATGATGATACAGTCAGGGCACAAAGGATCTGACATCATGTACACAGTCATTTTTGACTGATTAAGGAAGAATGCGCATGATGAAGGAGGCAAATGTTTTTCAAGGGTGCATTGACCAGCGTTCTCAGTGGCATGGGTGGTGCTTCTGTGCTTATTTTATATTATGAAACCAAGAAGTACACATAAGTTGTTTCTTGGAATGTTTCCCCTGTAAACAGGCATGTTGTATTATATAACATATCCTAAGCGTTCTTGTCAGACTCAAGGCTGTCACTTTATCAGTGACAACTATTTGCTGGTGGAAAATAGGAAGCAATAATAGTCATCTAAATAGTTTTCTCTTAAAGCCATTTCCATGATGATGATATGGGACTCAATTATATTTTTTATTTCATGGATAGAAAGAATGAATATTGCAAAAATGGCCAACCTGCCCAAAGTAATCTGTAGATTCAATGCTCTTTCCATTTAACTACCAATGACATTTTTCACAGAATTAGAAAAAAAATTATTTTTAAATTTCATGTAGAACCAAAAAAAGAGCCTTAATTCCCAGGACAATCCTAAGCAAAAAGAACCATGCTGGAAGTATTACCCTACCTGATTGCAATATGTACTACAAGGCTACGCAGTAACCAAAACAGCATGATACTGGTACAAAAGCAGACACATAAACCAACGGAACAGAATAGTGAACTCAGAAATAAGATGTCACACCTGCAACCATCTGATCTTCCACAAATCTGACAAAAACAAGCAATGAGGAAAAGACTCCCTATCTAATAAATGGTGCTAGGAGAACTAGCTAGCCATATACAGAAAATAATACCTGGACCCCTTCTTTATACCTTATACAAAATTAACTCAAGATAAAATAAAGACTTAAATGTAAAACCCAAAACTATAAAAACTCTAGAAGAAAATCTTGGCAATACAAAATTAACTCAAGATAAAATAAAGACTTAAATGTAAAACCTAAAACTATAAAAACTCTAGAAGAAAATCTTGGCAATACCATTCAGGACATAGGTACTGGCAGATATTTCATTACAAAATGCCAAAAGCAATTGCAACAAAAGCAAAAATTTAACAAATGGGATCTAATTAAACTAAAAACTTTGGCACAGCAAAACAAATTATCATCAGAGTGAACAGAAAACCTACAGAATGGGAGAAAATTTTTGCAGTCTGTCTATCTGACAAAGGTCTAATATCCAGAGTTTACAGGGAACTTAAACAAATTTACAAGAAAAAAACTAGCAACCCCATTACAAAGTGGGTAAAGTATATGCACAGACACTTTTCAAAAGAAGACATTCGTGTGGCTAAGAAATATATGAAAAAAAGCTCAAAATCACGGATCATTAGAGAAATGCAAATCAAAACCACAGTGAGATACCATCTCATGCAAGGCAGGATGGTGATTATTAAAAAGTCAAAAAATAATAGATGCTGGTGAGGTTGCAGAGAAAAAGGTATGCTTCTGCACTGTTGGTATGAATGTAAATTAGTTCAACCATTGTGGAAGACAATGTGACAATTCCTTAAAGATCTAGAAGCAGAAATAGCATTTAACCCAGCAATTCCATTACTAGCTATATGCCCAAAGAAATATAAATCATTCTAGTATAAAGACACATGCACACATATGTTCATTACAGCACTGTTCACAATAGCAAAGACATGGAATGAACCTAAGTGCCCATAAATGATAGACTGGATAAAGAAAATGCGATACATATACACCATGGAATAGTATGCAGCCACAACAAGAAACAAGATCATGTCTTTGCAGAGACATGGATGAAGGTGGAAGCCATTATTCTCAGCAAACTCACACAGGAACAGAAAACCAAACACCTCATGTTTTTATAAGTCGGAGCTGAACAATGAGAACACACGGACACATAGTGGGGGAACAACACTCACTGAGGCCAGTCAGGGCCAGGGGAGGGAGTACATGAGGAAGAACAGCTAACAGGTCCTGGGTTAATACGTGTGTGATTAGTTGATTTGTGCTGCACACCACCGTAGCATATGTTTACCTATGTAACAAATCTGCACATATACCCCAGAATTTAAAATAAAAGTTGATTAAAAATAAATAATAAAATAAACATGAGCATATACAGGGTAATTTACAAGTCAGAAATTTGCTCAGTTCTTTTTGCTCAGCTCACTTTAAATCACATTTATGAAGCAATTTACATTATTATTTTTCATCATTCACAAGCAGAAATTAAGATTTAAAAGGTTTAGTAACCAGCCAATTATCAAATAACTGGAAATATGGAGAGATAAAAATAAAAATGAAAAAGTTTTAAAAAAACTTCTTTTACACAGTATTTAGAAGTGAATTATATAACATTTCCAGAATTTTTTTATCCATTATAAAATTTTTGTAGACCTTCTGTTATTTTAAATGTCCTTTTTGAAACATTTCTGAACATGTTTGCCAAATACATAATCATTGCACTATTATTTGAGAAGAAAAGAGGAGGCATAGATAGATATTATTTGTCATTACATTTTTAGTCTTCAGTGGCTACACTTGTTTTTAGATGGTGTTGCAAAACTCTTAAAGATTTTCAATGATGTATTTGAAGAACAAACAAATTGTTCATTTTAATAGTTATTTATGTTAAATTTTCTTGAATAAATATTAGAAAATAAAATCTCTCAGAGAACCTAACAGATCTGAGAGGCTGATCTAAAATTAAGCAAGCATTCTAAGTGCATGTGCATGTACCCAGATGAACACACACACATGCACACACACACATATTTGTTTCATATCTTACCTTCAGTATTGAAGAACTGGAATATTCACATTCACAGAAAACACTTAATCATCTTAAGTCCTATTCAGTCCTACACTTTTTTTCTATTTTATATTACAAAAAAGGCCAATATGTTATTAGAAAAAAGGAGAAATACCGATGTAGATGACGAGGTAATGAATGCAGCAGACCACGATGGCACATGTATAACTATGTAGCAAACCTGTACATTTGGCATATGTACCCCAGAACTTAAAGTATAGTAAGAGAAAAAAAGAAAAACATACAAACTTTCAAAACTCACCCTTATAACTACATAATAAGTTCTTGGTTTTGTTTTACAAAAAGATAAAATATAAAATTTACAAATATCATAAATATATGTTTATAACAATTAGTTCGATTATGGTTTTTTTTAAAAAAATAGCAAAATAAAATAAATCCAAAACTGAAAGTTTATGAATGGGAGAATTTTGTCACTTAGAGAAAAAGATTGATCCATTGCTTATTAGGCAAAAAGCTGTATAATCCCAAATCAAAAACAGGCCAATATTTATGAACAGGAGTCTGAAAAATTAATGTGACTTGTAAATACATGCACCTGATGTGCTATACTTTCTAAGTGTTTACCAGAGGCTGGAAGGCGTATGGGGGAAAGGGAAGATAGGGTGGGAAGATAAGGGTCAAAGAGCCCAAAGCTTTAATTAGACCAAAGAAATAAGGATTTTTCTAGTGAGATCTATTGCACCAGCTGGAGAATGTGATAAATAACAATCTATTGTACATTTCAAAATTGTCAAAATTAAATTTCAAATTTTCTCACAACATAAGTATTTGAGGTGATGAATATTTGAATCAGCTTGATTTAATGATTCGAGATTGTATTAACAAATCTAAACTGGTTTGTACACCTTAAATATTTACAATAAATATTTACTATAACTTGTCAATTTACAAATAAAACATAAAATTTTAAAAAAATTACTCATAGAGGTCAAAATCGAGAACAATGGGAACAAGAATAACAGTGAGAAAATGAGATTAGATGACCAGACAGCAATATTATAAATAAATAGAAAGGAAAAAGTAAAATAGTATATACAGAAGAGTAATTGATTATTGTATTATTCGTTTCATATTTTATACCTCATATTCAGACCATAAATGACATATTCTACTTTCTGCACTAGAAAAGAAAGATTTTAGGGGAAACAACAATAAAAATATTTATTCTATTCCCACTGTCTACATTTAATTTCAGGATCCCATTGAAATTTATCTGAGCCAGTTATAAGCAGATTATACATAGCTGGATCTTTCCCTCAAATTTATTTCCTTTTATTTTAATTAAGAATGAATATCAATCTTCAAATGTTATTACAATACATAGTAAGAAATAGGGGAACAGTCTGCCTACAGAAAAGCAGCTCAGACAAGGGTAGTGAATGTAAATGTACTGTGAACTGTATCTGTGGCTATTGGCTTAGGGCACTGGCTATTCTAGTAGCTCATTCAATAAGTTGTTCTGGATCATTCAGAAAATACAAAAAGAGGAGATACCACCTTCACCCAGCAGTCCTGCACCAAATAACTTCAGCTCAGCTTTTTTAAGATTTATTTTTGCCCAGGAAAACATAAGCTTTTTAAATCAGCATACGTTATTTTCTTCTTCTTTTTGCTTTACGGGAGATTCTGTCTCTAGATTTGGGAAATCAAACCAAACAAAATGCAACCAAACCAAAAAAAAAGAAAAAGAAAAAAGACAGAAGCAGAGAGAAAATACAGGCTGAAAATGTCATCCCATTTTCTCTATCTAGCTGCATTTGATTCTCAGTAAAACTTTCTATTATATTTTGAACATACATTGACAGTCTGTCCTGGTTTTCAGCAACATTGTAAGTTTTTGTCTATGTTCTCTGTTTCATACCTGTAGGAAAATGGCACAGGGTCTACTGTAGCTAGTTTTCCAAATGACAACTAAGCGTATCTCATTAATATTCATTGTGTGGTTCAATTAAAACTAAGATTTTGTTCCAAAAAACTTATTGGATACCGGTGGTTTCCAAACTTTGCACCTAAGTAGTCATGAATTTCACCAGTTAAGGTATTATGTGGGCTTAAGTGGTATTGTAAAAATGAATCCAGAAGGGAGTACAGTAATTAAATGTTACCAGTCTTTTGACTTGTCAGTGAGCTACTGGCAAGGAACCTCTGGCATTCTCTAGGCAGTGAATCTCACACAATAATATTTCAATTTCAACTGTATGCTCTTAACTATTTATGAAAATATGATATTAGATAAAATCTCAATATAAAATGGAAGATTTTATTGGTTACATTTTGATGTTTCTCTATCCAGATACAAAGCCATCCTATCACAGATGAATATCAGTTGGGCTCATAAATCTCTCTCCAATAACATGCTGCTTGCAAACTTCCTTATTCTAGGAAATTGTAAATTGATAATCTGATGGCTTGTCTCAGTGCCTTCTCATGTATTATGCTTAAGCTGGAAGCCAAGAATCACTAAGTGATTCCTGTTCTCATTCTAATAATTTTAGAAATACATACATATTTATAGACTTAAAAATTAATGTCAAGAGAGAAGGTAAAAATATCTAATACTAGAGTAATATTTATGAACTAAATACTATTTATTTACCATTTTTTTTAGAGATGGAGTTTTGTTATGTGGCCTAGGGTGGATTTAACTCCCTTGACTCAAGCAGTCTTCTTACCTCAGCTTGCTCAGTAGCAGGGATTACAGTCTCACACCACCAAGCCTGGTTCACACACTGTTTTTGAGCCATGTATTTTATACTTAATACATATACTAATTCATTTCTAGAAGAAGAAGCTAAGGCACAGAGAGTTTATGTAGTAGGCCAAAATTCACAAAGTTATTAAATATTGAGGCCAAAATTCAGCCCAGAAATCTCTGAGGCATCATATGATATTACCTTCATTGCAATCACATGTTTTAATCATCTGGGATAGCTATTGTCACTCAAAAGCATACATTTCTCTTCAAATTGCTGGTGTTGCTAAACTATAAAAAATAGGAGAGAAAAAAAATCCACCCAGAGAAGAAATATTCAAGAAACTGTTAAAAACATGCTTGAACATTTGCCAAAATATTTATTATAAATAAGATTTAGTTAATATTGCCACAAAATATACAGAATAAATGTGACCAGTTAAATTTAAGCACAGTTAGAAAATGTTTACGCTAAAAAAAGTCATTTATCTGAAATTCAATTTTAACTGGCATCCTGTGTTTTCATTAGCTAAATATGGCAACTCTAATTTTATGAATTAATAGGTATTACAGGTGAGAAAATCAAAAGAATTTTAGTTGATTTAAAACACTGATAAGTTATATTATATAGCTTCAACTTTTATAAATTTAAATGTTTATAATTTTATTTTTAATCAAGTAAAAAATAAATATTTAAATCTGTATTTGACTTATTTATTGAAAAAATATACTGGATTCACATGGCTTATAACAGAAATGACAGAAATACATGTATATGTACATACGAGTGTATGTAGGTGTGTATAAGTGTATGCATATTTTTTCATGTGTATGTATGTGTATTTTTCTGGGCCCCAAACACATAATTGATCTAAAGAAGCAAAATGAATTTGTGTATAGCAGAAATGAAGAAAATATTCTAAATGTCAGACATCAATGGGCAGACATCAGTATCATCTATGCCTCACAACTAGAAGCTGGGTTTGGCTCTGTTAATATGATGACACTAAAAGTGCTGCACAGAAGGGAGGAAAGAGCATGAAACATAAAGAATGTTCTAACTCAATCAGAAAAATGCAAACTAAAACAGTAATGGAACACAGTATCTGCTGTTAATGCTGAGAGACTTTTTGGCAGGGGAGGGGCGACAGAGTCTCTCTTGTTGTCTAGGCTGGAGTGTAGTGGTGCGATCTTGTCTTACTGCAACCTCTGACTCCCGGGTTCAAGCTATTCTGCTGCCTCAATCTCCTGAGTAGCTGGGATTACAGGCACCTACCACCACGCCCAGCTAATTTCTGTACTTTTAGTAGAAACAGGGTTTTGCCACGTTGGCCAGGCTGGTCTCAAACTTTTGACCTCAGGTAATCACCCTGCCTCGGCCTCTCAAAGTGCTGGGATTATAGGTGGGAGAATTTTTATATCTAACAAAATTAAGTGTTTAGAGGAATGTAGAACAAAAACAACTCTCATATATCAAATTAGGAAAATAAGAGCAATTTAGCAATGTCTAATTTCATCGAAGATAGACATACTCTTTGATCCAGCATTCTCATTGGCATAGCAGTACAGCTACAATATTTTTGCCTAATATCTTTTCTTGGGTAAGTGTTCATTTGTTATACTATTTTATAACTTTTAAATCCCTGAATTATTAAAAAATAGTTATTTAAAATTATAAAAAATAAAGACTGTTTTAAAATAACAATTGGAGAAAAAATTCTCTAAATCAAACTAAATGAGTTACCCCATCCAAGGAAAATGAGACAATGGAGCCATTCTGAGAGAACAAGTATTTCTAATATAGAATTGTAAACAAATTTTAATCAAAAGTATGAGTAGTAAAATATATTGTTGTATATTATACTATATCATATTAAGTTTATACATTACGTATAGCATTTTCCAAAATTTTTTCCAGAAATAGGATGACGTGGACTACTGAAATAAGTCAATGAAGGACCTGGAAATTCAGAAAACAGGGCACCCAACACAGGGGAGAAGCAAAATAAACCCCTATAAAGTAGAGTTAACGAAAGTCCCACAATAAGATATGTGTAGAAATACTTAACACTGACCCTAAGTTAGAGCAAGAATTCAGAGGGCTTCAAGAGTAAGGTTTTTAGCAATAAATAAATAAGTAAATAAAATGAATAGATTACATGATGCCATTAGCCTTTTACTAGTTTGTCAGGACATATGCAGTTCAGTTAGAGAGAGAACATAGAAAAGCAAGCCTCAGATAATTCAGAAAAATTAAACATATTGACAGAATGTCATATACTGTAATGGCCCAGCTGTAGACAATATATACATAAATATATTGACATTGAGTATTATCCAAAAATTGTGTTAAATTTTTGTTAGAATTTAGAATGTGTTTGCAAAATAGAATAAGGAGAAATGCAGTGTTATATTTAAAGTGGGAGAGAAAAGCACAAACTAGTAGAATTTAAAATTATTAACATTGAATAAATATTGGAAGAATAAATTTAAAATATAAAAATGTTTTCCTTAATGGAATAGAAATTATTATTTAAAAAAGATAGAAAATTTTCATACTTTGTTATAAATGTGTAATATTTATTTTTAATATTTTTATATTTATGGATTTAGGGATACAAGTGCAGTTACATTACACAGATTTATTGCATAGTGGT
Organism: Leontopithecus rosalia; assembly: GCA_028533165.1. NCBI lineage: Eukaryota > Metazoa > Chordata > Mammalia > Primates > Cebidae > Leontopithecus > Leontopithecus rosalia. The sequence goes on from CM052648.1 coordinate 140,600,542, forward strand.
AAAATCTGAGCTTTTAGTGCACCCATCACCGGCATAGTGTATATTGTATTAAATGGGAAGTATTTCATTTCTAACCTGCCTCCCACCCTTCCAGTTTTTAGAGTTTCCATTGTCCATGATTCTACTCTGCATGTCCGTGTGTACCCATTGTTTGGCTCCCACCACAGTGGGTGGATCACTTGAAGTCAAGAGTTTGAGACCAGTCTGGCCAACATGATAAAACCCCATCTCTACTAAAAAGACAAAAATTAGCCAGATGTGGTGGTATGTGCCTGTAGTCCCAGCTACTCAGGAGACTGAGGCAGGAGAGTTACCTAAACCCAGGAGGCAGAGGTTGCAGTAAGCTCAGATCATTTCACTGCATTCCAGCTTGGGCTACAGTGTGAGACTGTTTCAAAAACAACAACAAAAAAAGTATAGATCAATGGAACAGAATAGAAGTTTCAGAAACAAAGCCACATACCTACAACCAACTAACATTTGACAAAGTAGATCCGGAATATTTAAATGTAACAGTGTGCTTTTATTGCTTTGAGAAGAGACTTGAAATGAGTTTAGCAAAATATTTTCAGAAATGTTACCGAGATTATTAAAAAAATATATGAAATAAATATGATTTTGATAGAAGGATGGTTAATGCTAATTGGCATATTTTTAAAAGTAAACATTGTAACCAAAATAAATGAACCAAAATTATGGTTTCAATATTTATTTATGAGCCTATAAACATGATGATAGTTATAAAAAGCAAGGTAAAAACTTAAACATGGAGTATCAGACACTTGTTAAAACTTGGAGAGTTATGAAAAAAATAGTATATTTTGGCAGATGTAGACTTAAATAATAGTGGCATCAAAATATGTTTGGGAATTGTAAAGGCATATACAACATCCTGGTTAACTTTTAGTAGAATGGAAGGAAAAGTAATTCTAGGTTTTTATAATTCCCCCTAATATTTATACTAGAATTTTTTGCATCAAGTTAAATACAAATGATTTTAGAGACATATATTTACTAAGTCTGTTTAAATAAGTTGACAGTTTTTGTAAAAGTAACAATTATGTTATTCTCATATTTCATTTTAAAAATAAGATTTAAATAAATTATATCCTTTCAATAACAGAAATAGTATAAACTATCAAAAGTATATGAACACAGTAGTTATGAGCACACATTACTGCTGTTTTCTTTATCTGCTTCTGAAGTCCACTTTTTAACAAATATTGTGGTTCAAAATGTTTGATGTTTTAATAGTATAAGTTCTAAACTTTCTTATTCCATTTAGCTTATGTAGGAGAAAACAAATGTACTGATTAAGTACACTAATAGCAAAAGGAATTTTATAAATTCGTAGCATTATTCTGGCTTTCATCTTATGAAATTTTCATTTAGAGGAATTAATTTTAAAAAACAGAGTTCTGTAAACAGAGAAAGCCATACCCATTACTTACAGGAACAATCCTTTTGTATCATTAACAACATGCTTATATTTTACTTTCATTTTTTCCCTCTTTTCTGCCTTATTTACTTAATTACCTAACTTAAGAATTTGTTAACTATTTGTTGTAGAGATTTAAGACTCTGAACTATTTATAGGTAGAGGGATCTGAAGAGGCGACAATTATGTGTGACATCAGGCAATTCAGCACACATGATATATCAACAGGAAAATGTGTCCATGGCTTTTGGAATATTTTTGTGTAACAATTCTTTTGAGAATCTGATAAAAACTATTAAATACCCTTTAAAATACAGATACTCATACGTACATACTTTTGATTCAATTGCAGGAGTTTAGCAGTTTCCTGTAATGCAATATAAAGGCACTTTCCTGGGACTATTTTAGTGAAATTGTTGATTGTAAAAATAATAGTAATAATAATAATAAAGATACTTGGTAGTGGTCATTTAAACACTATCTTTTTTTTCCAGAACATCATGCAGCATCATAGAATACAAATATAACAAAAATTTTATTATGTACTCACACCCAAGCAGAAACTATAGTTTATACCTGGAAAAAAAAAAAGACATAAATAAAGCATACTTTGCCCCCCAGAGTCAGAAGACACCAATTGCAAGACATGGTAGGAATTTATTGAATTAGTATTAATATGGTGTAACAGAGAGAAAAAACGAGTAGGTGAAAGTATAATTTTTTGGTGTAGTCTAGCAGAATGCTTGTTATTTAAACATATAACCTCATCCAAAATAGAAAATGAAACTGAAACTACCAAGCGGGATAAGATCATGCGGGGCCTGAGGCCCCACATCAGAAAGCAGGTATTTTATCCACCAGAGAATGAATTGCCTATGGCAATAAATATTTTTATTTATTGTATAAACAGCATTGCCTGAACTAAAAATTAAAATTTAATTTTCAAAAATAAAATAGGTATTTTTGACGTTTTCAACTCATTTAAATAATAAAAACAATATGATCATCTTAAAACTTCATATTAAAGCTATTTTTAAATTTTTAAGTTACTTTGTGCCACCAGGCTATCATTTGCTTTAGCTATTATCTTTAGACATTTTCAGTTAGTTTATTAAATTATTTAGAAGATATTTTTATGTAACACCGTGTCATATTTTTTACTTATTTTTATACTGCTTTTTAATTATGGCATTCATTGATAAACTTATTATTTTAGACTTTATAGGTATTACAATGTTCAGGTATTAAAAGATAATTCAATTTGGATGGTACTGCTACAAAATATTAAAGATAGTCTCTAAAATAATGACTATAGCTTAGATACCTTTTTTTTAATTTTTGACACTAAGTATTTGTAAAATTTCAATATCATTTTGTCCTGTTCTACTGATACTGTGTAATTATGTCACCAGGCATCAGCTATAGCCTGTAGCTACATTAAGAACATAACCCCGGAGGGGTAGGAAGATGGCACTCTAGAAGCAACTCACCACTGCAGCTCTCAGTCAAGATGCAGAGGGTAAGCAAACACCGCATTTTCAGATGGATCCTTATAGCCCACAGAGCGGGGGAAAAAGCTCAGGTGTAAAAGGCACACAGGACTCAAGCGCAGCATTCTCCGCTGGTGCAGCCAGGCAGCCAGCGCCGCCACAGCGGCCCGGCACACAAAACACACGGGTCTGGGCGCCCTGTTAAACAGGCAATTTGAGATTTGGGAGGGCAGATTGCTATGTTGATCTGACTGAACGGGTTTTGGACGGTGAACTAGACCAGGAGATTTCTGGGAGGTGAATTGTGAACCAGCGCAGTGGGTGGCTGCACGGGAAATCACACAGATCCCGGTGCCCTTTCCGCCAGCGACTGAGGCACCTGGGAGACAGTCAACCCTACAACTTAAAAAGAAAAAAAAGCAAAAAGGCTCAGAGGCAGGGAGCCAAGTGATCAGGCTCGATGGGTCCCACCCAAACAGGAACAAGCAATAAGTCGATTCGGAGTGCTGGGGTTTGAGAGTTCCACTGCGGGAAGAGCGGAACACATGACTGTGCAGCTCGGTGGGGGAGGGGCGCCTGCCATTACTGAGAGCTTCGGCCCCTACTG
>CM052648.1:140604576-140652335 GCA_028533165.1 Leontopithecus rosalia
CCAAAACCTAAAATGCAATAAAAATTAAAAAAAAAAAGAACATAACCCCATATCTTACAGTGCATTTTAAGTTTTAATTCTACATTTGCAAAACCATCTTGAATACTCTCTATTTAATGAAATAGATGTGCCTGAGTTCAAAATTCTTAAAAACTCTTGTGATGTTAGGTGGTGACCTAACATGAGTGTGTTTGGCTTCCACATGCTGCAAGAACATGTAGATAATCAAGTTCATGTAGGAACTATAAAGAAAAGATACTAAACAAGCATATTGCACTGTGAAAATGTAAAGTATAGAAATATGACAAAACAATGAATTACAAGATTTTAAATTTTATTCTGGCTTTCTTTCTTGTAAATGCATCTTACCAGCATGTTGCTACAGCCTCAAGTAGACATGATAATATTGCTGTGCTAGCAAACACTTAGTAAATAGCAACTTAACAGTTATTTTCTACACAGAGGCTTAGACCAATATGAGAGGCAGCAAATGAGAGGTTGCTAGAATTTAAATATGAATAAATATTTTTTTGTGTAACCAGGAGAAAATGTAAGTGGTGTAAGTAGCTTGGAATGGTTATCCTTGCAACGAACTAGAAAGCAAATAAAAATAGATGTACTTGTTTGTTTATTTATAAAACAATGCTCTTCTGTATACAAAGAATTAGTTTTTGATTCATGGGAACAAAGTGTAAAGAGCTTCTTAGTCACTCTTTGGTTTTACAAAATTGAGTAAATTAAGCAGTCTGAGAGTTGGTTTCATCATCTGTTAAGTGGAGATTCAGATGCTTGACTCAGATCATTGTGAGAATTCAAAATAAGAAAAGCATGTAATGCAGTCATTTGCATGTGGTTGGTATCATCTAAATGATCGTTTTCATTATCATTGTTTGTGCAAATACTTGATTAAAGAATACTAAGAACTTATACTAGAGCTATGAGTATTTGAGAGTGCATATGCAAATATTAAAAAGTGCTTAATAAATGTATATAGTAACCAGAGTTTTATACATTTTCTAACATAAAGTAATGAATTTTTATTTCAACATATTAATTTTGCTCAACTTTCTATTATTCATCACCTTCCAAAAGACAGTCATCATCAATGCTTGTAACATCTTGCTTACAGTTTTTTTACTCTTCTGGTGCTAATAAAATACTGTGAGAATTCCTTCAATTTCTTAAACATAAATTTGGTTAAGAACAGAATCATACTAGAAAGATATAACTTTAATATTTCTAAATAACAGCTTAAAACCGGTTGTGTTAGCCCAAAATCACTTTCTTCTCAATATTTGAAGTCTTAATAAATTGATTCCATTTGTAGAATATTTCCATGTTTTTTCCTTTCTGTAGCAATTGAACTTCTCTGTGTTCTCAAGTTCACAAATGTTGCTCTCCAGAGCAACTAGAAGCCTAAAGATGCTTGTAAATTCTTATGGCAAAATGCAGGGACATTGGAGATGACTTCAAAACGAATGAGCAAGTTTTTCATCTCAAACCTTCTTCTGGACGAAACTGCCTTCTAATACAGTTCTAGCTCTGTAATCTGTTCATTCCCTTATGCAAACCATACCATTCCTGGGATTTTTCACTCATCCTTTAACTTGACTCACCACTGAAGTTCTGTAGATCTTCATTTAGGATATAATAAAACCTCTTTTTGTTGTATTTGGACCAAGTGGAAGACAAACTAGATTGGAGAAGCTGTAAGACGCTTTAAAAATTACTTGCTATTTTACTTAAAAAATAACTGTTTATGTTTATAGATAAAGATTTCCAAGTAAATTGTATATTTTTGTTCTAATTTTTGAATACACAAAATTTAAAGAATTTTGAGATCATAATTGTTGTCAAGATGTGGATTGCTTTTGTTCTTCTAGTTGATTTTTGTTGAACAGTACCAAAAAATCAATATTCAGTGGCAACAGTACAGAGTCAAAAGCTTTCTATACTAGAGATTTAGAAATTGTTTGAATTGAGACATACAGAAATATCTTCCTTTGGTGAAACCTATATACATATTTCATCCTATAAAGTCTACTCTTTTATCCAAAAGGTACAGTTCTTACTCTGTTTTGGGAGAGAGATATATATTTTTTAAAATTTCCTCCCAGTTTTATGAGGTATACTTGACATATACAAATTGCATTTATAAAAGTAAACAAGGTAATGTTTTGAACAGAATTGGGAATGATGAACACAATGAAGCTAAATGACATCTCCATCACCTCACACAGTTACCATTTCTTTTGTAATGAGAATACTTAGGATCTATTCTCTTGGAACATTTCATGTATACAATTTTAAATTAATCTTTAGTATTTTTAGCACAAGTATCTGGTTTATTCTTTCTCTTTGTCTCTCTCTTTCTGTGTCTCTGTGTCTTTGTCTACCTCTTTCTGTGTCTCTGTGTCTTTGTCTATCTCTCATTCCTTCTTTCTCAGACTTACAGTCCTTGGTGTAATGGTTTGCTGCTGCATTTATTCAGTTTATCTCCTAATCACTCTGTTCTTTTGCTTTTTCCTTGAAAAGAAATAGATTTCTTACAGTTGAGTTCTAAAGCATGCAAAACATCATAAATACAAGGCATTTTTCCCCCTTGGAAAAGTGGAAGGGCATATGAAGATGTGTCTGGAATAAAAACGTAACTTAAAAATGCTAAATGTTCTTTACAATAAATCTTGTAGAATAATGCGTTGCACTGTGTTGTACTTCCCGAGGAGAAGTAAAATTTATAAAAGTAGCTGTAGGCAGTTCTTTGGAGGTTGGCTTGTGGTTCCTGGGAAACTTACCTGTAAGATCTGAGAATGTAAGAAATGTAACACACAACAATGATTTCCAAATACTGTTCATCTTTACAAATTTTAATTATGTAGGATGAAAGGAAATGTGCTTAGTATTTGCTTTAAATTAATATTCAGAGCCATCTAGTGTAGATTTCATGATTCATGGGATATTTAGCTTCTACTATGGATGATATGTTCTCCATTGTAAATGACAAAAGAAAAAAAAGTTAGCATAAATTATCACCCTATATCCAGGAATTCATAATTTAGCTGCATGTTGTAAAAGGTGAAACATAAGGAAAGTGTTAACAGGAATTTAGTAACATTATACTTTTAAAAGGCTTAATCAATAGTTGTATAAGCACATATCTATCACCCTTAACCCGAAATTGAGTCAGGACTGGTTATATGCCAATTCCTCTCCAAAGCATCCTCTACACCAAAATGCAGTGACTTTTAGAAAGATCCATGACTCTATTATCTACTCTCCTAATGCCTATTCTTTACAGGGTTTAGTTACTCCAATCCCTCATCTCCACCCCTTAATTTTACTGGATTTTACTAATGTGCAAATAGATTTTTCAGGGCTATGTGGAGGATTTGGAACAAGGACTAATTAAACAGAAAAAAGGACCTTTATATCAGCTTTCATCTCCCCTGAATGAGAGGATTAATTTCAACAAATTACAATTGTCTTAAATATATCCACATAGGATTGTTCTACAAGAGTCTTTAATGATGAAACATATTCTTTAGTAAATTTGTACTGCTTGTTATTTAGATGTATTTAAAAATCATTAAAGATTCCTCATGAATCATTCTGCATACATTCTAACCTCACTATAATTCAGAAAGAAATAACAGCACGTGTTCTAGCCCACAGGTCAACAATTGGCATCTATAATGCAATAATAACTCTGTAGATTCTACTCTTTCTTCTCTGAAATATAATAATTTTTGACCTGTGTTAATTCTCCATTATGAATGTGAATGTTCTGTTAATTCCTCCCTGCTCTGCCCCATTGAGGCATCCCATTTATGCCTCTCATGCTTACTTCAAGTCTTTCACCAATAAGCTTTTAAAACATGAACTCAGCCTTCCATTTATCATGCATTTTGGAACGTTTGTACGTGTAACTCTGAACTAAAATCAAAACATATTCTACATTTTGCTGCTGTTTATTGTCTTGTAAATATTAATATCATAAATAAAATCGTGTTGGTTATTAAGGAGAATTTTATATTATCAGTACATCAAAGTAACTATTGAGACCCCATATACTATGAGCAACTTGTAAAAACCTCATCATCAGAACTATTCAAAAAGAAGGAATAAAGAGAACAGCAAACATGATTTAAGTTTTGAGGTTTAATTTATGTTCAAAGGTATAAGAAATTAAATATTGGAAGAATAAGATACAGGTAACTCCAAATATTTGAGCAGTATTTACAATAAAGGAGAAGAGTAATGAGTCTATATTGTTATAAATTTGGGGAAAATGAAAATATTATAAAATTTTTCTATTGTTTACTCATAAAACAACATTTATTAAGTATGTGCCAGGCATTATATTGAATAAATTAATTCTATAGGATGGATTCATATTCTTAAAAATATCTTGTTGCAAAAAGGGACACATGAGCAAACAATAATCTCCTTGAAATAGGTACCTTAAAACTAATTTTAAGGAGGAGATAATTTAAATACAATATAGTACCAACACTATAAGGAGTTGTTTTTGCCTTCCTTTAATGAAGAAGGCAAAAAATAAAAATTATATAAAGATGAAAAATGGGAAAAGTTTAGAACACAAAAGGTGATTGGGGAACAAAGAAAATGAAATAATAGAATTTTAAGATCAATTTCTTTTATTCGGTAAATATTTATTAGCCATATTTCATGTGTCATGCACTGTTGAAAACATTATACATATATTACGGATCATAAGAAAAAATAATCTTTCCTTTCATGTAGCCTATATTCCAATTCCAGTAAAAAGACATACAATGAACAAACAGTACATCGTGTTAAGTAGTGGTACATGTTGAGAAAATAACTGAAACAAAAGAAGGGGATAGAAAATGGAGAATTAGCTCTAGTTTAAACTTGTGTCCAGGAACAGTCTAACAAAATGTCATTTGAAATAGAGAACTAAAGGAGGTAAGCCATGAAGATATCTGGATAAAAGAAGAGGAAATAGGAAAATCAAAGGCCCTGAAAACAGGAGGTCACTGGCCTGTTTTAGAAACAGTGAGAAAGTCAGTGTAGCTTGAGATTATACCAAGGGAAGAGTCATGAGAATATCTGAGAAAAATTAAGGTTTTTAATATAAGTACCTGACAAAATGAGATTTGATTCATTACAATTCAGATGATTATGAGATGGAGAGGATTATTGAGAAGATTAACAACTGAGTTTGTTGGACATGTTATGTTTCTGGCCCTAATTCAACATGTAGTTCTTTTTTGGGGGTGGGAGGACAGTTTTTCAGTCAAGACCACATTAGAAGCAGCAAAGGCTCTGAAATCTGCAGTGAGATCACAATGGAAAAGCAGGAAAGCACATGGCCTGTGGGCCTGACCTGGGTCTCCTCCTGTGGGGCTACTGGATTATGTGTAGTTTATGTGGAGGCCCAGTGCACAGACGCCAGAGAGTTGAGTTCACCCTGTCTGTCCTTGGCTCATCCCTCCAGCAGTTGGTTCCAAGGACCCAGCATTGTAATAAGACTGGCTAGGAGTCCCTGGCAGTGAGGAAGAGGACCTGGTCACTCTAATACACAGTGACTTGCTTAATCCTAGTATTTGGTAAGGGGGATAAGCTCTGGAGCTACAAAATCACTTTTACATTCAGGCGTGGATATTAAATTTGTTTTTTATCCATTCTCCCAAGCATTTGTCTTTTGTTTTATGAACAATCAAAATACATGCTTTTAGTTATTTTTAAATGTGCAATTAAATTATTATGGACTATAGTCACCCTGTTGCACAGTTAAACTGCATATATTATTCATTCTAATATTTGGACCCATTAAGATTCCCCCACCTTCCCTCCAACTTCCCTCTAACATTCTCAGCATCTGATAACTATGCTTCAAATTACTATGTCCATGAGTTCAATTATTTTCATTTTAGACACGACAAATAAGTGAGAACGTGCAAACGGTTGTCAATCTGTGCCTGGCTTATTTCACTTAACATAATTATCTCCAATTCCATTTATGTTGTTTCAAATGACAGGATCTCATTATTTTTATGGCTGAATAGTACTCCTTGTATATATGTACCACATTTTCTTTATCAATTTATTTGTTGATGGGCACTAAGATTGCTCCAAATCTTAGCTATTATAAACAGACTGCAACAAACATAGGAGTACAGATCTCTTTGATACACTGATTTCCTTTCTTTTGGGGTATGTACCCAGCAGTGGGTTTTCTGGATCATATGATAGCTGTATTTTTAGGTTTTTTTTTGGGGGGGAACCTCCAAACTGTTCTCCATAGTTTTTGTAATAATTTACATTCCCTCCAACAGTGTACAAGGGTTCCCTCTTCTCATCATACTTTCCAGCATTTGCTATTACTTATTTTTTGGATATAAGTCATTATAACTGGAGAGACATGATATCTCTTTGTAGTTGTGATATTGCATTTTCTGATAATCAGTTCTATTGAGCACCCTTTCACATGCCTGTTTGCTATTTGTACGTCTTTCTATTGAGAAGTGTCTATTCAAATTTTCTGACATTTTTGATTGGATTATTAATTGTTTTCCTATAGGGTTGTTTGAGCTCCTTATATATTCTGCTTAATTAATCACTTGTCAGAAAATAGTTTGCAAATATATTCTCCCATTATGTGGGTTGTCTATTCACTTTGTTGATTGTATCCTTTTCTGAGCAGAAGCTTTTTAACTTGATGTGATCCCATTTGTTCATTTTTGCTTTGGTTGTCTGTGCATGTGGTGCATTGCTCAAGAAACTTTTGCCCAGAGCAATGTTCTGGAGATTTTCTTATAGTAGTTTGAGGTCTTAGATTTACATCTTCATAGATTGAGGCTTAAATTTAAGTCTCAGACCACCCATCTTTTGCCATATACAAAAATCAAATTCATTTTATTTATGTATATGGCACTTTGGCCATAAACCTCAGTGGGAGGTTTGTGGGAGCTCAAGGACCACTGGGATAGGCGATTCCCCTCTGGCTAATGCTGGTTTAAATGCTCCCTTTGGGCCTGGGTGTGAGAGCAAAGGAAAGACAGTTTGTGTAGTTTTCCCCCTCAAATACTGTGTGATTGGAAATGGTAAAATATGAGGTTGGAAAGTAAAGAGACATTCATTTAACTGTTAACTTTATAGGTAGGAATGTGGATTCTATAGTGTTAAATGTATAGGGAAAAAAGACTTACTCAAAACAAGGTTTTATCAGGTATATTATCAAGTTTGCGTTTTAAATGCACAAGAATGTAGAGATAAATAGGAAGAAACAAGAATATGTTTACATTGAAGAGTTTCAGTGTTCGAGGCAGATATTAATGATTCTATCAGGAGTGACTTGAAATGTGTAGAAACATTTGGTGAGTAGCTAGGCATAGCGTGATTTTTTTTTAAAGGATATTATAGGCTGGGAGAGGTAGGTCACGCCTGTAATCCCAAGACTTTGGGAGGCCAAGGTGGGGTGGATCACCTGAGGTTGGGAGTTCGAGACTGGCCTGACCAACATGGAGAAACCCCTTCTCTACTAAAAATACAAAATTAGCCAGGCATGGTGGCATATGCATGTAATCCGAACTACTCGGGAGGCTGAGGCAGGAGAATAGCTTGGACCTGGGAGGTGGAGGTTGCAGTGAGCCGAGATTGCACTACTGTACTCAAGTAGAGGCAAGAAGAAGGAAACTCCCTCACTAAAAAATAAAAATAAAAAGGATATTGTAGCTTAGAGGCAGTTCTTTATTTCCAGCTTCAATTATTAAGTTTAAAACTTGATGCCACTGCGATAAATACTGGGAAAATAGGATAAGATTTAAAAGGAAAGATGATGAATTTGGAATATGTTGAGCTAGATAGAGATAGCTATTAGGTATACAAGTAGACATTGAACTAAAATCATACTTAAAAGCTCAGAGAAATATGTTCAGAGGCAAAGATTTTGAAACTTTTATTATTTGTGTGGAACTTGCATCCATTTGAGTAGGCAAATTCAAATAGTTATGGTACACAGAATTATTAAGAACTGTGAATTTAGGATGAAACTCAGAATACCAAAATATGAGGAAAAGGCAGAGAAAAGGTGTCGTATGAAGGAGATTGAATGACAATTTTCATACACATGAAAAGAAAGGTAACAGAGAAAAGGATGTTTGAAAGAAAGGAATCATTAACTACGATGGAACACTGCAAAATGTCCATGAAGATAAAGATCAAAACGTGTCTACTGACTTTGGCAATTACTATGTCATTAGTGATTTTATTCTTACCAGTTTAAGAACAATGTAGGAGAAAAAAGTTAAGTGTCAGTGATTAAAGGAATTTTTGAGAGATAACAGAGTGTAAAGTGAAGTTAAGCTAGCTCCTTCAAGACACTTAAATTAGGTTGGATAGAAAAATAATAGACCACATAGATTGATCTGTGATCAAGAAAACGGCTTTTGAGAGGGAAGCCCTTGGAACGTATTCATGGACCGAAGAGGACATTTTGCTTTTATCTCTTTGTCTGATTCCCTCTCAATGAAATATAAGCTCCTTGAAGCAATATATCTTACGCAATTTTTATATCATGTGTGTCTACGAAAATGCCTAGTAGTTAGTAGGAATTCAGTAAATGTGTCCTTAATAGAATTGTATTAATCATTAATGTTGCTTAAGAAATATAAACGACTTTTAAAGAGTAAATTATTACAGAAATAGGCCCATGAACTTACAGCCAACAGATCTTCAACAAAGGTGCCAAAAATACACATTGGGAAAAAAAAGAGTCTCTTTAATAAATGGCTATGGGAAACTCGATATCCATATTCAGAAGAATGAAACTAGACTTTAATCTCTGTCCACTTGCAAAATCAACTCAAAATGACTCAAAATGGATAGAATTAAATGTAAAACCTGAAACTATAAAACTACCATAAGAAAATTCAGGGGAATCTCTTCATGACGTTGGTGTGGCCAAGGATTTTTTGGATAAAATTTCAAAAGTATAGGCAACAACAGCAAACAAATGGGATTATATTTGTTTGTAATGGGAATTGGAAACTAAATGGGAAACTAAAAAGCTTCAGCACAGCAAAGGAAGCAATCAACATAGCAAAGAGACAAACCACAAAATGGGAGAAAATATTGGCAAACTATTCACCTGACAAGATGTTAATACCCAGAATATATAAAACTTCAAAGAACCCAATAACAAATTATCATCATCATCATCATCATCATCATCATCATCATCTGTGTTAGAAATGGGCAAAAGATCTGAATAGACATATCTCAAAAAAGGACATACAACCAGCCAAAAGGTATATGAGAAAATGTTCTATATATCTAATCATCAGAAAAAGGCAAATCAAAACCACAGTAAACTACTGTCACCCCAGTTAGAATGGCTATTTTCAAACTGACAAGAAATAACAAATGTAATGCTGGTGACAATGTGAAGAAAGAAAACCATACCCTGTCAGGAGGGATACAAATTAGTACAACCATTATGAAAAATATTATGGAAATTTATTTCCTTTTTTTTTTGTTGAGATGGAGTCTTACTTTGTAGCCCAGGTTGGAGTGCAGTGGTATGATCTCAGCTCACTGCAACCTCCACTTCCCAGGTCCTGGTTCAAGCAATTCTCCTGCCTCAGCCTCCTGAGTAGCTGGGATTACAAGCATGTGCCACCATGCCCAGCTAATTTCTGCATTTTTAGTAAAGATGAGGTTTCATCACATTGACCAGGCTGGTCTTGAACTCCCTGACCTCGTGATCCACCACCTTAGCGTCCCAAAGTGCTGGGATTACAGTCCTGAGCCACCACCCCTGGCCGGAAGTTTCCAAAACACTTACACACTGAACAAATGTAAGATTCAGCAATCCTATTACTCTATATACATGCAAGGCCTATGAAATCAATATTTCAAGGAGATATATTCCCTACCATGTTCACTGCAGTATTATTCACAATAGCCAGGATAGTCAACCTGTATGTTCATCAACAGATGAATTCATAAAGATAATGTGGTATAAGTACACATTGAAATACCATTCAGCCTTTAAAAAAAGAATAAAATCCTGTTATTTGTGGCAACATGAATTAGCCTGGATGATATTATGTAAAGTGAAATAAGCCAGGGACAGAAAGATAAATACTGCATGAGCTCATTCATATGGGAAATCTAAAAAGATTGATCTCCAGGAAGTAGAGAATAGTACAGTGAGTACCATGTGCTGGTGAGAATATGGGGGAAGAGGATAAATATGGAAAGGTTTGTTACTGGGTACAAAGTTACAGTTGGGAGGAATAAGTTCTAGTGTTTCATGGTGTCATTGTACAGTAGGATGGCAACAATTAATAATGATATATTGGATATTTCAAAATAGCTGGAAGAGAAAATTTTGAATGTTCTTATTATAAAGAAATGATAAATATTTGAGGTGATCAATATGCAAATTACCCTAATTTAAACATTACACATAATATACATGTATTGAAACATCACACTGTGACCTATAAATATGTACAATTATTATGTACCAATTAAACAAAGAGAAAACTTTTAAAAAGTAAATTATGAGAGTAGGATTCTTTTATAAACTCATTTTTTGTTTTGGTACTACCAAATTCTATTTGACAAACTAAATTATAAAGGTTTGATTTTTAATATAAACTATGCCAACAAAGAGATTCTTCACTTTTCAATTTGCTATGGATTCTCCTATGCTCCTCTTACCTATGTAAATTTTGGGTGAAGACTATTTTATGTATGAGATGATTTCATACATATCCTCTATATATCAGGTCAACAGAAAAATTCAAACTGAAGTATTAAGCAAACAGAAAGAAAAGGACAAAGAAAAGGAAGGAGAAAGAAGAGGAAGAAGAGGAAGCAAAGAAAAAAACTAACATATTGACTGCTTTAGAGTTAGCATATATTTTGGTGAGAATATTTTTAAAACATTAAAACACCTTCATGAAAAAATTTCAACGGTTAATGATGCCATAATAAGATATACTTACCAAATGAAATTAAGCATTGTAAGTGAAAATAATAAAAGGGCTAAATAAAGCCTTTGTAAATTTATAAAATCCATAAATTCTTCTAATAATTCTCATTAATATATCAATATAAAACAAATACTGATAAAATAAGAATTAACTATTGAGCAAAATTTATTAAATAATCCACTTTATACTTTTCTTATTATGATCCTGGTTATATCTCACTTTCTAATAGGCTTAAGTCTATAATTCCCTTCAGTTGGAAACACAAGGCACATACATTTTTCTACCATTTCTTTTTGCCACTGAATTCTTGAATCTTACATTATATTAGACTCTTCATCCTACTATCATTATCTCTGTTCTTATAAATTCTGTTTAAATACTTCAACAATATTCAGAATGACTTCATCTTTTCTGTTCATTCTGTTAACTAGCTGCTAAGTAGTTCTACATGACAAATGAGAAAAAAATTGCTATGTTATTTTGAAATTCTTCTAAAGTATAAAATAGTTACTCTAATAACTATGCAAAATTTCATAACACATTATTAAATTGTAACTGATGTATAGCAATTTTAATAATTATGATTATATTCTAATGCAATGAGTTTAAAATTAATTTCGTTAACAAAAACAACACTGTAATATGTAGAAATTTCAATTTGATAGTAAAATAATTATCATGTGATAGCAATAAAATCTACATAGATAATTGGGCTGTAACTACATGAATATATTTAAATTAGGATAAGTGGTTGTCTTTGTTAAAATTATCCTCTCTTCAATAGTTTCTCAATCAGGTAGCTTATTAATAATCTAATAGAGAATTCTTTTCTTAGAGGGAGAGACAGAGTCTTGCTCTGTCTCCCAGGATAGAGTGAAGTCGTGTGATGTTGGCTTACTGGTGACCTTGACCTCCCAGGCGCAGATGATCCTTCTTCCTTAGCCTCCCTAAGAACTTGGACTACAGGTGCACACCACTTTGCCTGGCTAATTTTTTAATTCTTTGTAAATATGGGGTCTTGCCCAGTCTGATTCTTAACTCCTAGCCCCAAATGATCCTCCTGTTTCAGCCCCCCAGAGTGTTCACCCAGAATTACAGAGGTGAGTCGCTGTACCCCTCCATAAGATTCTTAATATCCATAAAGTCCTGACCTGTAACTCTAATATGTGCCTTTAAAAAAAATCACTGTGTCATTATTTCTCTCTTCAAATTTCTTCCTATCCTTGGTCCTAGTATACTTGGATTTTTAGAAGTTTAAGGTTCAGGGAATGTTTACACACACACACAAACACACACACAAACACACACACACACATCCTGCAAACATATTTTTATGTTTATAGAACATTTTTAGAAATGTTTCTGCACATCCTACTTATAAAATACTCTGTAGTTCTTAATATAAAATTAAATTAGCTTTTAATGAAAGCAATCCATAAGAATATCTACATAATTTATATATTTAACGCTGATGTTGATCATGTTCTGATTCTACCATTTATCACTGCCTTAAGAAATTCACCCTGCATCTCTTCCCACTTTTTATGCTTTATAATTCTATAATATAACTGATGTAAAATATTACCCAAAAGAGATTGAAAGGCACAATTTACGGTAAACATAAGGAAAAAAAAAGAAACATTTAAGTTATTCTGTGCAGAATGAGGAAAAAAAGAAACATTTAAGTAATTCTGTGCAGAAGGAGAAAAAAAAGAAACATTTAAGTAATTCTGTGCAGAATGAGAAAAGAAAGAAACATTTAAGTAATTCTGTGCAGAATGAGAAAGGCTCTAGGTGTTTACTAAGAATGCATTCTCTCTTTAAGGCAAATTCATAAGGAATTATTTTCAAAATATTGAACATATATTTTGTGGCTTAAGTTGAATCTTATAACCTCACAAGAAATTTAAATATCCCAATCACTTATTTTTGTGAGGCCGTTATACTTAGAAATCAATTTTACATCATTCTTCAGTTTCAGCATTTAATTAATATTTAAATTTGAGTGCCTACATTGTGTCAGGAACTCTGCTAGGCACAGAAGACAATTATAAGTAAAGGAAAAAAGCAAGCAACAACATATTAGAACATTTGCCATCAACAGATTCTCACTGAAAGAACTTCCAAAGCAGAGTAGTTCTCAAAATATGGTCACCAAATCAACGGATCTGCATCTCCTAGGAACTCGTTAGAAATGCAAATTAACAGACTTAACTCCAGACCTACTGAATCAGAACTGTAGGCTGGTGCTTAACAATCTGTGTTTTATTAAGCCCTCCAGTTTATTCTTATATATGGTAAATTTGAGAATAAATGTTCTAAAAGATAGTTTCAGAAAAAAGCAAATTTAACACAGAAGAATTGAAATACAAGAAAAAATCCAATATGTGAATGGATTTTCGGTAACATTGAATGTATAATGAAATACTAATGTCTAATTTGTAGGGCTAAAACACCAAAGATATAAATAAAATACTAAGAAAAATAGCCTATCTCTCATAAGGTGAATGAGTGGATATACAACATATATGCTTTGAGAAGAGATAGAGAAAATTATTAACTATAGAATTCTGTGTATATTAAAATTGTAAGGGTAATCACTAAAGTAATTTAATTAGAATGCTTATACTCTAAACCCAAAAATTAGGATAAATAAAATGATGAAAGTCAATTCATTGGCAACTCAAAGACAGAAAGAAGAAATTCACAATATACATATTTGATAAATTCAGAATAAAGCTGCCTTTGCAAAAATTATGACAAAAATTATAACAGTGAAAGAGATCTGACCTGACTCCATCTTGCCTTTAACTTCCAAGCTGCCCTTGTTCATTCCTAGGTGTAGGCTGAGCTAACCAAAGGAAGAATTTAGCTTATCGTTTACCTCTCAAACAGGTAACAGCTCCTTCCCTAAGCAACCACTCCTCTTTGTCTGGGGAATGGAACACTATGTAAAGCTAACAAATTAGCCACAAGATTAGATATTATGGGTCAGGAGTTATGCAGCCACAGGCCGCAAGTTTTCTAACCTCCCCACTTGCTCTTACAGATAACATTACTATTGTAAAACCCAAGACTGATATTCAAGATATTTTCCAGACACTGCATTCTGATGGGCCAAGTGGCACCACCCAAACCAGTAAACTGGCTCAACTAGTTCTGCAATCTCACCCAGGAATAGGAGACAACAAGAAGACAGCTTGGACGCCCCTATGATTTCATCCCTCACCCAACCAATCAGCATTTCACATTCCTTAGCTCACTGCTTGCCAAATTATTCTTAAAACATCCTAGTCTCTGAAATTTCAGGGAGGCTGATTTGAGTAATAATCTCTGTTCTCCCATTTAGCAGCCTCTGCATTCATTAAACACTTTCTCTACTTTTGTGCTGTTTCACATATGTTCATTGTGGCACTGTTTAAAATAACAAAGACCTGGGACCAACCCAAATACCCATCAATGATGGACTAGATAAAGAAAATGTGGCACATATACACCATGGAATACTATGCAGCCATAAAAAAACAATGAGTTTGTGTCCTTTGCAAGGACGTGGATGAATCCAGAAACCAACATTCTCAGCAAACTGACACAAGAACAGAAAACCAAACACCACATGTTCTCATAGGCGGGTGTTGAACAACAAGAACACATGGGCACAGGGAGCGGAACATCACACACTGGGGTCTTTTGGGGGATGGGGACTAGGGGAGGGACAGTGGGGAGCAGGGAGGTTGGGGAGGGATAACACTGGGAGAAATGCCTGATGTTGGTGATGGGGAGGTGGAGACAGCAAACCATCATGGCATGTGTGTACCTCTGCAACAATCCTGCAAGATCTGCACATGTAGTCCAGAACTTAAAGTACGAAATACTTATATATATATATTTGATGTTCTCAGTGCATTGGCTTTTCTTGGCAGTGGACAAGACAAATCCATTGGGTGGTTACAAAAATATATAAAGAATGTCAATAAATTGATTAGAAAGAAATTACACATCCCAATAGAAAAAAGAGAAAAATTCACATGAAATATTATAAAATATTATAAAATATGCAGCCATAGAAAAGAAGGAAATCACATCCTTTGCAGCAGCATGGATGGAGTTGAAGACTGTGACCCTAAGCAAATGAACAAAGGAATAGAAAACCAAATACAAGATGTTCTCAATCATAACAGAGGGTTACACACAGACTACACATGGACATAAAATGGGAACAACAGACACTCTGGACTATTAGAGGGTGAAAGGAGCGAGGGCATGGGTTATAGAAACTACCTATCCGGTACTATGTTCTTGGCCTAGGTGACCAGATCCATACCGCAAAGCTCAGCATCACACAATATTCCCAAGCAACAAGTCTACAAATATACCCTCTGTATCTAAAAAAAAGTTGAAATTTAAATAAATAAATAAAATTTAAAAATCAAATTTAGTTGTTATAGTAATCTGGATAAAAGGCAGTATTATTAAAATAGACAACAAATCTACAAGTATTGTTTGACTTCATTAGGCATCAAAAATGCCAATTAAAACAGCTCTCTCTATACCAGAATGTATAAAATGTAGAAAAAGATGAAAAATGCCAAATGTCAGGCCAAATTCTGTCAGCACCTAGAATTCTGTACACAGTTTGTCATTTGTACAACCCTTTTGTGTGCTGTGTCTGTACACTGTTATATATTTAAATAACCAATTTTCAAAGTTACTTGACAGTACAGTAGTCTTCTTTTTCTACAGTTTTACCTTCCAAGGTTTCAGTGACCAACCACAGTCCTAATATATTCAATGGAAGATTCCAAAAGTAAATAATTTGTATGTTAAGTTACACCCCATTCTGAGTATCATGATGACATCTCATGATGCTCTGCTCTTTGCCAGCTGAGATGTGAATCATTCACTTGTTCAGCATATCCACACATTCATGTTACCCACTGGTAAATCCTGAGTCACTTAGTAGCTGTCTCATTATTGGACTCACTTTCACAATATCACAGTGCTTATTTTCAAATAACTCTTATTTTACTTAATAATGGCTCCAAAATGCAAAAGTACTGTGCCTAGTTGATTAGCTAAACTTTATAATATGTAGTTACATATAGGAGAAAACATAATATATATAGTGTTAAGTACCATCCCTGGTTTAGGCATCTACTGGAGGCATCCAACGTATCCCTCACAGATAAGGGGCGACCTGTGTTTCACCCAAAGTTCTATCCTTAAATTAAATGTGGACATAGGTTTACCAAAGAATACATAATCATGTTCATAGAAGTACTGTTCATCATAATCTCAAAGTGTTAACTACTCTAATACCTACTCTATTTATTAGTCAGGGTTCCCCAAGTGCATGGATGGGTGGATGGATGGGGGGATGGATGGGTGGATGGATGGATGGATGGGTGGATGGATGGATGAATAGGTGAAAGACTAGATAGATAGATAGGAAGGTAGATAGATAGATAGATGTTAGATAAACAGATAGATAATAGATAAATAGAAGAAAGGAAGTTTATTAGAAAAATTGGTTCACATGATTGATTATGAAAGCTGAGAAGTGCCACAATATGCTTCTAAAAGCTGGACAACCAGGGAAACCTACAACATGACTCAGTTCCGGTTCAAAAGCTTCACAACCAGAGGTTTATGGTATCACTCTAGGTCCAAGGTCAAAGGCCACAGAGCAGAGTAGAGGTTGCAGGAGAACTCTAAATTAGGGGGCATTGGGGGAGTGGGCTTTGGTGTGAGTTCCGGAGTTCAAAAGCCAGAGAACCTGGAGTTCTGATATCCAAAGGCAGGAGAAGAAGGCCTTGCCAGCTCTGGAAGAGAGAGAACAAGAATTCTTCCTGTCTCTGCCTTTTGTTCGATCTGGGCTCACAGCCAAAGCAGATCTTACCCACTAAGTCCACTGACACACAGGCCTGTCTTTCCAGGAACACCTTCACAGGTAAATAACACTTTACTAGCTCTCTAGACATTTCTTTATCCAGTCAACACCTAAAATAAACCATCACTCCCAGCAATCATAGACTGAATAAGTAAACAAAACAGGAATATATTCATAAGTAAAATACAATACAATAACAAGAATAGACAATCTACGACCACATGGAAAAAACCTTCATAATATTCAAGAGAAAACAGACCTTGAAGAATACATACCTTATAAATTCATGCATCTAAAGTACAAAAAATGACAACTCTCATTTGTGCTGCTAGAAACCTGAAGAATAGTTCCTCTTGTGTCTAAAGAATAGAAGGAAGATGATGGGGCTTCTGGCGTGATAGCGATTGAAGGAAACCAAAATATTTCACCCCAGAATATACTTCTTTGACGAAATGGCAATTCAGAGGGTCTGCAAAGAGGGATATCTCTGCAAAGTTGTCTTTTGTGGGAGAGATTTGGATCTGTAGGGAACCTACATTGAAGTAGCCGGGCTTACTCTGAGGCCTTTCCCTGTCTGGATCTGGGAAAGATCCGAGTCTATCATCTTTAAAGGTCTGAAAAAAACATTAACCATCCATTCTCTCTGATGGCTGCTACCTGTGAGATGTTATCTACATAACAGGACCACGTTTCCTAGCCACGCCTCTTCTTTTCTCCCATCTCCTATCCTGCCCCTGAAATCTGATTTCATAAACTGTGTTCAGCTGTGCTCCCAGCCCCCATTCTTTCTGTAACTTCAAGATGGTATAAAAATGTCAGCCATCTGGCCATTTCTTTGAGTTCTGATATTTTGTATGGCTCTCATGCATGTAAATAAATTTGTGTGTCTTTTATCCTATTAATATTTTTTTTCAGTTTTCGTGAATCTTTAGAGGGCAAGAAGCAAGTTTTCCCTTGGCCCCTTGATAGTCTGTTTCTTAATGTGAGGTCTGGGCATATGCTTGTGTTCAATTTGTGGAAATTTAATGAGTTGTACACTTAGGTGCGTTTTTGTCTGTATAATTTGATATAACGTAATTAAACCCTATAAAAAGTCTCTTTACAAAAAAAAATGCATAAAATAAGAAAACAAAAAAGAAACAATTAGCATATAAAACATAGTCCAAATATATCGAATGTAAAGGAATCACTTTCAATTATAATATAAAAATAAAAGTCTCAGAATTATTTTAAGAGTTAAATTCAAATCATAAGATAGCAAAGGGATGAAAGTAAAATAATGCAAAATGATACAAAAAGTTTTAATCAAAATGAAAATGGTATTAGCTCTATCAGGGGTTCTCAACAGTGGTACTACTGATATTTTAGACTGAATATTTGTTTTGGGGTGGCGTCCTTGCAGCTTGGTTAGCAGTATCCTTGACCTGTATGCATTAGATACCTATAGTACCACCCCCACTCTAAGTGTTGGCAACCAAAAATGTCACCAGGTATTACAAAATGACTCTTGAATTACAAAACACACCCAGTTGAGAACCACTGGGTTACTTTAATATGATACAAAATATATTTTAAACAAAACCTATTAATGCACTTAAAGAGAGCTCTTGTGTAGTGTTAAAATATTCACATTTGTTCTTTAACAAATATTTACTAAGTACCTATAACATGCCAGACACCAGGAATACGATAGAGAATAAATAGTTCTGGTTGTCATGAAGCTCACACTCTAATGAGGATCAGCAAACAACAAACAAACAAATCATTGATAACAG
This sequence comes from Leontopithecus rosalia, assembly GCA_028533165.1. Classification (NCBI taxonomy): domain Eukaryota; kingdom Metazoa; phylum Chordata; class Mammalia; order Primates; family Cebidae; genus Leontopithecus; species Leontopithecus rosalia. The sequence goes on from CM052648.1 coordinate 140,623,233, forward strand.
CTAGAGAGTAAAATAAAACATCCCAAGTGAATGGATTTTGATGTAGTGAAATGCTATTTTCTGTGAGGTTTTCAGAGAAAAGATTTCTGCAGAAAGTTGACATTTGCAAAGACACTTCAAGAAAGTCATGGATGATAAAAAATGTTTAGAAAGATGGGAGAGAAGTATTTGCACAGGGTCTAAACAAGGAGCTAGACATATTCCAATAAAAACAAAGAGGACAGTGGCTCAAGTAGCCTGATAGAGAGGGATTTTATAATAACAGAAAAAATTAGTGAGGTTAGCTGATGAATGGATTTTGGATTAATTGTATGCAATAATTCTAAATTCATATGTAACAAAAAGAAAAATATGAAATTACATAAAACTTATCAGAATTCCAAATAAAAATATACAATCTGTAACCACATTTAGAGATTTTAAAACACCTCCCTCTGTCATTAAAACTCAAGTTGACAGGACACAGCAAAATGTAAAATTGAGTATAAATAAATGATTAATTTTATGTAATACCCATTATCTCTAACTTTGAAAATAAGCACTTTATCCTTTATTCACTTATACTTCTTTTTTGTTGTTGTTCATTTCAGTAGCACAGATCACTTATACTTCTAATCTTGGTTAAGAGCATTATTTAATGTCATCACCAAATTCAGAAATTTAGTTGTTACAGCTATTTGTCTCCTGCCACATTGCCCACATTCTTATCCTTACTCCAGAATCTCCAGAACTGCACTCACAGGCTTCCTGTCTTACTGCCTATGTTGCAAAAGTCCATCAACTTATCATTATCAATTGCCTACAAGGTGGTTTTTGGAGAGCATGTCTGGTTCCTTAAAATGTATCCTTTCTACTCCCAAGATAACTTTTTCAAAACCCACCTACAGCTGTGCAACGCCCTTATTTCAATCTCTCAACCAAGCCACAGGATACAGCCCAAAGTTAGAGCAAACTCCCTTCCTTCTCCTCCTCTTTACCTAATTCTGACCAATTCTTTCTTATTTGGGTCTTAGTTTTAATGTCACATTGTCAAGAATGACTTCCTTTCCACTTTTTTTTGTTTTTTTTTTGAGACAGAGTTTCGCTCTTGTTACCCAGACTGGAGTGCAATGGCACCATCTCGGCTCACCGCAACCTCCGCCTCCTGGGTTCAGGCAATTCTCCTGCCTCAGCCTCCTGAGTAGCTGGGATTACAGGCATGCGCCACCATGCCCAGCTAATTTTTGTATTTATAGTAGAGACGGGGTTTCACCATGTTGACCAGGATGGTCTCAATCTCTTGACCTCGTGATCCACCAGCCTCTGCCTCCCAAAGTGTTGGGTTTACAGGCGTGAGCCACCGTGCCCGGCCCCCTTTCCACTCTTTAAATCATTTTTCTTATAAATTCCTCATCCCAGCTTTCTGAATTTTTATTCCTTTTTAAGGATTTTTAATTTTACATATATTTGTCAAATTAATTATTTAATGTCAGTCTTTCACAACAGACTGAAAATGCCGTGTCTTTGGGAACATTTTCTATTTTGTTTACTCCATAAAATTAGCACACTGACTGAATGAATGATTGATACTTTGGACTATCTAATGTCATGTATTCCCAGCATGCTTCTGCTCACACTAATTTCTCCCATCCAACTACCATACCACTGTCATATTCTCTACGTTTGCCAGATTATTTCTTCTCTCCGTGTTTTGCTCAGGAGCCTCATTCTCCTTTTCCTTAGATGCCCTTAGGGCTTACATGATTAGTCTGACAAATACCTGTAAATTTTTCAAGAAAAAATTAAGAATCATCTTTTAATTAAATTGTTTGGACTGTCCTGGCATTCATGTTTTTGTATTTGCTCTTCTCTGTGCATATTTGTGCTGTAACTTCCATCATTCAGAGTTCACTCTGGGTGTAGAAATCATAGCAATTACTTTAGCAAAGATAATTTAACATAAAAATGTGTTAACTAGTTACCAAAATCATTGAAAATACAAAAAAAGTACAAGAAGACATTTTTTTTAGGTGGGAAAGCAGCTATATCTTACGGTTGAAGGAACAAAATAAAGAGGTTGTAATGTTTAAATCTTAAGAAACTTGGAGGAGGAGGCCTTCAAGCTGGAACTCAGAAGTCTGAGAAAGTGCCTCTGTAGTGGAGTCTGTGGTTCCACTTTCAAGAGAATTGTGGAAATTTCTAGTAGTGAAACAAAGTGCCACTGCCAAGATGAAAACGCTTTGGTAAGGCAATATTCACAGGAACATAAAGTTAAAAAGATATGGCATATCTCTTCCTTCTCCTTCAGTCTTGCGGTCTCTGTATATCAGCCTCTATTGTCATAAACTTAACAGGGAGCTATCTAACCAAGGGAAATGTGGTTTGTAAGATCTAAGAATATAGAAAAGTGTATTTAAAAGATGGAAACAGTAATTGGCACATACCTCCATATAATAGTGGAGTTATTTTTATAATCTTTTCTCCACTCACTTACTCAACCAATGATTATTGATACAGTAGCTCATTCGATGCCAGGTACAATGTTAAGTACTGAGGGTAGAATGATCAATACTAATTAAATATTTCTTGTCTTCATAGTATTTATATCCAGAGTTTTTAATTCCGTAATCTTTGTGCCCCTTTAGTCAGAGGATATATCTTTAAAATATATTCCATGTTAAACATAGACTATTTTAAATACATGGAATATAATGCAGTAAGCTGCCATGACTATAGTGGCCCTGGTTCCTTTTTAACTGTAATTCTCAGCTGTAAGTGATATTGTTTCCCACTCCAACAGAGACTTGGCAATGCGTACCAAGGGTCAGCAAACTATACCTTCCGCCACCTGTTATTGTAAATAAAATTTTATGAGAAGGCAGTCACACTCATTTGTTATATACTATTTATGGCTGCTGTTATGCTAACCCACCAGAGGTTAGTGATTGTCACACAGATCAAATGGCCCACAAAGTCTAAGAGATTTATTATTTGACCCTTTACTGAAACAGTTTGCTGATCTCTAGAAGATAATTAGAACTTACTACCAGCCCGTAAGAGGATATCCCAAACATAGGCTGTTGTGTTATGTATTATGTAAATGTACACAACCAAAATTAACCAGAAGGATTAATTGACTTTTCAAATTGACATGCATTTTGTATTAGCAACCAACTTCCCTAGAATATTAAAGCATTCCAATTTCAATTTTTGGTCAAATTTGAAACATTTTCAATCATTCCATGACACTTAAGGGAGGTATAACTCTAAAACAAACTAACAGGAGTGGGTTTTTTCTTCTTCCACTTCTCTATGTTATTTAGAAAAACGATGTCTTCTTAACACTAGATAAAATACATATGTTTTCCTTCAGGGTAGTTGAACTTAGTCCCGGGGCAATAGAACTTAGCAGTATTTGGCAGATCATTTTTTACTGAAGATCTAACATAAAATTATACTTTTGTTCCTCCTTTTGTGCCTTCTACTCTGCCAGGACAGCATCTGTTTTGTTTATTAACACATACATAATTAATTTATCACAACATACTGCAGTAAACTTTAGCAAACTTTTTTTTTTGAGACGGAGTTTCGCTCTTGTTACCCAGACTGGAGTGCAATGGCTCGATCTTGGCTCACCACAACCTCCGCCTCCTGGGTTCAGGCAATTCTCCTGCCTCAGCCTCCTGAGTAGCTGGGATTACAGGCACGTGCCACCATGTCCAGCTAATTTTTGTATTTTTAGTAGAGACAGGGTTTCACCATGTTGAACAGGATGGTCTCAATCTCTTGACCTTGCGATCCACCCGCCTCGGCCTCCCAAAGTGCTGGAATTACAGGCTTTAGCCACCGCGCCTGGCCATCAAACTTTAATAGAAATGCCATCCATATAGAACCAAAATGTCTGCATAAGCCTGCTATTTTAGTTTTTATAAATTTATTGTGATGTGCTAATAGCTTAGGTAAAAGTATTTAAATGTGCTGCAAAGTTTATACGAAAGCATAAGCAAAAATAAAGCAAAAAGGTCACAATCTATATTTCATTTTAGTGTATATTTGTTTTATATATTTGTGCCCAGTGTCACTCACTGGAAAATACAACTCTTTAATATAAGTGTTTTTTGGAATTATATACTTACTTTGAATCACTGCATTTAATTTTTATCTATTTTGTTTACTTAAAATAATATATAATTATTTTGTCTCAAGTTTTCTCCTCTAAGACTGCTTTTTACTCATACCAGTCCAACAATCTATTATTTTCTTCCCTTTCCTTTTTCTTGTCTTTTTTTTCGTAAGAAAACAAAACCAGTCACATTTTTCTCTGTCCATGAAAGAAATATTTTCTCTTTCACGAGTTGTATGAAGTACATATCATCTTTGCCCTTTCAAACAAGAAAAGGGCAAAACCTTCTGAAGTATTTCTTTCTAATTGCATGCATTTTTCTTTATAAGATAAAAATACAATAAGCTAAACTGCCCTAAAGCTAGAGTTATTTTGTGATACTGACTAAATCAAATCTTTCAGGTCACTTCGTATTATATCATTTACTTTCACTCATTCAACAAAAAAATAGGCTGCTTGTTGTCTACATAGTTGAGAAAACATGATCTTTGCCTTCAAGTGTTTACAACATAGTAAAGAGACAGGTAGACAAACAACATGTGATAAATTCTCATGCAACAATATAAGGTCAGAAAAAATGCAGTGTAAATGCTAGGTAACTATTTTACGAGAGTTAAGGTAGACTTGATAAAGTGATAATGCTTGCATAAATTGTTATAGAAATAAAGATTCTGGTATTTTAGCACTATATACAGAGGTGTTATAGTCTGATGGCTTGTGTCCCCACAAAAAGTCATCTGTTGAAATTAATCACCAAAGTGATGGTATTAGAAAGCAGGGCTTTGGAAATATAATTAGGTCCTGTGGGTGAAGTCCTCATTGAATGGGATTATTGTCCATATGAAAGAGGCCTCAGGAAGCTGCCTTGCCCCTTCACCACATTAGAACACAGATAGAAGATACCATCTATGAACCAAGAAGCAGGCCCCCACTAGACACTGAATCTTGCCTTGATACTGAACTCTCCAGCCTCCTGAACTGTGAGAAACAAATTTGTGTGTTTATAAGCCAACCCTAGTTGATGGTGCTTTGTTACGGCAGCTGAATGAACAAACAAGGAAAGTCATTCTGGGATGTAGGAACAATATGAAAAAACTATTTTACAAGCCTATTTAAAAAGTTACATATTGATCTATGTTTCTAAAATATAAGATGCAATGCTAAGAAATAAAGATTATAAAAATATATTAAATATGGCAACATAGGGCATGCTGAGATGTGATTTTATTTTGAAGACAATGAGTAACCAACTGAGCAAATCATAAATATGACCTAAAATATTATTAGAGTGATACAAGCAACAATGGAGAGGATGGTACACAAAAAATAGGTAATTAAAAGGTTGCATCCACATGTCTTATATAATGGTCAGATACAAGAGATGAAGATGGAGGCATAAGAATTATTGTCAGTTTGCAAGTGTGTTCCTGGCTTGTTTCTGACAGAAAGAAGAAGTGCCATAATCAAGACGTAAGTTTGATGGAAAATCTAATATGATGAATTTGATAATTACCTGTAAAGTTTGAGGAAAAGTGTCAGGTAGAGACACCCACTACAGATTATTTATGAGTCTGTATTAGCATTAGGTGAAGTCCTTTTTTGTATATGCACTTTCTCAGGAATGGTTTATGAGGAGTGAAGAAGAGTACCTATGATGACATACTGAGGAACATATATATTTATGAGATCTCAGATGGAAGGCATTGCATTAAAGAGAACTAGAAGTAGTGCCTGTAGGGCAAAATGAAGTGTTGTCATGGATTACAGAGGACAGCTTTAGAGAGAGAATGATCAATTAAATATGAAAACATAGAAAAGACAAATAATAGAAGGAAGGAAGGGAGGGAGGGAGGGAGGAAAGGAGGCAAAGAGGGAAGGAGGGAGGGAGGAAAACTGACAATAGATACTGGAGACAAGAATGTAGAGCAACAGGAATTCTTATCCATTGCTGGTGGAAATGGACGAAGCCACTTTGGAAGACTGAGTTTCTTTCATAGCTAAACCACACAATCTAACAATCACAATCATAGTTATTTACGCAAATCATGTGAAACACCTGTACATGAATGCTTGCAACATTTTTACTTACAACTGTCAAAACGTAGAAGCAACCAAGATGGATAAATAAACTGTGGTACATCCATACACTGGAGGATTATTCAGCCATAAAGAGAAATAAGCTATCAAGCTAGGAAAAGAGGTGAAGAAATTAAAAAAATATATTGCTAACTGAACAATGCCAATCTGAAAAAGGTTTATACTGTATAAATTCTATTATGAGGCTTTCTGGAAAAGGCGAAACTATGGAGACAATGAACTGATCATTGGTAGCCAGAGGTTCATAGTAAGGAAAAGATAAATAGGTGGGGCAAGGGGTATTTAGGGCAGTGAAACCATCCTGTATGATTTTGTAATGATGGACACAAGTTCCAAGATGTTTGTAAAAACCTATTGAATGTACACCATGAAGAGTGAATCCTAATTTTGATAACACTAGTTAATCATACTGTGTCAATGTTGGTTCATCAATCATAACACATGTGTCATTCTAATACAGGATTTAAATAGTAGGAGAAAGTGAGGGGAGGAGGAGGAAAGATGAAGAATATAAGGGAATTCCCCATACCTTCCTATCAATTTTCCTATTAAAAATATTGTTTAAAAATAAGTAAATAATATAAAATACCATCATAAAATACAACTGTAAATATATAAACACATTTTTTATAAAAATTACTGAAGAGACTCTACTAGAATTTATGTTTGAAAAGCCATTGATGACTAAATATAGTGTCAAAAAATTGATGATGAGTACCCACTGCAGTATAATAAAATAGTATATATAGATACATTTCCCTATCTGGGAGCTTGTATTGAAATATACCATATAAGAAAACAAACTTACAAAAGCTAAATATCAGAAGAAGCTATAGCCCATTATCTATTTTACTAAAGTATTTAAAACTACTTATTGAAGATGTATTCACTAAGACATGCAAATTTTTGTTTTCCATCAATGAATGCCTGTTTAACATTTTGAGCAACTAAAATTTTGTTTAATTACATATAGTGACATGACAATATTATATTTCTTGTGTTCTACATTGTTTGAACAACTAACTATTCTATGATAACTCAGGGCTGTTCACGATTCAACAATCTCCTTTTGCTTTTCTTACTCTGTTTTGCCAAATTCATAATACATCCTAATAAAAATGATTCTATGGCAACAGGATAATGACATACATCATTCATTCATTCAAAAACTTACACTCAGTGTCTATCATGTGCCCAGACTTGATTATGTTTTGAAATGAAAATAAAAGGAAAATGAAGGAAACACAAGAAGGAGAGAAAGGGAAAAAAACAGGAAAAAGAAAATAACTTTTCAAGTGTGTGACAGGAAGTCAAGAGGTTTACAATTTCAACCTTTAAAACTCTATGTAATTTTTTGAGTGATTTCTCTAAATGGTTTCAGAATCCTTCTTATAAAATGAGCTGGTAACATTTAAAAAGCAAAATGCTGTAGGTAATTTTATTTTTTTTAAGTAATCTAAAAAATAACAAATTCCTGAAAAGATGTTGTCTCAATGAGACTTTGTAAAAACTAAGATATTTGAGTTGACATACAAAGGAATGCACAATTATAGGAAGAGGAACATGAAATCCAAATAGTAGCATTTTGTTTTAACCTCATATAATTTATATAATGGCACACAGGTTTCTGAATTAAATATTGAGAGAGTAAAATGCCTTTCTACTGGGTAAGTATATTTTATTATAAATTCTGTTATTTTTTCAAGTTTTTTTTCAAAACTTATACGAGCTATAGTATCTTTAGTAACTTTTACTCACAATATTTTAGTAACATTAATTTACCTATAATCTGATTTGATTGATAAGTAAGGTCTCATTAAATATACTCACTCTTTATACATGTTATCTTTTAAAATTAAAAAAACAATATTAAATCTCTGTATAGAAATAGCATGACCAAAGAATAAAACAGTTGTGAGAAGTAAATAATAGAATTCGATGATAAGATTATACTGCGGTGGCTTTCACTTGCCCCAGGGTTCTAAATTTGTTCATTATTTACAATAAGTATTTCTCTTAAAAAAACACTAAGCCTGGCCACGTGAATAATCAGCAAATTTAAAAAAATGAACTGCAGAAGAGAATTATTCTGCAAGAAGAAATCAATTTTTATGTCTCTCAATTGAGAATCACTAGCAAGAATTGGTAAACTAACCAATAAGTGGATAAAGAAAATGCGAGATTATATAAATACACACACACACACAAACACACACACACACACACACACACACACCATGGAATACCACTCAGCCATACGAAGGAACAAAATAATGGCATTTCCATTTGTAGTAACCTGGTTGGATTTGGAGACCATTATTTCAAGTGAAGTAACTCAGGAATGGAAAATCAAATATCATATGTTCTCAGTTGTAATAGGGAACTAAGCTATAAGGACACAAAGGCATAAGGATGATATAATGACTTTGGGGCCTTGGGGGGAAGGGTAGGAGGAGGATGAGGGATAAAAGACTGCACATCCGGTACAGTGTACACTGCTTGGGTGCTACAGAATCCCAGAAACCACCACTTAAGAACTTTTCCATTTAAACAAATACCACGTTACCCCAAAATTATTGAAATAAAAATTTAAGTGAAATAGTATCTAACACATAAAAAAGAAATCTAAATGTGTAACAGATTGTAGGGAACAGAGGGCATATACCTGTAGATCTCCATACATAGTAATTGGTGTCTTCCTATAAAAAGGCCAGACACCCTCGATATTAAAGGTTAAGTAATCCCTTTTGAATATTAAGGGAATTACAATAGCTTTTATAAACAAAACTGGTGCACACATGAATGTAAGCACATGCACACACACACACACACATACAACCACATACCTTCTGAAGTAAATACTAATTTCTTTCTTTTCATATAATGAAATATTTGTACTCTGATTTCTGATTATTTCCTTTCCAGATGTTTTACATCATCACCATTCATACTCTAGAGCTATCAAATAACTGAATTTCCCAGAGCAGCTTACTGTTACAGATTTTTTGACACTTTTTTGCTCTTCTCTAGAAAGGCATTAGTCCTCTTCTCTACCTGACATACACCCTTCCCCATTCATCCTGTAGAATGCAAAATAATCGTTACATAGTCCATGAAGATTTGATTTTCCTTAACATCTTACTCAATCCTTTGTGGTAGAAGTACACTTTTTCTATCATTTCAATTGGATAGCCTGTGTGTCTGAGTGAAATTAAATTGCTGGAGGACATGACCGCTTCCTTCCTCATCTTCGAATCTTTGCTTCCTGGTAAAACATTCACAAAGTAAGGTGAATGAATTTCGCAGAGCAACAGTAAATATTTGCTCAAAATAATTAAGAAAAATTCCCACTGTTCAGCACTTCACGAAATTGTAGGTGAGAGAGTAAGCCAATTTCCCCTCCTTTCTTTCTTTCTTTCTTTCTTACTTTCTTTCTTTCTTTCTTTCTTTCTTTCTTTCTTTCTTTCTCTTTCTCTCTCTTTCTTTCTTTCTTTCCTTCTTTCCTTCCTTCCTTCCTTCCTTCCTTCCTTCTTTCTCTCTCTCTCTCTTTCTTTCTTTCTTCTTTCTTTCTTTTTCTTCTTTCTTTCTTTTTTTTTTTTTGAGACGGAGTCTTGCTCTTTTGCCAGGCTGGAGTGCTGTGGAATGATCTCAGCTCACTGCAACCTCCATCTCCTGGATTCAAGCAATTCCCCTGCTGTAGCCTCCTGAGTAGCTGGGGCTACAGGCGCGCACCACCACACCCAGCTAATTTTTTGTATTTTAGTAGAGACGGGTTTTCACCACGGCCAGGATGGTCTCGATCTCCTGACCTCATAATCTGCTGGTCTCAGCCTCCCAAAGTGTTGGAATTAAAGGCGTGAGTCACCCCACCCCATGTCTACATTTCTGAGAGCTAATTTTAGACCGCAAATGTGAGAGAAATTCAGTAATTAAGAATTACAGAAATTTTGCAGATAAAAGATAGGTGTTTCAGAACCATGAATGTTTAACAATTTGTCCATTCAATATACACTAATCTGAATATTTTAGATCCTTCATTACCCTCTGCTTTCTTTTTATGTTTAGCTATACTTTGTAAAGCATCACTTTGTAATATTGAAGTAATAATTCATAGTATTATCGCTGATGTCCAATATAGAAGACAATCAATTTAAAAATAGATCAAGACAATGGATGATTAACAAATCAAATAACTTATGTGAAAGTTGTTTTAAATATATTCTTCTGCATTTAAACCCATTTTTAGAAAAAAGTATGGTAAGCTTAGGAAGAAAATCTCAAAAATGTGTTAAGCATTTAAATAATTTTGTGTTTTATATGAGTCATATAATGAAGATTAGTTTATTGATTCCATTAATATTCAGTTATAAAATTAATAATTTCAATAAACATCTGTAATGTTAGATTAAAACCCACAGATAATGCCTTCTCTGTGCCAAGATAAGAATAATTCATAAAAATGTATGGCTAAATCTCATTGAAAATAATTTATAAACAATAATGCTGCAAATATTTTACATTTTTGTCATAGCATTAAGTAGGGCTGCATTCAGATCTGTGACTGTAGAAACTTCTTAACAATTTATAGAAGTATTGGTAGATACAAAAATTTCTAGATATATTATCCTATCCTTTTCTTAGGAGAATGTTTTTAATAATGTTATTTTGCTTAGAACTTAAAAGATTCATTCAAGTATAAGTAAATGAGTTTTCCTACTTCAAATAATATATAAATACAACCAAATATACATAAAATCACTAGTAATTGTTTGTTTTGCACAGTTATTTAAAACATATTGAGACTTGGGGTACCAAATAAACAAACCTTTTCACAAAGAGCTTTGACCTTTGACCTGATAAGAAGTTATTGTATTATTACTGATTTCTCACATCTATCCCCACATCCCCATATACAGTATGTTTTTCCAATATAACATTTTAAATCTATTAATGAGTTCTTAGTTATCTTATGTATTCTGTGAAGATATTTTTTAAATATATTTATTGTCACAATAAAAATATTCGATATTACTTAATTCACATCCCCCAAATTGAATTTTTAATACATATTATTTCTTATATTATCATCATCATAATTATTACTCTAAAATCAAATAAGAAACCCAAAGTACATACACTCCGTTTGCCTGTTACTATTCAGGAGATATTACAATAATGGCCATCATGAATTTTTCTCTTTTGAGACAAGCTGACTCTGAATTTGAAAATGTAGATAAAACATTATAGAAAATGCTCTCTTTTGTTATTGAAAATGAAAGAAACATTTTGGCATAACACATAGAGAACAACTTTACCTTCTCTTACTTGAATAAAACACTCATAGTTAAATAAAAATAACGTCACTTCAGCAACTTGAAAACTGTAGTAAAATAAATATAAACAATGTTACAAATCAAGAAAAATATAATTTTATTAGCTATTTGAAGATTACTTAAACAGTGTAAGCTATACTGTTTCCTGGAATCTATTTTTTGTTGTTGTTGTAACTACATGCCTAGCTAGTTCATTGCTTTTTTGAATCTCTTAAAACTTGTCATTTTTTTTCCTTTGAATATCTGCTTCTACAAAATAAAATAAATTTAAAAGAAAATAACATATACCTCTCAGTCCACAACCGGTTACCATTTCATTACATTATCTAGGTTCTTGAAATAACTCTCTGTAGCCACAGTCAAATCCACTCTTGAATCATATATGGTTTGTAGTGACTTACGAATCTATTCTCATCAAAATTCTACTAACTGGGCCGGGCGCGGTGGCTCAAGCCTGTAATCCCAGCACTTTGGGAGGCCGAGGCGGGTGGATCACGAGGTCAAGAGATCGAGACCATCCTGGTCAACATGGTGAAACCCCGTCTCTACTAAAGATACAAAAAATTAGCTGGGCACGGTGGCGCGTGCCTGTAATCCCAACTACTCGGGAGGCTGAGGCAGGAGAATTGCCTGAACCCAGGAGGCGGAGGTTGCGGTGAGCCAAGATTGCGCCATTGCACTCCAGCCTGGGTAACGAGCAAAACTCCGTCTCAAAAAAAAAAAAAAAATTCTACTAACTGAACATCTTTCTTTAAATTTGTATAATATAACACTAGTAACTTATTTAAAAGTTTAAATCATATGGTGATCTTCCTCCATATCAAGCAATTATTTTTTTCCTCAGGGCTAGAGTAAAAATACCAAGTCTTGGCCGGGCGCGGTGGCTCACGCCTATAATCCCAGCCCTTTGGGAGGCCGAGGCGGGGGCATCATGAGGTCAAGAGATGGAGACCATACTGTTCAACAAGGTGAAACCCCGTCTCTACTAAAAATACAAAAATTAGCTGGGCATGGTGGTGCGTGCCTGTAGGCCCAGCTACTCAGGAGGCTGAGGCAGGAGTATTGCTTGAACCCAGGAGGTGGAGGTTGCGGTGAGCCGAGATGATGCCATTGCACTCCAGCCTGGGTAACAAGAGCGAAACTCCGTCTCAAAAAAGAAAAAAGAAAAAACAAGTCTCCTCTTTGCTTGTTCTGTAGAAATCAGCTTTAGGAAAGGTGATAATTTGTAAGTTTCTGGCAAATTCTGAAGAACAGTAATAATATTAAGAGACTCCAAGTAGGTTCAGAATTTTCAATCATCAACATTCATGAAAAGAGTTAATTTTTCAATTGAGTTTAAATTGAAATTCAAAGTAACTGAAGCACAGCAAAAATTATATATTTTTTTCTCAGCCATTCGTAAAGGCAAAAAATTATTTGGTTTAAAATATACAGAGTTATATAAGACAAGGAGTCAAATTCATGGATATCATATAGGAAAAAACGAAGTGTCCCTCTGACTGTTTAGCGCCAAAATAAGAAAAATCCACAAATTCTTCAACAATGCTTCTGGAATTTGCTATCCCAGAGAAGAAACTGTCCACCTCCCACTCCTATCATAGGGAATTTAGAGTCTGGTTTCATTACAAACCTGCAGACCGTGGAAAAGATAGAGTTCTGCATCTTACCCACAGGTCTAAGAATTAAATAAATAACATCGCCAAAAATACAACCTGCCTTAGATGTGTGTTTTGACAATTTATTATTTCATTAAAAAGTGAAATATTTAATGACATTTGGATAGAAAATATTAAATATATTTGAATACATATTTCTTCCTCCTTTCATACCCTTAGTGGATCACAAAATATAACATTTTCCAGATTATATGACCCAAGATGCGCATCCCCCAAAAGTAGCATAGATGGTTTCTTCATTTCACAGTTTCCACACGCAGCACAGAAGCAGCTCCGAAAGATTGCCAAAGGGAAATACCCTTAGTGTTTTCTGTCTATAAAACATATTTTATGAATAAATTCCAACTGCTTTCATAATCCATCTTGGTAAGTTTGTTCCTACCCTTAAGAGATTACCCCAAATCATGCTACATTTTACTGTAAAATATATATTATGTAGCAGAGCCCTATAGCCAAGAGTAAAGTCAAAGAAAGGCAAATAAATTTTAACTCTGTTACACTCTAAAATAGCTGAAATTCTGCAATATCATCTACTTTGTTCGGCTGAAAAAATATCGTTTCAATATTTTGGGGGAATGCAACAGCCGTTCTTATTCTTCTCTTGGCATAATCATTTTCTTTTATGGATTTTCAGTTTTGTGAATAATTACTGTACTAATATATAACACATGTTCTTTAATCTCAAGACCAAATTCATACTCTTAGGTTTATTCCTATTACTCAGTTAAGAGGAAGATTAATTATTACATTCAATTTTTGGAAAATATTTATTAAAAGTGAGCGTCTCACCCGCCTATGAGTGAGTATATACGGTGTTTCCTTTTCTGTTCTTGTGTCAATGGGAACACATGGACATAGGGAAGGGAGCACCACACACTGAGGTTTATTGGGGGAAATAGGGGAGGGACAGCGGGGGGGGGGAGCAGGGGAGGGATGGCATGGGGAGAAATGCCAAATAAGGGTGAGGGGGCAGAAGGCAGCAAAACACACTGCCACGTGTGTACCTATGCAACTATCTTGCATGTTCTGCACATGTACCCCAAAACCTAAAATGCAATATAAATTAAAAAAAAAAAAAAGTGAGCGTCTCTCTTTAAAAAGCTTGAATTTTGCTATTCAAATATATCTTTCTCTCATTTTATATATTTCTGTCTAAAATATTCTGTTCTTTATTTTCAGTGTTGGTGGTAGTAGTGAAGATGAAGAGTACTACCGCTGATAACGGTGTAATAGCACGGTGATACCTTAAGTGATTTACAGAGACTGAGAAACAGCCCTATAAGATCTGAGTCATTATTCTTGATTTGCTCAGCTCTCATCATGCCACCATTAGGCTTCCTGATATTTCTACTTTCTAACTTTAACCTTTCAAACTTTATTATTTATTATTTTCAATGACCTCTACAAGCTTTGCTTTTCATTCTTCAGTATATTTTCAAACCTGAAATACGGCAATAGTGATCAAACTTCATTTGATTTTTTGATGACAACCAACATTATTTCTGTAATCACATAAATATATATTTCTTTAATTATAAGACATAGATCAAAAAGTGAAAATTAAGAAATTGAAAACAAAATAATAATTTTAAAACAAAATACAATAAAAATATTGCATTACTAAAAACATTGATTAATCTAATAGTGTTAATCTATTTCTAATTTTATTCATTTTGATCAATTTGGAATGACAAAATTAAGTGGCTGATTTAAAGAGCATATTTTAAAATGTGTTGTAAAAATAATGCCAAATATTACCAAAAGTAATATTTCATATATTTATATTATCCCACAGATATTAAATATGCTTACAGTCAGCATAACATATATATATATATATATATATAAAACAGCATATTCATGAAGTAGCTGATGATAAAAGACAAGTATGTCAGCATTACTGTTAGAAGATTTCTATTTAAAAATATTCACTGTAAGTAAGATAAGCCCCACTAGTAAGGTCAGTCTTCTGGGAAATGAAAATAATTTTTAGAGCTAGTATTTGTTTAAAATTGGAATATATTGTTTAATCAAATAAACTTTAGAATTGAAATGTAGACATGATTCAATTCCCTACTGTGACACTTACCAGCTCAGTAATTTTTAGTTAATTATCTAAATTCTCTCATTTTCCTCACATAAATGAAATAATAGTAACACCTCATAGAGTTTCTATGAGGATTAAATGAGTTTAGAATATCACAAGACATGTAGTAAGCATTATATAAATATTTTTTAAATACAATTATTTTTAGAAGACTATATTAAAAAAGAAAACTTAAAATAATACCTTGCTTTAGAAGGAAGGAATCAAATGTATAGAGGAACATAGTTATGTTAATACAAGAAAGAGTTACAAAATAAAAGTGGTATTCATCCCATCACTTTTGAGGGATAATTTATTTCATGAATTTATACATATTCACACATTTATTCATTATTTTATTCATTAAAATATTTATTAATAGTATAAAAATATTTTAATTAGAACACAATAAAATTGAGCAAAATGTATGAGATGGCTATCGATAAAAAATTTGTCTTTTTACCTTACTGATATAATACAAAATATATTAGTCTGCTATTTCTAGAATTTAAACCTTCTGTTAGTTGTTAAATATAACTTAAATCTTATTAAAGAGACAGCCCTATTTTCATGTTGTGACACTGCTTTCTAAGCTATTTTTATCTATAGGTAGTGCAAGCAGAAAATTTTGAAGTACATGTCCATATTTCTCAAACGAAGAATTAATAATATTTTAGTGGCATTCTTACACCTCGATACAACCTAAATAAAAGTCTAATTAAGATTGTTCTTGATTACGCAATGACATTTTTTACTGATTCTTATGCTAACCTCATTAAAAGCAGCAGCTTTTCTCTATTTTTCTCTCTACAGACTAGTATACATAACAATTAACATATGTTTAGGGAAATATTTTAAACAGTTCATATTGGCATGAGTATTAGGTTACAAAAAAAAGAATTGTTTCTACTCCTTAAATAATGTAGCTACACAATGTTTCCTAATTCTGTGTAGAATTTTTTAATCCTCAGAGTTGAGGTCAGGCTCCTATATGCCTTCATCTATAACACCCTGCCTGATCCTTTGGCAACATAAGAAAAAATAAGTTTAAAAAATATATATGTATATTTATTTAGATAGGATATCAACAACAGCAAGAGGAATAAAAATGTTTCAAAATATATTTCTGTGTTTGTTTCATGCATTTGGAGAACATAATACCTAAATTTATACAGTTTCCTATTCTACCCTAAAAACTTTATAGTCAAAAAATGTAAAGAAAAATGTCCTGGAATCAAATAAAATGCTCACAAATTATTAATATTGTTATTTTAAATTATGCATTAACAAGGAAGTCAAAGTTTAAGAAAATGTTTCTTTTAAATAATGCATAGTTCATGGCACATTTCAAATTTAATATCAGTACAAGCCATCTTAACTCCTGTCATGTTAAGTACTTTAACCATAAAAGGTGAAATGGTATTGTAGAAAATTAAAGGATAAATCAGATACAAATTCTGCAGCCTAGACCTTAAAATCTATCAGATTTTATACTTCAGACTTAAAATATAAAAGTATACAGTGCAGATAATAACTAAAGCAAGCAGGTTTAAAAATCAGAATAACAACAGTATCTATGAATTATGTCTCATTCTGGTTTTAATTTGCAATTCTCTGATAATTAGTGATGTTCAGTATTTGTATATGAACATGTTGGCCATTTGTATGTCCTCCTTATGTCTGTTCAGGTCTTTCTCTTATTTTGTAATCAGATTATTTTCTTTTGTTTTTTTTCTTCTTTTTCTTGAGATAGAGTTTCGCTCTTGTTACCCAGGCTGGAGGGCAATGGCGCCATCTCGGCTCACTGCAACCTCCGCCCTTTGGGTTCAGGCAATTCTCCTGCCTCAGCCTCCTGAGTAGCTGGGATTACAGGCACGCACCACCATGCCCAGCTAATTTTTGTATATTTAGTAGAGATGGGGTTTCACCATGTTGACCAGGATGGTCTCAATCTCTTGACCTCGTGATCTACCAACCTCAGCCTCCCAAAGTGCTGGAATTACAGGCGTGAGCCACCGCGCCTGGCCCTGTATTGTGTATTTCAAAATAACTAAGCAAGTAAATTTCAAATGTGTCACTACAAAAAATTATGTAAGCGAATAGATATTAGTTTCATTTAATCATTCCATATTGTATACATACATCAAAAGATAACACTGTACCCATAAATGTACACTATTATAATTTATCAATTAAAAATAAGACTAATTTTAAAAAGCTATGACTGAGTGCTTACTATGTTTCAGTCTTTGTTCCATGAACTTTATTATGTATTATATAATTTATTATTCACTACAATCCTGTGTCAGTTTTGAAAGACTATGCTAAAATAGCAAATTAATTCCCACCATTTAGTGATTTAGAGTATGATATTAATTTGTTTTTCAAGTAACATTTCAGGTCGATTAAGGCCTACTTCATACAGTTATTCAGAAACTTGATCTCTACCATTGTCAACTGGTAGTTTCCAAAGTTGTCATTAACATTTCCATTTTATTTAGCTAGAAGGCAGAAATTAAAGGAAGAGGCATTTGGAAGGGTTATAGGCTAGGCCTAGAAGTGGCAGATGTCACTTCCAGAAGATCCCGATGAGTGAACAGTCCAGCTACAAACCATGACACTGAAAGAACAGGGAGGTAGCATCATGATGTGCATTAAGACAAAGAGTGGTTCAAGATAAGGCTGGGACAGTGACTGATGAATAATATATTATTCAGGATGTAACTAACCATATTATAAGATCGTACAAGTCATATTAATGAACTTTTTATTTTAAACATAGTGCACTACAGGATTTTAATAATTTCTCAATTTTCTACATTTTAAAATATTTCTCTGAGTTTTTTTTAAAATTTCATAACAGTTTTAGATTTACCAAAAGATTGCAATATATTCATAATAGAGATCTAGTATATCTCACACCCAGGTTTCCCTATTATAAACATATTACATTAGGATATTATATTTGTCAAAATTAATAACGTCCAGTTCATTGATGTTTTCATGATTGAGCTTTTGGTGTCTATCTAAACACTCATCAATAAACCAATGGTTACGCATACTTCTTTACCCATGTTATCTTCTAGCTATGGTATTGCAATAGCTAGAAACCATAGCTAGAAGATAACATGGGGGGAAATTGGATACATCAGGTAGGAGAAATATGATGATATCTTGGAACAGTTTTTTTATTTTGAAAAATAGAAAAGTGCTCATATTCATTTGCTCATAGCATATTCATTTGCTGACAAACCGTTATTGTGTATCCGTACATTACACAAGGTAATTAAGTGCCAATATAAGCAGACATTTAATTAGTTACGATCATAGAATATGAATGACAGAAGACGAATATGTTAAATTTATCAAGGCTTTTCAAATTACTCTGCTAATATTGCCTTTCATTTGATAAAATGTAGGTTCCTGGTGGGGTAAAAGAAAAACTACTATTTTCTTGGAGAGCAGGGAATTCATGTTCCCAAAACAGATGGAAGATCCAGCTGATCTTTCTTAATTACCTGTACAGAACTATTTATTTTACTTGATGAATTACTGGAACTGTAGTTATTTTGTTATTCTTTTCTAGAATTGCTTCCCTGTTAATATCCTTACTATAAAAAATACATTAAATTTGTGACGTTTTGCAAAAGTAGTAAAGGAGAAAGAGAAAAACAGGAGATGAAAGATGAAAAAAGTGTGAAAATTTAACATTATTCTACATAGGTCTCTTATTCACATTACAGTTTAATATATTATAAGAGAAGCATTAGAGATATTCAAAGTTGACATTTTTATGTCTATTGAAGAAATATTTATCATTACATCAATTAATATTCATCAGGTATATAGTGCCTATTATTTTAACAAATTCATACTCAGAGATAGTATTAAGCATTCAATTATAAATGCTGACATGAAAATAAGCAGAAATATAATGATATCAAAATTACTCAGGAGGAAAATTAATACAGCAAACTATTGAAGAGGATGAGTTATGAACAGAGAGATAGCTAAGCATCACCTTGAATATTACAGGGAAATACCCTCCAATTTTCTATAGCAGGAGGTGGTAAGGAATTTTATTTAAGTGAGGAAGGTGCTTACTCTTTATTGCTTGAGTTTCTCTTTCTCTCTCTCTCTTGCTCATTCTCTCACTATGATATTGCATATAAAATCTAAAAAACTGGTAATCGGGAAATGTGAAATGTCACTAATAACCACATACTCAGTGCTTGAGACTCTCCTGTCTCCATAGATACATAGCATCTGACAATGTTGACTGATTACATGTGCTTTTTGAACATTTATTTTCCCTTTTCTTCCTAAATGCTAATTTTGGCTGTTCACCATCTCCATCTCTGATCAACATTATTTATGTTTCTAAAATAATTATAAAGTATCAATATATATTATGCATTTAATATAAACAATAAAAATAAAAATAAAAATTACACTATTTTAGCCTTACAAAAGCAATAACTTGGAATGTTTCCTTCACCCCACTCACCCTGAGTGGTGTCAATTTTCAACATTTTAACCCTTAGAAAAATAAATCTCCTGAGCTTTAAATCAAATGTTTATTAACAAAGATTATACCTCAAATCTTCCTAGCAAAATATCCTTATTTCTTCATTTTTAATTTTTGAAAACAGTAATTTAATGAGAATATGAATATAAAGAGTTTGAGAGAGGATGTGGCTCTAATCAATCATACAATAAACATTACTTTTCTTTCCATTGTGGCAGCTAGGTAGAGAATTTTTTCTTATGTGTTCTCTGTCATCCTTTTTCACGGTATGTGACATATAAGTAGGAATAGGTAAAGCAAAGAATTACAGGTTCATGTCTTAAAAATTGTATCTCCATAAGATTGCTGATATTTTATCTTTGTTGCTAGCATCTTTCCCGTCTTCATTTTTCTTTTCTATGTTTTGCTTATTTTGTCACATTATTATTTTTCTATTTTTTATCATTGTTTTTATGCTTAGAAAGTCCTTGCATAGTTGCGGGTAAATATTTACTTCGTGTTTTTTCTGGTTTATTGTGTTGTTAACATTAACACATTGTTTTGACTGTTTTGTATTGTTTTATAGTGTGTGAAACTAAATTATTTTAATTTCTCATTAATTTTCCTAACATTAGCATATAAAGTATTGCTTCACCATTCATTTACAATACTGCCTGTATAATTTTTACAATTATTTCTAGAATCAAGTTATTATGATTCTACTTAATACTATTCCTGGGATGGTATCTTCACCATGCATTATGTCCCTGCTCTGCCATCTCCCAAAATACTACCTTCTCTGGAGTTTTGTTTTTTCCTTTGTCCTTTGATGCTTTTTATTTGTTTATTTACTTACTCTATATCACAGTGTGTTGAATAGTGGGGAACACAGAAGAAGGCTTCAGACACTAGGACTGTAATACTCACAGCTAGAGGAGGAATCATCATAGCCTCCAGTTAGTTCATCTGTATGACTGATGCCTGAATTGGTTCTATAGCTCCCTTCTTTCACAAGAATATTTTTTACTATTTACTCGATTTCATTATATATCTCTACTTGACCATTATTCCATGTAAGTACCATCACATCAACATGTTTCTAAAAACCATGTGAAATATATAGTCACACATTGTCTTAAATTAACGCAATACACCTTTGGCCAGTCAAATTTGCCTCAAGTAAAAACATCATTACTAACTTGGTCAAAAAAATGTGACACCTGAAGGATGAATGAACTCTGGACTTTGGCTCAATCCTTCCATTAAATCAATTATCAGTTTTTGATAATTTCTAAAATAATCATTTTCCTTTCTTTTTATAATTGTCATTATGATCCATTTCAGTCTCCTGTTGCTTCTTAACCTGAAATATCAAATCATCATTTTTTTCACCCACATGGGTGCAGTGGTGTGATTATAGCTCATTGCAATATCAAATTCCTGAGCTCAAGAGATCCTCCCAGCTCAACCTCCTACATGTTTGGGACTACAGGCATATGCCACCACACTCATCTACATATACAAACACACACACACACACACACACACACACACACACACACACACATAATTATATTTATATGTAGATATATATGTGTATATGTAGAGATTATATATTTTATGCATATATGCTAAATATGTTATATATGTTATATATATTATATATTACATAGACTATATATTATATATTACATATATGTATGTTATATATATTATATATTACATATAATATATATTTAGTATATATAATATATATATTTAAAATACATAATTATTACATATAATATATAATAATGCATTTAAATATATATGTTAATATATAAATAATATATGTGTGTGTGCGTGTATACATATATATATATTAGTAGAGATGAGGGTCTCACAATGTTGCTCAGCCTGGTCTCAAGCTCCTGAGCTCAAATGATTTTCCTGCTTTGGCCTCTCAGAGTCCTCGGATTCCAGGTGTAACCCACTTACCTGAGAACTCTGGACCTCGCCTCTCTGCAATCATGTTTAATTTGGGGTAAAATTAACTAAATATCTGGAATCCAAATACAATAAAATAATCATAAACAGTAAAATTTTTAAACCTTTAAGTAACATCCTTGGCAGGTATTTGGAATTCATAAATGTCAGCTTTGGATTTTCCGTTGTTCTAATTATCTAAGATAACCATTCTCAAAATGTGATCCACAGTCCCTAAGAATTTGCAAGACATTTTTAGAGGGTCTGTGAGATCAAAATATATTCATAATTATATTCTTTTCCTTTGTTACTATGTTGAAATTTGCATTAATGGTGCAAAAATGACATTGGGTAAAATTTCTTGCCCCTGGCACAAATCAAGCCAGTAGCAATAAACAGTTCTGCAAATCATTTCATTACTTATTTCATTATTATTAAATGATCTTTTTATTGCCTCATTTAAGACAAAAACCAAATGATTATCTCAATAGATCACAGAAGGCCTTCAACAAAATTCAACACCCATTTATGCTAAAAACTCACAATAAACTAGGCATCCATGGAACATATGTCAAAATAATAAAAGCTATTTTGGGTAAACCCACAGCCAATACCATACTGAATGAGAAAAAACTGGAAGCATTCCCTTTGAAAACAGGCATAAGACAAGGATGCCCTTTCTCACCACTCCTATTCAACATAGTATTGGAAGTTCTGACCAGGGCAATTAGGCAAGAAAAAGAAATAAAGGGCATTCAATTAGGAAAAGAGAAAGTAAAATTGTTTCTACTTGCAGATGACATGACTGTGTACTTAGAAGACCTCAACATCTCAGCCCAAAATCTCCTTAAACTGATGACCAACTTCAGCAAAGTGTCAGGATACAAAACCAATGTGCAAAAATCACAAGTATTCATATACATCAATTAGCAGAAAGCCAAATCATGACTGAACTCCCACTCACAATTGCTACAAAGAGAATAAATACCTAGGAATGCCACTAACAAGAGATGTGAGGAATCTCTTCATGAGAACTACAAACCAGTGCTCAAGGAAGTAAGAGAGGACACAACAGATGGAAAAACATTCCATGCTCATAGTTAGGAAGAATCAATATCATGAAAATAACCATAGTGCCCAAAGTAATTTATAGATCCAATACTATTCCCATCAAGCTACCATTAACTTTCTTCACAGAATTGGAAAAAACCACCTTAAACTTCATATGGAACCAAAAGAGAACCCACATAGCCAAGACTATCCTAAGCAAAAAAAAAAAAAAACTACAAGGCTGCAGTAATCAAAACAGAGATATAGAACAATATAACAGAATAGAGGCCTTAGAAGCAATGCCACACATCTACAACCATCTAATCTTTGAAAAATTTGACAAAAGCAAGTAATGGGGAAAGGATTTTCTATTTAATAAATGATGTTGGGAAAGCTGGCTAGCCTTATGCAGAAGGCTGAAACTGGATCCCTTCCTTACACCTTATACAAAAATTAACTCCAGATGGAATAAACGTTTAAACATAAGACATAACACCATAAAAACCTTAGAAGAAAACCTGGGAAAAGCCATTCAGGACATAGGCACAGGCAAGAACTTCATGGCTAAAACACCAAAAGCAATGGCAACAAAAGCCAAAATAGGCAAACAGGATCTAATTAAACTTAAGAGCTTCTGCACAGCAAAAAAAAAAAAACTTTCATTAGAGTGAACTGGCAACCAACAGAATGGGAAAAAAGTTATTCAATCTACCCATCTGACAAAGGGGTAATATCCAGAATCTACAAAGAACTTAAACAGATTTACAAGAAAAAAATCAAACAACCTCATCAAAAGTGGGAGAAGGATATGAACAGACACTTTTCAAAAGAAGACATTTATGCAGCCAACAAACACGAAAAAAAGCTCATCATCACTGGTCATTAGAGAAATGCAAATTAAAACCACATTGAGATACCATCTCCTGCCAATTAGAATGGCAATCATTAAAAAATCTGGAGACAACAGATGCTGAAGAGGTTGTGGAGAAAGAGAAATGCTTTTACACTGCTGGTGGGAATGTAAACTAGTTCAATTATTGTGGAAGACAGTGTGGTGATCTAGAAATAGAAATACCATTTGATCTAGCAATCCCATTATTGGGAATATACTCAAAGGATTATAAAACATTATATTATAAAGACACATGCACACATATGTTTATTGTGGCACTGTTTGCAGTAGCAAAGACTTGGAACCAACCCAAATGCCTGTCAATGATAGACTGGATAAGAAAAATGTGGCACATATACATGTGAAGAACCTCTTTGAAGAACCTCTTTAAAGAGGTTCTTCACATCTCTTGTTAGTTGCATTCCTAGGTATTTATACATGGAATTCTATGCAGCTATAAAAAAGGATGAGTTCATGTCCTTTTCAGGTACATGGATGAAGCTGGAAACTATCATTCTCAGCAAACTGACACAAGAACAGAAAACGAAGCTGTTGGGAACTGAACGCGAGCCAAGGAATCTCGTCCAGCGAGAGGGTCCCAAACCTGGAAGAGAGCGTGCACAGGAAATAAAAAGGAGGCAGAGACAGGGCCTGGAGGACTGATTAGGCAGTGCCCGAGCAGCAGTGCCCAAACAGCGATTTTACTTGTGCCGTAGGTTTCCTTATATACTTTTTTCTTTAACATCATTACCTCAATGTAGGTCATTACTCAAACAACAAAAGGAACAGAAAATTCCTTGGGGGATGATTCTGAGGAACTGTCAAAGGGAACAAATACTAATTTAAAAGATCAAGGGGGAAATAGGTGATGCTGATTATTGATATTGTCAGAACAATCAGTAACTTGGATAGCAATCTTTAATTAACTAGAAGTCACAAGCTCAGCAGTAAACCGTGCATCTGCGAGAGACAAGAACTGCAGGAGAGGTCACCAGGCTGAAACAATGCCTGGTAAACAAAGTCATAAAACAGGTTTAGATCAGGAGCCAAAAAGGGGAACACAATACCCAATTAACTCACTTCAGCATTCACCTGGCCATTATGTCATCCGCCAAGAAGGCTTAGGATAGTGTCCTGCTTCTTAATTTCCTCTTTCTTTATAGCTCAACAGCCTCTAGCCAGGGAAAATGTGTAAGGGATCAAACTCACCTAATGGCGGAGGCCAAGTTGTTAGCCTCTCGCAGGGGTGACCCCCACACGAAGCACCACATATTTTCACTTATAAGTGGGTGTTGAACAATAAGAACATATGGGCACAGGGTGGGAAACATCACATACTGAGGCTTATTGGGGGTGGGGGAGGTAGGGGAGGGATAGCAGGGGTGGGAGGTTAGGGGAAGGATGACATTAGAAGAAATACCTAATGTAGATGATGGGGAAATGGATGCAGAAAACTACCAAGGCACATCTATACCTATGTAACAAACCTGCATGTTCTGTACATGTACCTCAAAACTCAAAGTATAATAAAAATAGTATGCCCTTGATTAAAACAATTCAAAACACTAATTTTATGAAATCTTGACCCTTAAATACAACTTTTTACATTATTCTATGTGGAACAAAATGTAAGAAAACATAAAGAACGGCTGCTACATACCATATGACAGTTGTTTCTGGGGAAACACATGAGTGATTTTTTGCTTTTTGCATTGAATTAGCTACTTTTTCATTGATCACTGTTTTTATTCAAAAGGCTGGAAGACAGCTAGACTTTTCAGACTTGGGTGTTTGACAGATACTTTCTTGAAAATGAACCAATAAAGTCAGTAACTCCAATGAAAATAAATGACTATCTGATAACAACACCAAAATGTATATTTTGAAGTGAAAACTAAAATCTTGAAAACTTTTTATCTGTCACAGCTACTCAATAGCTAAAGATCTCACAGAAAAGATTAGTAGTTATATTAATAAATGTTAATTCAGTTCTATATTGGAATGTGTCAACATGTGGAAGATCTGTATAGGGGAGGGACAGCGGGGGGTGGGGAGTTGGGGAGAGACAGCATGGGGAGAAATGCCAGATATAGGTGAAGGGGAGGAAGGCAGCAAATCACACTGCCACGTGTGTACCTATGCAACTATCTTGCATGTTCTTCACATGTACCCCCAAACCTAAAATGCAATAAAAAAAAGAGTTTCTCCTTTTTAATCTCTACTATAGAGACTATCCACCTAACTTACCCAACTCAACTAAAGCTATTTGGACTCGTTGGTCTTTTCAAGAATGTAAAAACTTCCTGAGATAAAAATACTGGAAGATTGCTAGTTAATGGGATAAAATCCAAGTTCATTAGATAATTAAGCAGAGTCCTAAAATCCTGGGAAGAGCTTTCCTTCCCAGAAATTTTGAGTGACTCTGGTAGACACTAAATAAATCAATTTCATTGAAATTCCTTATCTGTACACAAATGCCTTATCCATACACAAATGCCTTATACCTTATATGTACAATTTTTTACAATATTCCTGTTTCTTATAAGGCTTTCTCCTATAATATATATACTTCTATGTATATTACAAAAAGAAAACACTTTTTAAGTAATATTTTTCTATTGTTTCTTTTTCCCATCCAAATGTAGGATCATTTACTTTCTCACGTATGTTTTCTCAAACCATATCTTCCACTGCTCTTTTGTGCTGATAACTATTAGTGGACTGAGAGCCATTTGATAGCCAAGTTTGTTGTATATTACTCAGTTTTACTTTGTTTTTAAGCTCATACTAAGGTATTTGGCACATATTGATTAAAAATAAACTACTGAATTCTAATGGTAAATCCTTCCTAGAACTGAGATCGGGCATTAATATTTTTGAAAAATAAGAACTATTTAAAAGTAAAAGATATTTCAAACAGAGAGATAAAAGTATATTTTAGGTTGTCTAATTGCTTTATATTCAAGCCTACTAACATCGTTCTTTCTGCTATTTTGAGGATATAGTAGTCATAACTTTTTTTGATGTGTAATAAATTGATTTCTTAAAAATTTATGCTTCTGGGTATTCATGAGCAATATGCTGACTTTCTCATTATTTGATACACTGTTCATCCTAGAGTGGCTGCTAGTTGATTTTTATTTCTCATTATTATAAATATCAGAGTATCACACATATCTTCAAAATGTGCAAACTCTATTCTTCCTTCAACATTAATTGAATCTGAATTGCTGATTTCAGTGACACAGAATGCTTTATTTTCTAAGATGTAAATGTACCACATGTAAAACCTGAGGTATGTTTCTGTGGACATTCCTTGTAGAACTTTTCTTTTTAATTTTCATGTGTACAAATTAATTTATAATAGCAATAGTTGGATGTGTATGAAGGAAGCAGTGTTTCAGCTGTGTAAAGATCATAACAATTATTATTAAATAATATAGACATAAATTTTTTAGCCTAATATATATATACTTTTGGTTTGGTGAAGTCCCTTGATTTTTCTCTGGTAAATGCTTCCTTTTGATTCAGTTTCTGTAATTTCTGAAGCATATGATGCAGGCATGGCTCATTAGAGCATCAAGTGATTGACCACAGTGGTTTAGGGATAGCCAAGACGAATCTTAAAAGAAGAAAACCAAATCAAAAAGTACCTTACAAGAATTGTTACTTGAAATACTGAGAAAAGTTTTACTTTTTCATCTAAAGTTGCCAAAATAGTGGGGTTGACTCCTGAAGCCATTGATGGCTATTTGCTCAGGGCCTACCTGGGAATCATGTCCAAGAGTGATATGCGGAGCCATGGATTGACTTGACAGATTGCTACATTGATTCCCAGGGA
The DNA here is from genome assembly GCA_028533165.1 of Leontopithecus rosalia. Classification (NCBI taxonomy): domain Eukaryota; kingdom Metazoa; phylum Chordata; class Mammalia; order Primates; family Cebidae; genus Leontopithecus; species Leontopithecus rosalia. The sequence continues at coordinate 140,650,782 of CM052648.1, forward strand.
ATTATCTCAGCCTTTGGATCCAAATATTTCCAAAGCCAAAACAATCCTTTTAACAGCATGAGGTCACATATATATATATATATATATATATATATATATATATATATATATATGTGTATATGTACATATACATGTATAATATACAGACATACACACACATCGGTATATTTCTTAAAAGTACTTTAAGTTGGGTATCTATTCTTTATCAACTATAAATGACATGGTAAAAATAACTCTACTTTTAGCTCGCTCTTGCTAGAAATACATCATAAAACAGAAGAATGAATCCACAATATGCACTATAACCCCATTAAGGTTGTAGATAAACACTATGACTGAATCAATAGTATTTCATTCCTAAAACACAGACATACTAAATGCATTAACTTATTTTCTCCCACAATGACTTTATGTACCATTCAAGAGTAAAAATAAATGTCAGTTAAGTTGAAATACAGACTCAAAATAAATTATAATTACTGGTTTTAATGTGTCTTTTATGACAAAAGGAGAGAGTGTTAGTGCAGTGCATCATTAGTTTCTAAATATTCAAGGTAATGAATAAAACAGAATCATATACACATAACTGTATTATATTTAGTATATATCTCTGTTAATCTCCAGTTTGCTGAGCTCACAAGCACAAACAACACAACTGATTTTTTTTAGAATTTTATTGGAATTTATACTAAACTATACAATAAAGAAGTCCACATCTAGTTTTTATTTGCTATTCTACATTCATTTTATAATGTATGAAATGCTCTGTTATTATCTTAAGCACTAACTCGAATAGGTTTGAATAAGATATGTCACATAAAATATATTGAACCACGGCATGAAATTTGGCAAGAAAAAGAATAGCATTCTAATTACAAGTAATGCTATTTTAAGATTTTACTTATATACTATAACCAGATCAGTAAAGGTTGCTCCCTGTTACATAGGTTAATAAAATATCTAATAGTTTCATAACTGAAAAAATTTATCTATGTAAATTTATATTATTAACAAGAGTAAAACACCAGTGCTTCATTCTGAAAAAAAATTATATGAATGATAAAATATTATATTACACACCGATTTGAATCCATATAATAAACTCTTGGAAATTTAAGAAACAACTTTTAGTTACATTTTATTTTGACAAAGATATTTTAAGAATATTATGCATGACTTTTAAAATGTGAGGTGAATATCACATAATAATGCGATTAAGCATTTTAAGGCACACAATTCATTGGTATTTAGTGTATTCACAATGCTGTGCAATCACCAACTCTCTATAGTTTCAAAAGTTTTTCATCACCTCATAAAAACAGGACATACCTTTCAGGTAGTCATCCTCATCCCCTACACCCCCCAGCTGCCCCTGCTAAACTCCAATCTGCTTTTAACTTTTGATAAGTTTGAGACTCAACAAGAAAAGAAAACTTCAGGCCAATATCCATGATGAACATAGATGTAAAAATCTTCAATAAAATACTGGGAAGCTGATTGCAACAGCACATCAAAAAGCTTATCCATCATGATCAAGTAGGATTCAACCCAGGG
>CM052648.1:140652835-140684170 GCA_028533165.1 Leontopithecus rosalia
ACCCCATCATCCAGCCCAAAAACTCCTGAAACTGATAAGCAACTTCAGCAAAGTCTCAGGATATAAAATCAATGTGCAAAAATCACAAGCATTCCTATACACCAATAACAGACTGAAAGAGGGCCAAATCAAGAATGAACTGCCATTCACAATTGCTACAAAGAGAATGAAATACCTAGGAATACAACTAAAAGGAATGTAAGGGACCTCCTGCAGGAGAACTACAAACCACTGCTCAATGAAATAAGAGAGGATACAAACAGATGGAGAAACATTCCATGTTCATGGTTAGGAAGAATCATTATCGTGAAAATGGCTATACTGCCCAAAGTAATTTTCAGCATCAACCTGCCACGTGTGTACCTATGCAACTATCTTGCATGTTCTGCACATGTACCCCAAAACCTAAAATGCAATTAAAAAAATAAAAATTAAAAATAAATAAATAAATGAATGAATAAAATGAAAAAAAAAGTTTGCCTATTTTTTTACCTATCAGTTAAAGAATCACAGAATATGTGATCTTTTGTGTCTGGCTTCTTTCACATAGCACAGTATTTTCAAGTTTTATACAGATGATGTTATGTATTGGTACTTCATTCCTTTTTCACAGAATAACATTTTATTGCATGCCTACTTGCTTGCTGCCATGTAAGATGTTCCTTTGCTCTTCCTTTGTCTTCTGACATGATTGTGATGCCTCTCCAGTCATTTGGAACTGTAACCTCTTTCCTTTATAAATTACCCAGTTTCGGCCTGGTGTGGTGGCTCATGCCTGTAATCCTAGCATTTTGGGAGACCGAGGTAGGCAGATCATTTGAGGTCAGGAGTTCAAGACCAGACTGTCCAACATGGAGAAACCCTGTTTCTACTAAAAATTCAAAAATTAGCAGAATATGGTGGCACATACTTATAATCACAGCTATTGGGAAGGCTGAGTTAGGAGAATCGCTTGAACCCAGGAGGAGGTGGAGGTTGCAATGAGCCGAAATCATGCCATTGCACTCCAGCCTGGGCAACAGAGTGAGACTCTGACCAAATAAATAAATAAATAAATAAATAAATAAATAAATAAATAAAACCCATTCTCAGGTATGTCTTTATTAGCAGCATGAGAACAGACCAGCAATGTATAAAGATTCATATTTTTCTGCATCTTCTCCAACTGTTATTTTCATTTTTTTAAAAAAATTAATTTAGCCTGTGGGTACTAAGTGGCAACACATCGTGTCTCCCATCATCTACATTAGGTATTTCTCCTAATGTTAGCCCTCCCCTATACCCCTACCCCCTGCTATCCCTCCCCTACCACTCCATCCACCAACAGGCCCTGGTGGGTGTGTGATGTTCCCCTCCCTGTATACACACGTGTACTTACTGTTCAGCACCTACTTATGAGTGAAACATGCAGTGTTCGGTTTCCTGTTCTTGTGTCAGTTTGCTGAGAATGATGGTTTCCAGCTTCATTTATGTCCCAGCAAAGGACATGAATTCATCATTTTTTATGACTGCAAAGTATTTCATGGTTTATGTGTGCCACATTTTCTTTATCCAGTCTATTGTTGATGGACATCTGGGTTGGCTCCAAGTCTTTGCTATTGTAAACAGTGCCGCAATAAACACGTGTGCATGTGTCTGTATAATAGAATGATTTATAATCATCTGGGTCTATCCCCAATAATGGGATTGTTGGATCAAATGGTATTTCTATTTCTAGATCCTTGAAGAATTGCCATTCTGTCTTTCACAATGGTTGAATTAATTTACATGCCCATCAACAGTGTAAAAGCATTTCTCTTTCTCCACATCCTCCCCAGCATAAAAAACAAAGCTGGAAGCATCACACTACCTTACTTCAAACTATACAACAAGGCTACAGTAATCAAAACAGTATGGTACTGGCACCAAAAGAGAGATATAGATCACCACACTATGTTTTCTAGGTTTTTTCTTCTGACTTCTTTTCTGCCCCATTGGTTTTTAAAGAAGTATTCTGATGAATTTCCACATAATCACAAATTTTCCAAATTTTCTTCTGCTTTGATTTCTAATTTGATCCCAATACTTTCAGAGAAGATACTCTGTAAGAATGGAATTCCTTACCTAAACTTGTGGAGGCCTATTTTGTGCTATCCTGGAAAGTGTCCATTTGTGCTTGAGAAAAAAAATGTGTCATCTTCTCTTGTTTGAAAAGTGGTCTATCGATGTCTGTTAGGAGATTTGGTTAACAGTGAATCAGTGTCTCCTAATTCCTTGTTGAAATCTGCTGTCTTGTTGTTGTATCCATGAAAATGGAGTATTTAAGTGTCCAACTATTTTTGTTTAATCGCCATATCTTCCTTTTATTTTGACAGTTTTTATTTTGTGTATTTGCATTATCCTCAGGTGCAATTTTTTTTTAGAATTGTTATACCTGTTTGATGTTTGACCCTCTTATTATTTTAAAATAACTTAAAATTTCTTATATTAAAGTCTATTATGTGTAATATTTAGATAGTCATTCCAGTTATCTATTGATGATAAAATAAGAATGTATACATAAATTATTGAAAACAACCAATAAAATAAAATAAAATGATTGCCAGAAAATATAGCAACATGATAGAATAATTAGAATGTAATAAAGGAATACATTAGCCAAGATGTTAACAGGAAAGAAGAGACATAGAAAAAATGTGACCAGTAAAAATTAACTTGCAAAATAACATAATTCAACTACAGCAATAATTACATTAAATTTAAGTAAAATATATCTTTGCCAGTTATTTGAAATATTGATTACTTATATATTATATAGTAGATAATATATAAATTTGTATATCCACTAATAATGTTTAAAATAGAATAATTTATAGAATATATAAATATATATTTTAAGTAATATATATTTCAATCACATTACAAAGATATATTTTATTTCATATACTTATATAAGTAAAAATAAATAGTATAAGAATGCATAAGTAATATACTTATATATTCTAAGTAATACATATTTCAATCAAGTAGCAAAGATTGTTAGAATGGACAAAAAGCAAGAGGGTTGTCTACAAGCCAGGAAGAAATCCCTTAACAGAAGTCAAATCTGCCAACACCTTCATCTTGCACTTCCCAAGCCCATATATATGAGATATAAATGTCTGCTGTTTAAGTTACTTCATCTATAGCACTTTGTAACAGAAGCCCACGCTGACAAAGACAGGTCTTGTCCCAGGAATTCAAGGCTGGTTTATGATTCAAACACCAATCAATAAAAATTGCCATATTTGTAGAATAAAATACCAAAAATAAGTTTATCCTAACAGAGGCAATAATATAATGTGAAAAAGATATGAAATATTTATGATGTCTCAAAAAATTAGGCAAATATAGAAGCTTGTTCAATATTATAACTCAAAATATAAACAGCATCTAACATCATATGTTAATGGTCAAATATATGTCAACTTGTCTAGACTATGGTCTACAGTTGTTTGGTCCATACCATTCTATATATAAGGTATTTCCACATGTGAGATATTTCTCACATGTAATCAACATTTAAGTCAGTAGACTTTGTGTGAAGCAGATTATGTTCCATAATATGGGTGGGTCTCATTTAATTAGTTGAAGTTCTTAGAAACCATGACAGAGGTTTCCCAAAGCAGAAAATTGACCTCAAGGCTTCAATATTGAATCTTACCTGAATTTCCAGCCTGCTGGCTTGCTCTAGAATTTCAGACTTTTCAGACCCATAATCACCTGAGACAATTTCTTAAAATGTCAGTGTTGCTCTCTCTGTGTGTGTGTGTGTGTGTGTGTGTGTGTGTGTGTGTGTGTGTAGTGCAGTGTGCATATCCTATTGGTTCTCTGGTGTATCTTCTCTTATACAATAGTGAAATACCAAAAACTTTTTTTTTTTAATCTGAGATGAAGAAGCAAATTCAGAATGTTTTCTGTTTCTCCATTTTCATTTAACTGTCTACTTTGGCTCTTAGAAGTGTAATAAGGAAAGTTTTTTAAAAAAGAAATACAGATTGGAAAAGAAGTGGTAAAACTTTCCTTATGCACAGACTATACAATTATCTATTAGAGCAAAGTTGTACAATAGGAATATAATGAGAAGCACATTAAATATCTGGTAATGACACTTAAAAATTCAAATGAAGCAGGTGAAATTAACTTGATAAGATACTTTACTTAATGCCATATTTCCAGAATACATCTGATCTTAAAATATTTTAATCATTTTATCTTACTGTCTTTAAAATCTAATGTATGTTTTATACTTAGAGTACATCTCAGTTTGGAAGAGCCCCATTACAACTGGTCAACAATCAAATATGACTGAATGGCTGCAATATTGTGCAACTCAGTGTTTGAAAATTCTAACAAGTTTGAAATACAGTTACATAAACTAATAATTAAATTTGGTAAGCTCACTGCTACAAAGTGAACAACACATTTGTGTTGTTCTGCAAATTCATGCAGGTAAGCAAGCTTTCTCTTGAATTCCAACTTTGAGAATTGCAAATGTATGATATCACTTTCTTTATTTTTATAGGTTGCCAAAATGTGTTTCTTTCTTTCTTTAAAATGTTTTTCATTTTGGACCAATAACATGGGATGAGGGATTTACTAGCTTCCTCTGACTCTATGCTACATGTTAATGGGTAACCGATTAACACTTAACCAAGATACTGAATGGGATAGTAGCACTCAATATGAAGCAGCCTCACCTCAACTTTCTCCACTAATTATCCACACAAAATCATAAATCATTTAGAATCTTTTAAAACTACTCAATAAAGTAGTAACATTACAGTTTTCAAAAAGACAGAACTACATGTAGAGTACATTCTATATAAATGGATTCTATATCTGAATTCTATATCTGAAACAATAGGGACCAAAGATATGTAGAAAGCATGAAAAGTGCTGAGAATTATATCTTCACATTTGAATAATATAATTACTATGTTTTTTATATATGAAATATTTTGTTTGCCTAGATGAAATTTATTCAAAAAACACTTGTAGAATTAATTTTTACTTAAATGAGATAAAAATGTATTATTTTTTATCAGACAAAAAGAAATCCAGAAATGATCAATTCAAGTTTTACCCAAGTTAAAAGCAACAGAAATAATCTCAAAGCACATTTTGAAATCCGTTTTCTTCAAAGCACTAAATTTGCAATTATTTATTAATGTTCCAAAACAAGTGATTTTACATTTAAATGACATACATATAGAGAAAATACCCATTTTCTTTTATTGGAATATGTCTGTGCATTTATAAAGCTTGTATGCAATTTGTTAATTTTATTTTTTAATTTTTCTGTGTATGTAGTTTATGTATTTATCATATACATGAAATATGTTAATATAAGAACACAATGTGTAATAATCACATGTATTTTAAATCTCCAACAGAGAAGTATGCCATATTTCCCAGGCTTATTTTACAAAAAGGTTTTTTGGCTAAGTCCTTATGAAATTCCATGGGAGCACTGTTTATCTTAACAAATGTTTGAAAAAATTGCCTAGAATATTTTATTTTATCCTTTAAAGAATTGCAGATACATTATTTATATTTTTTATAATTCTGTATGGATATATTTATATACACATACACACATATACTCATAAAATTTGTAACCTATCTTAATTTTTTTAGTTTAAAGATTTGGACTAAATGAACCAAGAAAAATACATAGGCAGTCTATGTGCAATATTTGCAAAATATACTAAAATAAATAAAAATATTGAGCAGAAAATTTTAGCCAAATTTAACATAGAATTTTAACAGTTATGGTATTTGTATAAACAGACCATTTAACAGGTTTTTTTTTTTAAGAATTTCCAGCTCACATTTTTGCTGTTTCTGTTGTATTTAATTTTTTTCCATCTGGGCAGTTCGAAGACCACTTTTATTAAGCTTCCAAAAAATAATCAGTTTGATTTTCAACACAGACTCCACATAAGTTAGCTGCATATTAATATTTTCACACTTTATTGATAGATTATTTTAGTTCAACAGAAAATTAATCAGATATAAACATTGTAATTGCTTAATAAAATTCAATTATTCAGATATCCTGGAAATGCTGTCATGTTTTCATAACTAACTAAATACAATTAGATCAACCTTCTTTGACATACTTGGAACTTTTTCCTTCATAGAACTAACCAAAATAGTACATGTAATTATAGTGATCCTTTCAGAACAGAAAAAACATTCACAATTTCAGAAAATGGTTTTAAACACATGGGGTTCCATCTGCTACCTGCTCCACTTTTAAAGTGTAAAGACCATCTCATGGTGGCGTTTGGCAAGATGCATTTTGAATCCGAGACACACCCATGTCTGCCAACTCTGCAACACGTAGGTAGATTCCTCTGTAGATAATCTATTGACTTCCGTGCCCACCATCCACGTCTCCCACCTCCACAATAAAATCTGCTTTAATAGCTTGCCACAAATAACTTAATCATACTTATCTTTATTCCTTTGAGTAAAGTATTAATATCCAGTAGGTGCTTATAAAATACACATTTATTGCCTGAAATACTCACTCAATATCCTACTGGCCACCATCAGTACTTCAGACTAGCATGTTGATTCTTAAAATTTGTTTAGGAGTTGTTTAGACCCTTAAAACTTACTAAGGTTCCCAAGAACAAGCTATTGTTTGTGTGGGAGATAGCTTTTTATATTTAATATTTGATATTAAAACTAATAAATTTTTAAATATTTATATTCTAATTTTATGGCAATAATGAATCCATATGTATTAACACAAATACCATATTTTTAATGAAAAAATGTTCTGAAAAAATGATGAGAATGTCACTGCTTTACATTTTTGCAAATTTCTTCAATATCTGGATTAACAAGGACAACTAAATTGCCATTTAAGTTCTGATTTCAACCTATTGTACTGTTATGACATCATGCTAACTTTAAAAGACACCAAACAATCTGAATATTGTAAAAATAGTTTTGAACTGATTTATACCCTGGAAGTATTGTCTGGGGACTCCTGGGACCCAGGCACCCGACCCTTCTACAGTGAATGTCAAGTCAAAATGTCTGGGCAAGCATATAACAACATCCCTGAAAAACTTCTAAGGAAAATTGAACATGGATGTAAATATTGGGAAAATAGCTCCTTGGCAGAAGGACCTGGAGATGTCAGTGGACAGCTGGGAAGATGTATTGAGAAGAACTGAGGTTTTGAAAAGCTCCAAAGCCAAACTTCACTAATTTTATGAATTTTCTCTGAGCTAGCTCTTTCAAATATATAGTTAATTATTGAGATAAGATGCTTTCTTGACCTTTCCTTTTATTAGGTTCATTTCTTATATTAAAATTGAATTACCACACTGAAATTATGTGGGTATATTTTATCAGTCTTTTACTACACTATAATAACACTGGCACAAGAAAACAATACTGACTGTGAAAGATCACAGGTCTTGTGGAATGAATTTATTTTCCCTCCAGTCAATTACATTTATTTTCAGAACACTGCAACCAAGGGGGTGCCATAAAGGTACTGAGCCCAACTATGAATAATTGTTTTTCTCTGAAAAATAATCCACTTTTAACTTCAGATGGTATAAAGACTGAGACAAAATAATAACTCAGTCACTGAGATCCAGAGACCACATACTTCAACATTTTTAATTTTTTCCTTTATAATTCCTTTATTTACAGTTCTTTATATAAAAATAAAATATAAATTGAATTATATACTTTACAAGAAAATGTAAAGAATACAATGTGGACAAATGAATTTTATATTTAAATATTGCATTTTTGTACACACAACTGCATTTGTTTGTATTAAAAGTGATTATTACAGACATACAATCTGATTTTTGAAGAAAAAATCTAAGACATAAAATAATATTTCAATTATACATAAAATATATAGCAATCACATAATTTCATTAATGTAAACAAAATTATATAATACAGCATGGCTTTCAAAAGGAGCTACATATAATAGTGCAATATAACTGAGTCTTTTCCTATAGAAACTGCAGTATTTTTCTTAAGAAAGGAAGATATTTCTAACTGTGTTATGTCAGAGTGAAGAAACAAAGAATACAAAAAAGAGTATTTGAGATGTAGTTTTAAGTTAGATATTGACATGTAAATGAGATTGTCCTATTTGCATCTCAAATTAAATAAACATAAAACTGTTTTCATGAAAAAATGCTAAGAACATAAAAAGATATTAAAATACAATATTAGGAAAGGTTATTCTATGGAGAGAATTGTATACTAAATACAGAATTTCTTGAATGAACATAATGGCATTGATTGAAAGGAGAACTGCTAAGATAAAGTATGGCAAAGGTTATTGCACAAAATTACATAATGTAGATAGGACTAACAAGAGCACTTAGAGCTTCTTCCTATATTTCCAGAGATACATCAAACACTTTTGTGGAAGGTTTTAAATTGCACTTTCCGAATAGTCCTAGCCGGTGTGTGGCGGGGAGGGAAAGATCTCTAACATCCACCAAAATGTGGTCAGGCTAAGTAGTTTCTGAGGTCATTAAGGACCACACAAGAAAGACGTTTTTCTCATCTATTGTATTGCTTTGCTATTTATTATACGGTTCTGGATTAAGAAAGTAAGACTCCAGAGAAAAGTATGCCTTAGCAGGAGAAAATATGGTTTTAGAGGTGTCTTCACGAAATGAAGGTTGTTGTACATGTGGGCCACTAGAAAACAAATTTCTGCTGAAGCAAAAAGCTACCAGTGGCTGACTAGCAATCAGCTCATCTGTTCCTTAGGCTTACCGAACCCTAAAGTAGTAGACCAGGTGCATGTTGTTACTGAACTTTACTATGAGGTATGAAAACGTTCGAATAGACATCAAAATTTGGATTTCGGTTCAGAAAAGGAGAAAATTTTTCCCATTGTGGAAAAAAAAAACCCACCTTGAGCTTACCAGAAGTTACACATCAAAATAAAAGTAAAGCAATAACTTAAAGAACAACTCTTTGTAAGAAATTACAAAACCTATTTAAGAAATGAACTTTATTGGTCTGTGACTTTTTTATCTGGTATAAATTCACCTCAGATGTATAATTATTTCTTTGTTCCTACATTTGTTAACAGTACTGTTTGGGGACACATAATGCTTCGGTGTGTATAATCAATACTGAATCATGATTCTTTTCTCTCCTAGGCTTGGAAACTTGAAAAAAACTGCAGACATAAAACTAACATTTTAGTGTTCCCATTTGTTCACCATTCTCTTATTCTTTCCCATATATTTCACATATGGTGTTCCATATTTTTAGCAGCAACAGTGCAGGTAACATATACTTAACAACAGGTGTTCATGAATAAAACCAAATAAAAAGGTAACAGCTCAGAGTTTGCAGTAGAATAGCTCTCACTGTTGAGTTCTCTAAGCAGCTATGTAGTTTGTTCCCTACAGCTATTAAACAATGCAAACACATGGAAGACAAATACTGATGCAAAGTATTTCTGTCAGATCAAACTCTGAAGATGAGAATCACATCTTTGTATTCTCAGCAATGGCTTAGTTAACATACATTTAATAACAGTGCATATTACTTAATCCTTATATTTATACTGTTTAATTATTATTCGTATTTTCACACAAAATGAAATTCCCAAAAGTGAAAAAGCTGATAAAAATAGAGCTTAGGTATCAGCTCAAATCTTTTTACAGGCACTCTTTAAGAAAGTTTATTCATCTGATTTTATCACTGGACTTGTGTTAATAGCTAAAGAATTCTGTTACAACTGTTGTGAAGACAGCATTCATTATAAATATGAGCTACTAATTTTCAAAAGAGCTGCAAATCACACTGATAAAAATTATTCCCAATTAGTTCTTCCTAATAGCTTACTTGATTATGATTTTATTTTCACTATGTTTTAGTCTGTTTTCTGTTGACAACAAAATACCTGAAGCTGGGTGACTAATGAGAAATGAAATTCTCATCATCTGCTGAGAGACTTCTTACTGGTTGGTTCTCTGCAGAGCTCTGCAATGGCACAGGACATACTATGGTGAAGGAGCTGAGCAGGCTAGTTCAGGTATCTCATCCTTTTATAAAGCCACTAATGCCATTCCCATGATAGCCCATTAACCATTAATCCTTTAATTCATGAATCAATGAATGGATTCAACTTTTAATATTGTCACAGTTGAGGTTAAGTTTCAACATGAATTTTGGAGAGGACAAACGCGCAAACCATAGCTTAGTGTTTTATAAAAGTGGCATATAATCTGTAGCACATAACATTTCATAATTTATATTGTTTTTTTACCTGACACATTGTGTTGGCCATGCATCTCTAATAGAGCTTTAAGCCTTTAGAGAGTATGTTCTTATTAGTCTCCAAAAGCCCTTAGCACATTGTTACATAGATAGCAGTATCCTAATAGACATGCTCACTAGCAAAATATAGTCAAAATTTAAAGCATGAATTTAAAAATAGCATGTTCACTGTGATTTATAAAAACATCAAACTATTTAATCACTATAACAAGATTCATAAATGAAGGCACTTGGCAAACCCCTTCACATAGATTTATAAGAAATATTTATCTTGCTATTCTGTCTTAAAAAAAAAGCTATGACCAGTTTAGTTCAGTTCTAACTTTGAACAAAGTTATAATGAGGTATTGCTATTTTATACATTAAAATAACAGGTAGATTTTCATTAAATATATGGATTCAACAAACATGAATAAAAACTCTTTGAGTTATGCTGAATATATTTCCCAAAAGAAATTCTAATAAGAAAATTCCCGGATCGTAAACAATGTTAATTAAAGATCTGTACTCAGCATATCTTAAAACTAGATGTTCAAGTGACTTAACTAAATAATTGAGATAATTCTGGCTAAAATAATTATCTTACAAACTTGTGAAAGCAAAATATATACCATATTTCCTAATTTTCCTTTCACCATGCAATATGCAGAATTGTTTTGTTATTGTTTTCCCAAGTTATTTCCATAGTGCCTTGATCCAAATTAATTCCAAATTCAGACTTCAAGGATTCTCCTCCTTTTCTAGACTTTCTACTGTGACTTCTAAAACCTCATTTATGTGGCAGCACTCTCCCTTGCACTCATTGTGTGTGTGGTTTCCTAACATTGTGTGATAATGAGCAGCTATTCCTTGTACACGTTGACTATCTGTAGATTTTTCAATGTGCATACTTAACCAATATATAAAGTTTGTTTAATAAATTATTATCTTGGTTATATTTTGGATAACTGCTCATGAATGTGGTATGAGACATTTCTTATTTCTTTGATTCAAACAATTCTGTTGAGCCTGGTGTCAATGGTACATCTGGCATTCCCATCTTCTTCATGGAAAATTTCTGGATCTCTGAGTGGTCAAGGAGTATGCTTCTTGAAGCCCACTCCATAAGTGCATTTATGAGTGTCCTCTGGTCATCCCTCTTGTTGATGGCAGAACTCTTCTTTTTTTATGTCATTCCCATCATACTGAAAATCTTTAGCATTTCCTATAGTAGAGGTCTAATGACCAGAAAGTCTTTCAACTTTTGGACAGGTGCAGGGGCTCATGTCTGTAATCCCAGCACTTTGGGAGGCCAAGGTGGGCAGATCACGAGATCAGGAGTTCACGACCAGCCTGGCCAACATGGTGAAACCCCATCTCTACTAAAATTTACAAAAATTATCTGGGCATGGTGGCTGGTGCTTGTAATATCAGCTACTTGGGAGGCCGAGGTAGGAGAATTGCTTGAACAGGGACCAGGGAGGTGGGGGACCAGGGAGGCGGAGGTTGCCGTGAGACCAGATCCTGCCCCTGCACTCCAGCCTGGGCTACAGAGGGAGACTCCGTCTCAAATAAAAAAAAAAAAAAAAAAAAAAGGAAAGAAAGAAATTCAAGTTTTATGTACGTTTGTATGTTTTTGCTTTGCCTTATGATTTAAAAGCTATCTTTACTCCATAAGGAATTATGGACTGACTTTTTTATAAAGAAGTTTTAAAATAGTGTTCCGTTTTGAGTCTCCATTGTTTTGCTGAGAAGTCAGGTTTTCAGATCATGGTTCCCCTGCATGTAAGCCTTTATTTTCCCCTCTGCTTTCAAACTGTTTTTTTTTTTTTTTTACTTTGATTTTCAGTAGTTTAACTGTAATATATCTACATGTGGCTTTCTTTATATTTATTCTGCTTCACTTTTGTAGAACTTCTTGGATCTGTATGCTAATGTTTTCAATACATTTTAGAATCTTTTAACTATCACTTCTTCAAAGCTTTATAGGCTCCATTTATCTCATTGCAATCATACTACTTAAATATAATTAAACTGAATAAATCATTAATAATTATATGCTATATCCGTTTAAAATGCTCTTTTATAAATTTTCTGAATATTTGTGTGATGGTAGACATTATTCTTTGTGAAATCTCTATTCTACTTCCATAATTTCTGAAAGCTCACTTTTTTCTGGATTCTTCTTAATCTTTCAACACTTCGTTCTTAATTTCTGCCATTCAATATTTTGTTCACTTGGTGATCATTCTATATAGATTACTTTCCTCATTACTATGTCATCTAATCAATTGTCAAGACCTGTCAATTCTAATTTCTGACCCTAGTATTATAACTTAATTCAGGCCCTCATTATTATGAGCTCAACCATTATTAAAGAACTGGATATCTTTCTTCCAGCCTCATTTGACTGATACACATTTAAGTCACACATTCTCAAATACAAATTGAATCTTCTCTTTCCACATTTTTAAACTATTAAATATTTTTCCTGTAACTTCAAAGATGCTGTTTAAGCTGTTCAGTCTGGAATTAATATACTTTCTAATAGTGACCCTGCCTACCTTTGCAGTTCTTATTTTTAATGTTCTTACAATAAAACTTTATTTTATACAAACATATAAATATGTATTTATATATGAATGTATAAAATAAAGTACAAAATAAATCTATATACATAGGTATGCATAAAATAAAGTTTTATTGTAAGAATGCATGTATGTATAAAATAAAGAAGGTATACTCTTCTTTACCTCCTGTCCAGAACTGGCTTTTTGAAAACTGTTTACCCAATTACTTTCTATTTTTTCTTTCTTTAAAGAAATGCATGCCGTCATTTACTCAAGGAAATCTCTTTGTACAAAGTTATTTATTCTCCCATTTTGTTTCACATTGTACTGAACAGCATATTTGCATTTACCAGCTTGATAATATTTGTTTATAGTTGTGTACTTTCTTGTACTCTCTCCCTTTCATTTTATGTTACCACTGCTTAATAAAGCCTTTGGGATTCTGATGGAAATTTTTATTGCATCCTCTAGAGACTTAGCAAAAAATAACAGAAGACACAACCTCTATTTATTCAAATTTATGCAGGTTTTCCCTACACATATAAAAGAAAATTTATCAAAATTAATAAATCTATTTTTCTGTATCTGATATTTTTATTTTTTTCTTTCCCTTTTTCCTCTCCACACACAGTAATACTCTGATTGTAAGAAGGTAATAAAAGGGCTGGATGTGGTGGCTCATGCATATAATCCCAGCACTTTGGGAGGCTGAGGTGGGCAAACAACTTAAGGTCAGAAGCTCGAGACCAATCTGGTCAACATAGCAAAACCCCATCTCTACTATTCAAAATATAAACATTAGCCAGGCATGGTGGCATATGCCTGTAGTCCCAGCTACTTGGGAGGTTGAGGCCCAGGAATCCCTTGAACCAAGGAGGTTTCAGTGAGTTGAGATTGTGCCACTGCACTCCAGCCTGAGCAGCAGAGCAACACTTTGTCTCAAAAAAAAGGAAGCAATAAAAAGGTATTTTTCTATACATGAAAATTACATACTTCAACTCAGTGTTCCTCTTTTATTTCTTAAATTAGCAATTAAGTCAGACTGAAGTAGCAATGATCAATGGCCTAAATATTTCCAAATAAAGCACAGTATGGGATATAAATAATATCCTTTAATGCCTTTCTCCCCAGATGTCCCTTAAGTTAATCTTAAAAATTTAATAAGAATTTTGATGATATTTTTAACTTTGCATTTTAAAAATTACTTTAAAAAATTATGTTAAAGATATAATTGACTTTTTAAAGCTTATGATTTTAGGTTATCCAAAATAATAAAAATTAACTGGGACAATTAACTAAAAGGTTAACAATATTTAGTATTTTCTGTCATGCATATCTCAAAGTTCTTCAGTTCTAAATTATACTACTTTAGTTTAGTGCTCCTTAAAAAATATCACAAAAGCTAATAATGCACATCTTTTCTCTACTGCCATAACTCAGTCTGAAGAATGAGTTAAAAAAATGTATTTACTAAATGTCATAGAGTTTAAAAACACATACTAAAGATTAATATAAATACCTGTATCTTTCCTTTAAGTTAAGGGGCCACATTCTTACCAAAAACCTGATTCATTTGTCTTTTACAAGGCAATGTTCATTTTTCTCTAAACTTGTTACTAAAAATATTTAAACTTAAAATTATGTGAAAATAAGATAATCTGATTCTTGTATCCACTTATAAAATTAATGAAGATATAAATATGCTCAATATAATTTCATAAAGGTTGTACTAATATCATGTATATTTTTATTAGTCATTTTCTTTTATGAATGTGATATTTACATTAAGAAATAAAGTTTTTCTATATATTTTCTTTCAGTCATAAATTTTGTTAGCGTTGGTATGTTTTGCCTTGTTTCAACATGTTCTTATGAGGGCTTTGTGTTCTAGATACAAAACTGAGACAACAAAATGTTTACTTCCTGGCACACAGAAGCGTTTTTCAGTAGGAGGAAGGGGAAATATTCCAAAATATGTAATTTCATAAAAAAGGGAATGAATTAAAATATCATCCTTATCAAAAAATATTCCAGACACATAAGGTTCATAGTTTCCCACAATGTTTAATTCAAAAGGATGCTTTAGCTGGGTGTGGTAACAAACACCTTTAGTCTTAGTCACCTGGGAGGCCGAAGCCACAGGATCATCTCTAGAGCCAATGAGTTCAAATCTAGCCTGAGCAATATAGCAAAACTCCATATCTAAAAACATAGGTTGCTTTGCAATTAAAGAGCTTACTCTTAAAATTATTTCAATGTTACTGATTATGGCATGTTTGCAATAGACGTTTCTAAAAATAAATACTTAAAATTTCTCCCTAAATTTCTAGACAGGAAAAATTTAGAAAATACCTAACAGGAATAATGCCATTTTTAATTAAGAAAGTAATAGACACATTATTCTTATGATTGGCCTCATTTTAACAAATAAAATTCTGTTCCTGAAAAAAAACAAATTAAGAGTATCCTTTTGGTAAATGCCTCTAGAAACTTAGCAAAAAATAAAAGACACAGCCTCTACTTACTCAGCTTCATTAAGGTTTTCCCTTACACATTTAACAGAAAAATTATCAAAATTAATGAATATATTTTTCTGTATCTGATTTAGTTTCTAAAACAAATATAGGATCACTGATATTAAATAAAATTTAGTTAAAATAAATCTCCAAGGTAGAAATACATTTTTAAAATATTTTGGCAATCAAAAATATAAGTTTTACTTCTTAGCTATAATTACTAGTATATTAAAACAATAAGAAATACTATTTGATGTAATTATTTATCATGAAAACACTGTGATGTTATTTTTGATAAACGATTAAAATGTACCATTTTTAAAATCTTAAAGACTAACAAGTGCCCTGTATAATACCTGCATTGTTTTTAAAGGCAGCAATACGTCTTTGCCTAAATCATTTTCTAAATTCTGAAATCATCAGTGCTTCAAATAGTGTTTTACGAGAAGACAGATATACTTTATCATTGATTAATTACTATGACAGGTTATGAAATGACTTTGAATGGTGAAATGTTACACTTTCTACAGGAACCTATTTACTTTTGATTTGGGGGGATGTATATTGATGTCTTCAGATATAAATCCGTTTCAATATACCTTTCTCAATTTCTCTTTTTTTACTCTTATAACATGCCTATTCTATAGCAGCCTTCTATATGCTAAAAAAGTTCTACTTCATTTGGACTTTACTACTTGTTATTTTATGCCCATATTTAAATTATATGAGCCTAGGGTGAATGCATATTTTTGTAGAAATTGGTAAGGGTGTGTGTGCGTGCACACACGTAAAACGCTGAGATGACTTTTTATAAAACATATTTCATATCATCACATTAATAGGACAAAAAGCAATCTAGTATTAATGCAGTTTATACATTTTTTACTAAACATTTTCCCAAGTCTTTGATTCTCTCATTGTGCTAATTGTTAAGTAGTTTCAACCAAGCAATAGAGAGTGCAGAGAATTTTATACAATAAAGAGTCCATTCTTGTTCATTTTATGGATTTCTAAATATGATTATATCCTATGGATACCTAGAAATTGAGATCATTGAAGACCCTTGAAAATCATCACAAAAGAAGAAGAAATACACTGGAAAACAATATATATGATATTTTCTATAGTAAATATCTTCCTTGGATTTCTTGGTGGTATTTAAATAAATGGAAGTATTGAAAGTTCATCTTAGCCAATTTTTTAGCCTTAAATGTATAGACATATATTTTTATTGCTAAAAAATAACAAGTAGTGTAATC
Source organism: Leontopithecus rosalia (assembly GCA_028533165.1). NCBI lineage: Eukaryota > Metazoa > Chordata > Mammalia > Primates > Cebidae > Leontopithecus > Leontopithecus rosalia. The sequence goes on from CM052648.1 coordinate 140,669,480, forward strand.
TTTATAATACAGCAAGTAATCTGTAATATATGTTTTTGGTAGTTTAATTATAACTTCAAGTAACTAAACAGGTAAAAGGAAGACAAGGATGTGTTAATAATTTTCTTGTAGCATTTCAACTTACAATCTTTAAAAAAAATACCAACGTTGGATTTCAGAAACAAAATTTCTTCCACAAAATTCTCTATCTGTAAAGTACCAAAATCATTGTTTTGAACCCATTTTTCTGGTTTCCAATCCAGATGATTAAATGTACATATTTTTATACAAAAAAGTATGTTTTTGGTGATATTGTCTACAGATTTAAATTATGCATGCACACCTGCCCAATCTTAATTAAAATCAAGATCTAGAAAGCTCAAATTATTTTTAATACCTAGCCATGAAAATAACTCTCCCAATGCATGTCTGGCAAAAATGCATTCAATTTTTATTTGTAGAGACAAAATGAAGATCCCTGAAGAAGAAACTCAGAATTGAATGCAGGTAGTGTGGAGGTGCTATTGAAGATGTGATTATTATATAAAGGCTCTGAAACTGTTTCTTTCACATGGTCCAAATAAACAAAAATAAAATTATTATCTGAAATATAAGTCAAATTACACATATGTAATTCTTCCCCACAGCAGTATTTTTAACATGTTAAATAAAGTGATCTCAATTTGCTAATCATCTCATTTTAAAGCTATGTATTACTACCCGATGTCCGCTTATTATCAATTCAATAAACTGTCTTCAAAACTTGTGAGATGGCCCCTTCTCATGATTATGATAATTTAGAACAGTTTTGATATAATCATTCATTCACCTTCACAGTTCCCACATTAAATTGAATGACTTAGTTGCTCACTAACTAGCAGTTTGTCACCTGATTTTCCTCTTTGCCATATTCAAGACCAATAGAAAATGAAAACATAATTCATATGCAGCAACAGTATCATTTTCCACAAACTGTTGTGCATTTCTCCTTTCTTTGAAAGCATTCATCTGGGCTGAGATCTGTCCTTCTGCTTTAAAATTTTTATTAATTGCATAATGTGTTTTTGAAGATTGACTAAGATGGTGCGATGGTTAATATTAAACCTCAACTTGTTTGGCTTAAAGGATGCAAAGTGTTATTCCTGGGTGTATCTTGAGGGTGTTGCTAGAGCAGATTAACATTTGAATCAGGACTGAAAGAGGCAGGCCCACCCTCACTCTGGGTGGGCACCATCCCCTTGGCTGCCAACACAGCCAGAGAAAGCAGGAAGAAGGTAGAATAAGCAGACTTACTGAGTCTTCTGGCCTTCACCTTTCTCCTATGCTGGATACTTCCTGCCCTAGAACATCAGACTCCAAATTCTTCAGCTTTTGGACTCAGGCTTATACCAGTTGTTTACCGGGGTTCTTGAGCCTTTGGCCACAGACTGAAGGCTGCACTGTCACCTTCCTTACTTTTGAGGTTTTGGTACTCAGACTAACTGCCTTGTTCCTCAGCTTGCAGGTAGCTTATAGTGGGACTCACCCTTGTAAGAGTTAATGCTTCTTAATAAACTCCTCTTTATATGTACATCTATCTTAGAGTTCCTTCTCTCTAGAGAACCTGACCAATATAGATGGTTTTTGCAAAACTTTTTAGCACATATCCATGAATGCTAATTCATTAAATTTGTATCTCTTCTTTAATTTCTCAGTTTTTCATTCTAAAATCATCCGTACACTAACAAAACATGTTTTCTTACTGATGCCCTATTTCACCTTTTATTCATACACTTTCGATTTTGTTTAAATTATTTCAGTCAAATTAGAAAGTTAGAGAGTCCTGCTACAAAGCAATTGTTTGTGTTATAATATAGTAAATCTTTATGACATCAATTATACTCTTCTTGTAGAAATGAAGGTGTTAATGTACTTTTTCAGCTTCATAGCCATTTTTCATAATTTGTCATTTCAGCCAATTGCCAGGGAAACCAAGACAATGAACTGAGATATGTCACATGCCTGATATTCCACTGCAGGTTTATGACAGAAAAATTAAAATCCACTTCAGAAATAAAATGCAGAGTTTAGCAAATTCTGCTACAACTGCACCAGAATGAAAAATGGGGGAAAAACAAAAAGCTAAAAGAGAAAAAATTCTTTATAAATTGTTTGCTAAGATCGAAATTGTAGCACTGCAGACTTCAGGGAAGAGCTGGCCCACTCTGTCAATCAGGATGATGGAAGTGATCCTCTCAGAGTGGATTTTCTGCCTGATGTCTCTTGGGAGATCTTCTTCCTTAGCTCATCAGTGAGATCTACAGATGTCAAGAAAACATATTGTCTGGAAGCATATTCTAACCCAGAGGGGCAATTTAGCCTTTTCTCCTTCAGCTCAAAGCTTTCTCTGAAGCTCCTTTTGGGTAGGTTTATGCCCTAGGGCATTAGACTTGAAGAAAGCAAGTAACAAGGAAAATTTAGTTTCTCAGTTTTCTCACTACTGCCTGGCAAATTATATTAAGATTAAGAAAGTCTAAGCAATACACTACTTTAAAAATTGAGGAGAGGAACAAATAAACCAAAGAGAAGTGACAAAATTTAGCATTAATTTTCTGTGTACTTTAGACAGAAGCCATATTTGAAATAATACATCAGTAAGATCATAATGTCAATAACATTAGCAGTAACATCTCTGGGCTACAATGATAATGGGTATCTCAATCACTGACTAGTTCTCTATAAAATATGAATTTTATAGTGGAAATCACACATTAACAAAGGGAATGTAAAAAGAGATGGAAAAAGATAGCCAGAAGGAACCCTCTGCAGAAACACCAAATTGAACAACCATAAGAAAGCACATTCAGAAAAAACAAAAATCAGGTGAGCAATAACAGTACCTGTTTTTAATATTATGTCAAGGAAAGTAGAAAAGATGGTTTTGAACCACTGACACCACCCTTCCCCTATGCCCTAGTCGTAGCCCTGTGAGAGAGAATCAATGTGCTTAGGAAAGGGAGAGCACAGTGATTGTGAGACTTGCATTGGAATTCAGTGCTACCTTATCACAGTGGAAAGCAGCAGAGGGAGAATTCAGCCAGTACACACAGAGTGAGCATTATGGCCAGCCCTATCCAGGGAAGAATCATCCAGCCTAGAAATCAGAGCCTGAATTCCATCTGACCCCATCACCACAGGCTACAGCACTCTGGAGTCCTAAATAAACTTGGAGGAAAGTCAAGGCCACAGAGACTGTAATTCCTGGGCAAGTCTGCTGTTGTGCTGAGCCCCAGTGGACTTGGGTACAGGTGACCTAGTGATACTCCACCTGCCCATCTTCTCTCTACCCATCCCCCATCCCAGGCAGTGCAACTCATAGTTCTGGGCAAGATGCCTTCCTTCTTCTGCTTGAAGAGAGGAGAGGAAAGGGTAAGGAAGACATGTCTTGCAACTTGGATACCAGCTCAGCCAAGTAGAATTGAGGGACTGTGTCAACTATCTTCCGGGTTCCACAAGGGGCATGGTTTCAAAGGCAAGAACTTCCCAGCACCATGCCTCCATTCACCTCCCCATCTGGGAACCAAGAGTTCTTTGTCTAACTTTCCCACCCAAGGGCTAGGAAAAATTTCAGGTGAGCTTCCTTTGTTCAGAAAGCCCTTGAAGAAGGGGCTCTATTGTGGGCCAAGCAGCTAATCATTATCGGAGTCAAAGATCAATCACTCCAGAGAAAGTTCGAAAGAACTCCTCTCATTAATTGAGAACATGAATGAGGCGGGAATAACTTCAAAGGTAAAACTCCTCTGAACCTTACCTGTGCAAATTTCCTTCTCTGGGATCACCTCCCACAACAGCGTGGGAGCTCTTTCTACCTCTCTCTCTGCCTAATAAATCGCTCTCTGCAAAACTCTTTGGATCTGTGATATTTATACTAACAGTAAGCCCACCGCACCTCCAGGGCTTCTTCCCCCATTCCTGGGACAGGGGAGGCCAAGAACCTGGGATATCAGGTTACAGAATGGGGCACCAGGCAAAGTCCTGAGACCCCTATGTGAGGTGGTAGTTTTTGGACGACATTTCTGGACACATCCTGGGACAGAAGGGCACCTGTTGCCTTAAAGGGAAGGATCCGGTTCTGGCAGGATTTATCGCCTGCTGACTAAAGAGCTCTTGGGCTTGAATAAATATCAGCAGCAGTGAAGCAGTATTTGCCACAGGCCTTAGGTGAGACGAGTGCCATGCTAACTTCAGGCATGACTTTGGCACATTCTTAGATGTGGTGGCCACAGGGAGAGACACCCTCTTAAGAAAAGGAGAAGGGAGAGCAGTGAGTACTTGGTCTTGCAGCTTGCATATCAGTTGGTCACAGTGGGGTAAAGCACCAAGCTGTTTCCTGGGGTTTCTGCTTCTAGGCCTCTGTTCTAGGAAGGCATTTCAGGACCCACTCTGGGCCAGAGGGGAGCCCACTGCCTTGAAGGAGAGATCCAGGTGTGGTAGCATTAACCACAGTTGACTGAAAAAACTTTGGGCCTTAAGTGAACATCAGCAATAGCCAGGCAGTACTCACTGTGGAACCAGTGCAGTGGTGGCCATGGGGAGAGGCTCTTTCTGTGTGAGAAAATGAGAGAGTCAAGTGGGAAGGACTTTTGCAGGTTGGGTGCAAGCTCAGCCACAGTAGAACAGAGCACTAAGTATATTCCTTAGATTGCTAGCTCCAGGCCATGACTCCCACATGGCATTTCTGGACCTGCCCTGGGCCAGAGGGGAACTTGACACACTGAAGGGAAGAACATAGCCTGGCTGGATTCACCACCTGCTGACTGTTGATCCCTTGGGCCTTGAATGAACATCGGCAATAGCCAGGCAGTTGTCACCATACCTCTCGGCTGAGACTCCATGCTGTACTGGCTTCCTTTCTAATCAAGCACAGTCCCAGTGGTGGTGGTCACAGAGGTGCTTGTGTCATCCCTCCCCCAGTTCCACGCAGCTTAGCAAGGAGAGAGAGGCTCTAACCATTTGGGGAAAAGTAAGGGGAGAGATCAAGAGCCCCTTCTTGGAAATCAAGGGTATTTTCTATGATCTTAACCAAGACCACAAGGGCAGTACCTCCATGAGTCTGTAAGAGTAACCATGTTACTTACCTTGGAGTGTACCCTAATGCACATATGGCTGTAGTGACCAAGGACATAAATCACAACACTCAAAACCCTATGAAGAATTGGAAAGCCATCCAAAAGGATAGATATAAACATGTCCATTAACTCTTTAATGCCCAGATGTTGAGAAACACACAGAGATCAATTACCAGGCAGGAAAATATGACCTCACCAAAGGCACCAGTTATTTATCCAAGATTGGCAGAGATATGTGACCTTTTATACAAAAATTCAAAACAGGTGTTTTTAAAAAGCTCAATGAAATCCATAATAACCCAGAGAAGGAATTTAGAATCCTGCCAGATACATTTAATAAAGGGGTTAAAAATGATATTTTTTAAAAAAGCAGAAATTCTGGAACTGAAAAATTCAATTATCATGCTGAAGAATGAATCAGAGTCCCTCAACACCAGAAATGAACAAGCAGAAGACAGATTAGTGAGCTTGAAGGATACTATTTGAATATATACGTTCAGAGGATACAAACAAAAAAACTTAAAAATAAATGATGCATGACTGCAAGATTTGGAAATACCCTCAAAAGATTAAATCTAAAGGTTAAGGGCTTTAAAGAGAAAGTAGAGACAGTAATTGAGGTGGAAAGTTTATTCAAAGGGATAATAACAGAGAACTTTCCAAACATGGGGAAAGATACCAATATCCACATTGAAGACGATTATATAATGTCAAGTAGATTTAACCCAAAAGACACTATCTCAATAGTTAATCATCAAATTCCCGAAGGTCAAAGATAAAGTATCCTAAAACACAGAAAGAAAAAATACAACATACAAAAGAGCACCAAGACATCTGGCAGCTGACTTCCCAGTGGAAACTGGGAAGAGGCCAAGAGAGAATAATACAATACAATAATAAAATATCCTTCAAATATAAAAACTTTCCCAGACAATCAAAAGCTAGGGAATTTTATTGACATTAGACCTGTCCTACAAGAAATGCTAAAGAAAATTTATTCTGAAAAAAAATGATGTTAATGAGCAGTAGGAAATCATGTGAATGTGCAAAACTCACTGGTATTAGTAAGTACACAGACAGACACAAAATATTACAACATTGTAATTGTGGTGTGTAAATTACTTATATCTTGATTAGAACAACTAAAAGATAAACCTGCCAAAAACAATGACTACAACAACTTTTCAAGACATAGACCGTGTTCCAGGGGAAGACATAAATAAAAACAACAAAAAGTTAAAAAGCAAAAGGGATACAGTGTATAGTTTTTCAAGTGTCTCTTTGCTTGTTTATAATTAACTGTTGTCATAAATTCAAAATAACAGGTTATAAGATATTATTTGCAAACCTCATGGTAACCTCAAAAATATATGATAGGTACACAAAAATAAAAGCAAGAGATTATTATACATCACAAAAGAAAAATTACCTTCAGTATGAGGAAGGGAAAAAGAAACACAATACTAAAAACCACAAAAAAATGATAACAAAATGGCAGAAGAAGGTCCCTACTTATCAATAATAATATTGATTATAAATGGACTAAAGTCTCCAATCAAAACACAGACTCACTGAATAGATTTTAATAAAGAAAACAAACAAGACCTTAATGATTGGTTGCCTTCAAGAAACATACTTCACTGATAAACACAAGCATAGACTGAAAATAAAATAAAGAAAAATGATATTCCATGCAAATGGAAACTAAAAAAGAGCAAGAGTAGCTATACTTGCATCAGAGAAAATAGGTTTCAAGACAAAAACTAAAAAAAGAAAAAGAAAATGCTGATAAATGATGAAAGGCTTAATTCAGCAAGATGATATAACAATTATAAATATATATGTGCCCAACACAGGAACACTCAAAAATATAAAGCAAACATTATTAAAGCTACAGGAGTAATTGACTTTGATACAATTAGAGCTGGACTCTTCACATTTCACTTTCACCATTAGACAGATTTCCCAGACAAAAACTTAACAAAGAAACACTAGAATTAATCTGCACTGTAAACCAAATGGAGCTAATAGATGTTTACAGAATGTTGCATTCAATGGCTATAGAGTATACATTCTTTTCCTCAGTATATATATTATTCTCAAGGTGAAATCAGGTATTAAGCCACAAAACAAACCTTTACATTTAAATTAAAATGAAATTATATCAAGTATCTTCTCTGACCACAATGGACTAAAACTAGAAATCAATAACGAGGAATTTTGAAAAATATATAAACACATTGAAATTAAACAATACACTGTTGAGTGACAAGTGGGGGAATAAAGAAACTAAGAAAGAAATTTAAATTTTTCTAAAACAATTTTAAATGGAAACATGGCATAACAAAGACTCTGTGATGCAGTGAAAGCAGTAATAAGATGAAAGTTTACAGCAATAAATACCTACATGAAAAAATGAGATAACCTCAAATAAACAACATAACGTTGCATCTGAAAGAACTAGAAAAGCATTAGCAAACAAAATTCAAAATTAATAGAAGGAAAGAAATAATAAAAATATAAGCAGAAATAAATGAAATTGAAATTTTAAAAATACAAAAGATCAACAAAAGAAAATTTGATTTTTTTATAATAAACCAAATTGACAAACCTTTAGTCAGACAAACCAAGGAAAAAGGGGAAAAGAACCAAATGAAATGAGAAATAAAAAAGAGACATTATAACAGATATTGCAGAAATTCCAAGGATTATTAGAGACTACTATGAGGAACTATATGCCAATAAATTGGAAAACATAGAAAAAAATAAATAAATTCCTAGACATATACCACCTACCAAGATTGAGCCATGAAGAAATTCAAAACCTGAACAGACAATAACAAGTAACAAAATTAAATTGATAATAAAAAGACTCTCAGGAAAGGAAAGCTTGGAATCTGATAGTGTCACTCTTGAATTTTACTGAATATTTTAAAAAGAACTAATACTATTCTTACTCAAAGTATCCCAAAAACAGAATATGAAAGATTACTGCCAAACACATTCTGCAACGCTGATATTACTCTGATGCCAAAGTCAAACGAATACAAATTTTAAAAAACAAAACTACAGGCCAATATTACTTATAAACACAAATGCAAAAATGTTTAAAAGAATTTCTGCAAATAAAATTCAACAGCTGATTGCAAAGATGATTCATTATTACCAAATAGTATTTATCCCAGGGATGCAAGGGTGGTTCAACATACATAATCCAGTGATGTAATACATCTATTAATTGAATGAAGGACAAAACCATATGATAATCAATTGATGCTGAAAATTCATTGGATAAATTTCAATATCACTTTACTGTAAAAATTTTCAAAAATCTCAGTATAGAAGGGACTTCCCTCAACACAAAGAAAGCCCTATATGACAGATATACAGCTAGTATCATACTCAATGAGGAAAATTAAAAGCCCTTCCTCTAAGATCTGAAATAAGACAAGGATGTCTACTTCCATTTATGTTATTCAACATAGTACTGAAATTGCTAGGTAGAATAATCAGAAAAGAGGAAGAAAGGGCATTCAAATTGGAAAGGAAGAAGTTAAATTATTTGCTTGTAGATGATATAACTCATATTTGAAAAATTCTAAAGACCCTACCAAAAAGATATTAGGACAAATTCTGTAAAGTTGCGGGATATAAAATCAATGTGCAATAATCAGTAGCATTTCAATACAACTACAGTGAACAATGTGGAAAAGAAATTAAGAAAATAATCCCATGTACAATAGCCATGAATAAAATAAAACACCTAGGAGTAAACGTAACCAAAGAAGTAAAAGATCTTAACAATAAAAACTATAACATAGATTAAAGAAATTGAAAAAGACACACACACACACAAAATGGAAAGATATTTCATGTTCATGGATTGGAATCATCAATATTGTTAAACTGTCCATACTACCCAAAACAATCTATAGATTCAATGAAATCCCTGACAAAATACCAATAAAATTCTTCACAAAAATAGAAAAAACAATCCTAAAATTCATATGGAACCACAAAAGACCCGGAGCAGCCAAAGCCATCCTGAGTAAAATGTACAAACTGGAGGAATCACGTTATCTGACTTCAAATTTACTACGGAGCTATATTTTAACCAAAACAGCATGGTAATGGCCTAAAAATAGACACATAAACCAATGAACAGAATAGAAAACCCAGACTTAAATTCATACATCTACAGTGAACACATTTTTGAAAAAGGTGCCAAGAACATAATTGTGAAAAGGAATATCTCTTAATTAAATGGCACCTTAAAAACTGGATGTGCATATGCAGAAGAATGAAACTAGAGCCCTATCTCTTCACTTACTAAAAAACCAAATCCAAATGGATTAAAGAGTTAAAAGTAAGACCTCAAAGTATAAAAGTACTACAAGAAAGCATTGGAGAAACTCCCCAGGACATTGGGCAAAGATTTCTTGAGTATATCCTACAAGCACAGACAACCAAAGCGAAAATGGACAAATAGGATTGTACCATGTTTAAAAGGTTCTCCATAGCAATGTAAGCAATCAAGAAACAGAAGAGACAACCCACAGACTGGAAGAAAATATTTGCAAACTATCCATCTGACAAAGGATTAATAACCAGAATATATAAGGAGCCCAAACAACTCAATAAGAAAAAAATCTAATAATCCAATTGAAAAATAGGCAAAATTTCTGAATAAACATTTCTCAGAAGGAGACATATAAATGACAAACAGGTGTATGAAAACATAATCAACATCACTGATCATCAGAGAAATGTGAACTCGTACTGCAATGAGATAGCCTCACACCCCCGTAAAAATGGCTTTTATTCAAAAGACAGGCAGCAACACAGGCTGACAAGGATGTAGATGATACATTCTTATACACTGTTGGTAAGAAAGTAAATAGTACAACCACTATGGAGACTTAAATGAAGGTTTCTCCAAAATCTAAAACTTGCACTATCATATAATCCAGCAATCCCATTGCTGAGTATATACCCAAAAGAAATGAAATTATTATATTGAAGAGATATCTCATGTATCCCATAAATATATACACAATGTCCACATCAAAATATGACATATACCTCATATTTACACTATGTACTATGTACCCACAAAATAAAAACTAAATTAAAAAGAGAATGTCAGAAAGCTGTCTGTTGTAAGTCATTATGTATATTATATAATTCTTAGAAACACTGGCACATTATAAATCATAACAAAAGATAGGATTCAATTAACAAAAGCAAGCAAATTTTTCTGCTGTGAGGACTAGCATGTGCTAATATAAACATTTAAACTCTTCCCATTCAGGCTAAAGTTTTCACAGAGTTTCCCAGGAGACAGGTAAGGAGAAAGAAGAAAAAGTATTAAGTTTCTGAGGAATTTTAAATCTTGCATATGACCAGAAAGCAGTCTAAAATGTATTCATGTGAAGAACCATAATCAGTGGTCAAAGCAGTTTAATTAGAAGATAAGAAAAACTCTCTCTGTCAGTTACTTGGGTCGAGCTGACATAACTCACACTATGTGGCCTGTGAGCTATTAGCTGAAAGTGGTAATCATTTTTAAAAATTGTGTGTTCAATAGCGATTTTTAAAAACTTTAATGTCATTATTGGCTTCTTTATGAGGGAAGGATTATTTTTAACTTGTATCCAAAGGAAACCACTATTTAAAATCCATACTTGAACACAGGATAACAGCATAAAGGCAGAAATCAGGGTTCTCAGAGAGAATAAAAAGTAAAAACTACTTTGAAAAATAAATATTTTAGTAACTGCATACAGATATTTAAAAACTGACATTGGTGGGAAACAAATTGGTGTTATATGCAGCATTAAGACAATCTTTGTAAGAGGTTCCCTGAAAAAAGAAGTAAACCCAAATAGCATGGACCACAGACTAGAGTATCAGCTGAAGAGAAATACAATCTAGACCAAAATTATAACAATTTCCTTAGATAAATATGGCTACAGTCAGATCAATTTCTGGTGATGCGCTATTACCAGTCATGAATAGAACCCTACCTGTAAATTTGTATTGTTTGTTTGACATATCCTTCCATAAATATGTAGACTCTTGTTACCTTTATTTTTTAAATAATATTTCTATTGTGTTATCAAAGTCACCAATTATTTAATTAATAACTGAGTAAATTAATGAATAACAATTACTGAGCAGCTTTTTTTTAAACTCTCCTTTCTCATTAACAATGGATCCTGGTGAGGCAGCCTGTACTAGAAGATAAAAAATTTAAATATATCTTCAATTTTATGCATTTTTTCTTTTGTAAATAAAAAGTTTTCTTTCATGGAGAAAAACTTTCTCTTAAATAATACCACACAAAAAAATAACTGCCTCCTTCCTCTTTATAACACTGGAGTTTTGCTCTTGTTACCCAGGCTGGAGTGCAATGGCGCGATCTTGGCTCACCGCAACCTCCGCCTCCTGGGTTCAGGCAATTCTCCTGCCTCAGCCTCCTGAGTAGCTGGGAGTACAGGTACACGCCACCTTAAATGCTTCTTTTTTAACTCTGTTTTTATATTTCCACTAGTCTTGAGTTAACCAAGCTTCTTGTCATTTTGCTTTCAAACAATTGTAAGCATCACCAAACAAATACCTGTAACTAAAATGTACCTTTATATTGCGAACAGTATAGGTTTTTTAAGCTCTGCTTTCCTACCTCTTCTCTGTTCCAGAACCTTATGTAATCAGCTAACTTCTCACAGATTGAATCAAAACTCATAAAGAATAATTCAAAGTTTGGTTGCCTTATCTCTAAACTTATTTTTCAAGTTATCCCCTTTACTTAAGCGAAAACATTCACATTTGGTAATTACCATGTGTTATGTAAAACTGTTTCCTCTCTGAGTTATTTAACCAGTTTTTAAATTTTATTTTTAAAATCATTCTAATTGCAAGCTGAAAAATAGATTAGAGAGAAGTAATCATGACAGTAGGAAAACTATTCACAATACAAATGTCATAGTAGGGAATGGAGATAAACTAAGGCAACGATGGTAAGAGAGGGTCAGAGCAAAGACTGTAAGACAGCTGAGCCTCGGAAGTAACGTTATCACTTTCTTCTTTTCTCTCCTCTCCTCTCCCCTCCCTCTCCTCCCCTCTCCTCTCCTCTCTTCTTTTCTTTTCTTTCCTTTTTCCTTTCCTTTCCTTTTCTGACTGAGGTTTGCTCTTGTTGCCCAGGCTGGAGTGTAGTGGTGCTATCTCAGCTCACTGCAACCTCTGCCTTCTGGTTTCAAGTGACCTTTCTGCTTCAGCCTCTTGAGTATCTGGGATTACAGGCGCCTACCACCATCTATTTTTTTTTTATTTTTAGTAGAAATGGGGGTTTCACCATGTTGGCCAGGCTGGTTTTGAACTCCTGACCTCATGATTCACCTTTCTTGGCCTCCCAAAGTGCTGGGATTACAGGCATGATCCACTTGCCTGCGCTTCAACTTTTTTTTTTTAATGTAATGTTTGCTATTGTTTATTATTTGCTTGATTCTCTAGACAGTAATTGTTATTTTTCCTCAAAGTTATTCAGAGTAATAGCAAAACTCCTTGTGGACCCGTATGAAGTAGTAGATTTTGTCTTTGTTGTTGGTGTTTGTGATAGTAGGGAACCCTATCTCCTCCTATGCACCCAGTGTCTAGTGATCTCTAGTGATTTTTCAGACAGATCTCCAGGCCCATTATGCTGGAGAGTTCTTGCCATTCCCAGAATGTATTACTTCTTCTTGTTTTATTTGCTAGATTTTGTTTGTTTATTAAAGTAACGTTATGCAAGCAGCTTTTAGAGAAAGCAAGCATGAGGGGCAACATTTTTGAAAGAGGCATTTATAGCAACATCTTTATTCTACATTGATACAGGATAGATAAAATGGAAAGATAATAACAATTTTATTGAAAATAAGGGAGAGTCGGGGGAAGATGGCGCTATAGAAGCAACTCAGGATTGCAGCTCTCAGTCAAGACGCAGAGGGTGAGTTCACACTGCATTTCCAGACAGATCTTTATAGCCCACAGAACGGGAAAAAGCCCAGGTGTAGGAGGGACACAGGACGCCAGTGCAGCAGTCTCCGCTACTGCAGCAGTCTCTGGGCAGCCAAACAGCCGGCGCAGCAGCACAGTGGCACGGCGCACAAAATGCATGGGTCTGGGCACCCTGTTAAACTGGCAATTTGAGATTTGGGAGGGCAGATTACCATATTCATCTGATTAAATGGGATTTGGATGGTGAGCCAGACCAGGAGATTTCTGGGATACAGAAATTTCAGAGATTTCTGAGACAGAGCAGCGGGTCGTGATGAGAAATCACACAGATCCTGGTGTCCTTTCAGCCGGTGACTGAAACACCTGGTAAAGAGTCAATCCTACAACTTAAAAAAAAAAAAGCAAAAAGACTCGAAGGCAGAAAGCCAAGTGATCAGGCTCCATGGGTCCCACCCCCACAGGGACAAACAAAACGGCGATTTGAAACGCTCAGGGTTGAGAGTTTCACTGTGGGCAAAGTTGAACCCATGGCTGTGCCGCTCGGTGAGGGAGGGGGCGTCTGCCATTACCAAAAGCTTCCACCCACCCCTGCTGAGGTACTCACCCATTGCTGACGCAGCCAGCTGTTGCCAAGGCAACCCGCCATAACAGAGAAACTCCACCAACAGGGCAGAGCCCATGTCAGCAGGGCGGAGCCTACATCAGTAGGGTGGAGCCCAAAACAGCAGGACGGAGCCCACAGCAAAAGGACGGATCACACTAGCAGGGCAGAGCCTTGGCAGCCAAATAGTGACTAGACTGCCTCCTAGCTGGGCAGAAAAGCGCAATGGATACTCACAAATAAAGCCCTAACTCCCTGAGATAGAGCATCTGAGGGGAAAAAAATAGGGTTTTATGAGTTCTGCTGCAACAGACTTAAACGTACTTGCCTAGCAACACTGAATAAACAATGGAGTTCACAGCTCAGCACTTGAGCTCCTATAAAGTACAGACCATCTACTCAAGCAGCTCCCTGACCCCCGTATACCCAAAGAATCACCTCAAAAAGGACTGATCAGACTGACATTTGGTGGGCATCATTCTGGGACAAAGATAGAAGAAGAAACTGGTAGCATCCCTCACTGTTCCGCAGCTGCTACAGGTGTACCCCAGGCAAGCAGGGCCTGGAGTGCACCTCAGCAGTCTTACAGCAGAGGGGCTAGACTGTTAGAAGGAAAACTAAGAAACAGAAATACTTCATCATCAACAATCTGGGCCTCTACTCAGAGACCCAATCAAAAAATCAGCAACTACACAGATGGCAGGTGGATAAATACACAAAGATGGGAAGAAACCAGCCCAAAAAGGAGGAAAACACCCAAAACCAGAACACCTCACTGCCTACAAAAGACCAAAACTCCTCACCAGCAAGGGAACAAAGCTGGACGGAGAATGAGAGTGATAAAATGATGGAATCAGACTTCAGAAGGTGGGTAATCAGAAACTTTTGTGAACTAACAGAACATGTTCTAAATCAGTACAAGGAAACTAAGAACCTTGAAAAAAGACTAGAAAAAAGATTTGAGGAAAGGATAACAAGAATGGACAACTTAGAGAAGAATATGAATGA
>CM052648.1:140684670-140732778 GCA_028533165.1 Leontopithecus rosalia
AAAGAAAATAAATGTCCTTTGGATTTTGAAGAGTTTCTTCAATGATTTCTAATTTCCAGCATTGCTTTAATGAAGTAACACCATTTTTAACATGATATTTTTCTGTGTATACCTTCTTTCTCTCTCTGGAAGTTTTTAAGATTGTTCATTTTTTTCTCAGGTGCTTTGAAATTTTTATAGTCATTACTGATAATTTAATATGGGTATTTTAAAATTCTTTATCCAAGTACTCAGTGTACTGTTTGAACTGAACATTTCATGTCTCTTAACTTTGTAAATTATTCTTACATCATTTATTTCACAATTTCCTCCACACCAGGCTTTCCCACAATTAATCCTCAGGTTTTGTAATAATTTATGATTTTACTAATTTATTTAACCCTCTATTTCATTTTGCTTTCTCAGTGATTTTCCAAAATGTCTTTTCATTATTTATGTTTATGTAATTCATATTCCAGCAAATTACAATTAATTTTTTTTTCTATTATCTGATTGTCTATTGTTATTATTGCCATAAGAATTAAATTTCTTCTGTCTTCTACTTTGTATCTATTTTATTCATATCCATTTTTTTTATATTGACTCCCTCAGATGTGTCACATTTCTTAGCTGTACTTTCATAATAAACTATGATGCATTAATGTACTCTCCGGAAGTTCTGTGGCCTGGTAGGAATTGTGAATGAATGAAAGTCAATGTAGAAGATTGGGGAATGGCCTCCAAATAACAATACTTGTAAATCTTTCACTTAATCTGTCACTGGTCTTTTATTGTTTCCAGAGGGGAATTCAGTTTGCTCTTGCCCTAGGCATCTAAGCATATACATAGATGCAAATGGAAGCCAAATGTATGGCAAGGGGCTTGCAACTGTTACTTAATTTGGAGAATTTGACTTAGTCTCTCCACCTTTCATGCAATATGAGAAGACTTTTATGCTTCTTCTCTTGTTGGAGAGAAGACTTTTATGTTCTTGTGGCATAAATCAGAGACACTATAGATCAGTAACTTCAGAACCTACCTCACTTTCAGAACCTACCACCCTTTCAGTAGCTTCTGAAGTTACTGATCTACAGTCTCTGATTTTATGCCTCAAGGGCATAAAAGTATTCTCTCCTTCAAGGTGTATTTGGGTGATGTTGGTTTTCAACAGATCTTTTCTCTTTCAGAACTTCCCTTCACTCCCATACTCTGAGTTCTTGGTGCCTCCACTCCGCACACATGTGCAGGTTCTGCGTGAGAGACTGACTTGGTCCTAGTGGGCTTCCTCTCTGCCAACATGTAGGTTTCAGTCACACCTGGTCTGTCAGTGAACACTTATCTCTTAGTTTTTCTTTTGGTATAATTTATTGACATGTATGCTTTAAAATTCTGATATCCATTTGTCTCTTTTCCTCTTATTCTTTTGGGTATATTTCTTTCTATAATCTAGTTCAGGAATTTTAGTGTTTTAATGTGCGTTGTTTTAGGTAGGAAGCTGATATCATCATCTGTTTTTAGCCGAAGTCCAGAAGCTGTATTTTGAATGGAAGACAATTTCAATAAAATAAAATATAAAGAGTGTGAAGGTGGCCAACAATGAAAGAAATGGCCTACGGTAGGATGATGTAACAGAAACAGGATTGTGATGGTGTCATGAATAAGGACAATTGATGGGCTTATGATATTACTGGTGTCCTAGATAAGTAACATTACTACACTAACTGGACTTGTAAGTACAGTTTGTCCAAGCTGAAGTTCTAACACCAAAAACTTGGTAGATAATTTTGGTAGATTTCAATATTTAAACAATATTCAAATATTACACTACTGAGAACAATCTAAAATATTTTTATAATAACTCTCCTTGGAGAAAAATGGTTAAAGAATACTTATGCTTAGGATGTTACAAATAAAATGATCTAGAATAGCCTTGAAAAGCTAGTACTTAGGGCTTTTTTTTTTTTTGAGACAGAGTTTTGTTCTTGTTGCCCAAGCCAGAGTGCAGTGGTGCAATCTCAGCTCACTGCAGCCTCTGCCACCTAGATTCAAGTGATTATTCTGTCTTAGCCTCCCAAGTAGCTTGGATTATAGGCACCTGCTACCACATCCAGCTAATTTTTGTATTTTTAGTAGAGATGGGATTTCACCACGTTGGTCAGGCTGGTCTGGAACTCCTGACCTCAAATGATCAGCCTGCCTTGGCCTCCCAAAGTGCTGGGATTAGAGGCATGAGCTGCTGCACCCAGCCAGGTCTTTATAGTCTCATTATTGAAAAGGAATATACTAGGACATCAGTATTAATGTTATAACTCTAATTTTCCATGTGAACAAATTACAGTTATAACATATAGCAAATCATCACCAGCGTGGATTAATTCAACAGCCTCTGAAATGGACTTTGAATCCAATCTTATCCATTTTAAGTAATCCTGCATACTATAGCAAGAATATTTTCATAAAGCAGTGGTTTACAAACATTTAGAAAAATATATGAGCAAGCATTCCCAATAAATAGGAGTGTTCAGCCTGGCCAACATGGTGAAACCACGTCTCTACTAAAA
This sequence comes from Leontopithecus rosalia, assembly GCA_028533165.1. NCBI lineage: Eukaryota > Metazoa > Chordata > Mammalia > Primates > Cebidae > Leontopithecus > Leontopithecus rosalia. The sequence continues at coordinate 140,687,211 of CM052648.1, forward strand.
ATATATGCTTAGCTTTTGCCATTTTAAAATTAACAGTTTCTGAATGAAAGGCCCAACATTTTCTTTCACGTTGGGCCTTGAAAATTATGTAACAACTTCTGTTTTTACTTCATGTGGCTGCTGTAAGAACTAAAAGAAGCAGCAAATGTTTAGTGTCACCAGTGTCCTATAGATAGTAATCCTTCAAAAAATGTCAGCTGCCAGCCTTATTACTATACTTAGTTATTATTATTGTTGTTGCTAGCATTATTAATCACACCACTTTAGTCAATATCACTCAGTTATGCTATGCTCATTATTTACTCTTTCTTTATTGCAGAAGCATTATATTTTATTATATATTAGAACTGTGCTAGGAAATTTATTAAAATTACCTACTTATCTGTATTTTCTATTAGACCATAACATTCTTGAATAAAAGGAGCTTATCATGTTCGTTTTAATAACCTCATGCTTACCAAATATAGTTTCTCCATAATTATAATTATTTGTTAGAAAAACAAGTGTCTGCATATTTTTGAAAGCACATTATAAGCTATAATACCATATAAAATTACCACTACTTTTATTATTCACTTATTTTAATGAATACTTATTCAGTGACTTACTATTTAGCTTGCACTTTGGTTTTGCCCATCTATCCTCCCTACTGGTAAATATTGCTAAAAGCATGGTCCTTTTAAATATTGTAAGGCATCATATATGCTACATCCATTAGGACCTAGGCAAACTTCTCAAAGTTTTAACACTTAAAATTTTCAGGTTATAATGCAATAGGTCATTGAGGCAATTGTATTATATTACAAAAATGAAATCCCTTAATTATACCACTAGAAACACATGATTTTTACTAATAACATGATGTCATTATGTCCAATGATACATAGAACTTAAGTAATTATAAAACTTCAGACTTCTTCTGCCAGGATATGCAAATATCAAATTACACCTGTGTTCAGTCTTTTAAGAAGATGGCTTCTGTCATAGCAAAGAAAGAATAAAGGCTATTTTGCTTTAAAAGCATTTTCTATTTGGAAGCTCAACATTTACCTTCAAATATCTCCATTTTTTAAAAAAAGGTCCGATTAAATTGGGAGTTCTACTGAAACTCAGACTTTTAGATGTATCAAGAAATTATCACCAAGAAATCTGAATTTTTACCTTCAATTTTTAGACTCTGTATGTTCAACAGTTCATATAATTCTTACACGTTTTTAAGGTGTTTTAATTCTCTGCCGTGGGTAAAAGATTGCAGCTGAATTACGTAGACATTACCATTTAAGAGATTGTAGTTTTCTAGAATACATTAATTAGATGTTGCTGCACAGGAATTGTTCTACCTGAAACTTTGTTTCTTTCTTTTTCTCTTTTTTCACAATTATACCATGGGGTATTTAAAGTTTTTGCCTTGGCAGTGAAACATAGCTGGGATTGAATTCTGAATTAACAATTTACAAGCTATACTGGCTTAGGCAAGTTATGGAACCACTCTGAGCCTTCATGTTTTTTTCCTGTAAAACAGACTAATAATACCCGTAGCACAAAGTTGTGGAGATTAAATGAGATGAGGTATGTAAAAAGTGCTGAACACAGTTCCTACCAAGCTTAATGTTTTATTATTGATAGAATTGTTATTTAAATTCCAATTCTGTGAGAAAGGCAGTAAAAGTTTTGAAGCTAGGAAAACAAATGCAGAGCTTGCAAAGAATGTAAACACTGGTTTGAATCAAGATAACAAATTTAGAGAGAAGAGAATTAGAGCTTTACTGCTGATGTGCTGGCATTACCTGGCATGTTGACATAAGATAAATAACAACAGCAACAACAACAGTAATAATAATAGCTACCATTTACTAATGTCACATGGTGTGTCTGCTGTTTTATATTAATTGTTAGGTAATCTTCAAAACACCTTATTATGCAGCATGTATGTGTGGATAAAGAGAGGGAATTCTGGCTAGGCACAGTGGCCTCTAATTCCAGCATCATTTTGGGTGGCAGAGGCAGACAGATCATGAAGTCAGGAGTTCGAGACCAGCCTGACCAACATGGTGAAACCCTGTCTCTACTAAAAATACAAAAATTAGCCAGATGTGGTGGTGCATGCCTGTAATTCCAGTTATTCAAGAGGCTGAGGCAGGAGAATCGCGTGAACCTAGGAGGCAGAGGTTACAATGAACTGAGATCACACCACTGCACTCCATCATGAGTGACAGAGTGAGACTCCACCTCAAACAAAAAAAAAGAAAGAGAATTTTAAAATCATTCAAACTTTAAAAGGCCATTTTTGAGAAATTCCAGAATGAATGAAAATTGTAGTCAAATTCCTAATCAAGTGAAAGTGGGTTGAAACCTAAATGAAGCATGGTACATCTGTGATTATAATTTATTTGGCAATCAGTGCAGGGGGTGGATTTAGAAAGAAAATCTATTTTATCTGTCTGGGTTTATAATATGAAGATGCTAACCTTGTGTTATAAATAATAAATGGTTAAGAAAAATACAGTAAATGAGAACAAGTTAAATTCTTATTAATTTTAACATTTAATTATTAAAGTCAATAAAGATTTTTTCTAATTTATGATAAAAAAACTGAAAACCACAAAATTCTTAAAACAGGTACAAATAAATATAATTATTTTAAATGTATTGACTATGTGTTTGAAGAATACATCTTGTGTTTTTGTGTGCCAGGTCCTGTATGTAGAGGCAGATCCTTTACTTTGGTTAAAGACACCTATACTGGTCAGCATTGACATCTGTTGTCAGCAGTGTATTCTAAGTGCATTAGTATGTATGTATATGCATACATGTATGTAAAAGGCCATTTAATTTGAAATGCATTTAAGTAATTTATTCAAAATTTACTTTTATAATAATGTAAGTTTCCCCATTTTCTCCTCATTTTTAGATGTCTAAACCCCAATTTTAAATTTAGACAAGGAACAGGAGTTGCTGAATTTCTGTTTCATGGAGAAAACATGAAAGCTCAGAGTGGTTCAAATCAGCAATTCTGGACTCTTCATAGACTTCCATTTTGTATATAAATGCTTACTCAGATTTTTTTTTATAACAATGAAGTTTATTTCCTTGTGAAGAAAAGTGGCTGCAAGTATGAGGTTTTTAAGGAACATCATGAGTATCTCTGTAAAGGCTAAGCCCTGTACCATGTTGTAGAAAAATCTATGAATGCACCTTTTAGTAGTGCTGGTTGAAAATTTGTAAATGTCTTATTTTTAAAGTTACTTCTCTTTTCAGTTACTATTTCAAACAGAATTACAAAATACTTTCATTACTATACAGCTTGAACAATGCTAAACATACCTTAGAAGAAATATTCTATTTTGTCTGACCATGTGGGTAATAAAGAAATAACTGTTACAGCTAATCTTAGGGATAGATAAAAATTCTTGTAATTCATTTTTTTCCTGAAGCAAATGTCTAATTGGTGAAAAGTACTTGTGATAGCTTTTCACCTATAAAGAATAATAACTTTCCGTAGTGACGTATTTTCAAACTCTTCCAAAGATCACAGTAATATAAAAGAGGAGTGATTGAAGTCAGTAAGTTAATTTATTTCTAGAAAAGGTTTTATTAAAAGTTAACTATGCCATTTTCTAAAATAATAATTTAGCTTTGAAAGTACTTATTTTGACTTATATAAAATGTCCAGATTTCTAAATTTTATGAGCCATTTTTAATTCTTAATCAAGCAAATATTAGGTGGAAGACTTTACCTTGGGTGTTAAATCTATAAAGCTGAATAAGACATTGCTGTCCTCATTGGGCTTATATTTAAGGGGTAAAACTGCAGGCATAAAAGATAGCTCAAGTATAATATGATAAGCCTTAACAAATACATTGATTTTATGTAAATGGCACCAAGAAGAAACTAGGTTGTTAATATTTTGCTCTATTAGCTAAGCCATGTAGGTGGCCACAGAAATATCAAGTAAATGTAAAATGTAAGGTGAAGAGGACTTTTCCGACAAGTTGAATTACTCGTGAAGAGGCAGTCCCTCCAACTATCAGATATGACTGCAGAAGATTATTGCAAGCAAACAAATCAATAGCCACTTCAAAGGGAATATAATATCTGATCTGTGCTTAGAAGTCATCTGTAGCTTTCAATTGAACTTGTTTCTCACTGAACGAATTTTCGTTGGAATCTATAGTTTCTTTCAGTATTGTTAAGATCCATACAACATTGGCATGAAATTGCACCTACCACATAGTTCTCCAAACAAATGTTTGCTAATAGCACTCCCCTTATTACAATAGAACACATCATTTTGAGTAAATATTCTCCAAAAATATTTTGTGGGATTATATGTTAAATCTAACTATATGCCCCAATATATTTTTGACAAATTATCATGGATAGTTGGAGGAGAAAAAAGGGCGTGTATTTATTTCATTATATTACATAAAGAAGTTTAGTTAAAATATTAAGGGAAAACATTTTTGAAAGTTGTTTTGTTTGTTTCTTTTGATACAGGGTCTCACTACATTTCCCAGATGAAACTCAAACTCCAGGCCTCAAACTATCCTCCTGGAACATCCTCTTAGGTAGCTGGGATTGCTCCATATCTATCCTAAAATAAATGTTTAATAGAAGCAAAGTACAAAGGGCAAAATTATCTCCTCAGCATGCTCACTAGGAAACTATCTTTGCTAACATGGTAGAAATGTACATATTCAACTACAAGTTTGTTTACTGATTTTATTTATTTATTTATTTATTTTTAAGATGCAGTTTCACTCTTGTTACCCAGGCTGGAGTGCGTGATCTCGGCTCACCGCAACCTCCGCCTCCTGGGTTCAGGCAATTCTCCTGCCTCAGCCTCCTGAGTAGCTGGGATTACAGGCACGTGCCACCATGCCCAGCAAAGTTTTTGTATTTTTAGTAGAGACGGGGTTTCACCATATTGACCAGGATGGTCTCGATCTCTTGACCTCGTGATCCACCCGCCTCGGCCTCCCAAAGTGCTGGGATTACAGGCTTGAGCCACCGCGCCCGGCCTTATTTACTGATTTTAAAGGGAACTTGTAAGAAAAAACAAGGAGAAACCCGCTATGAGGAAACATTAATTGGTAACTAATAATCTTAAAAATTAGAAATCATGCTTACTCATGCTCAAAGGAGCCATATAAGAATAACAGAATTCTAATTGTCTTCCTATATAATAATTGTATTTTAGTCACAATGTATTACTAATTGCATTTCCCACAAGGCAGAATACTAAATATTCCTTTTTCCATAGAACATTAGAAGTAGAATTTTTTTTAAATAATCTTTTTGTCTTGGTTTTAATAATTTCGGATAAATCGTGGATTAAAGGCTTTCAACATGTTTCAACTACCTGGAAACAGCAAGATAGTACATAAAGATTAACTCTGTGGGCTTTAATTCAAGAAAATTGTGAATATGCTAGAATCATGAAAGACATCCCCTATCTCAGAGATGATAATGTTAGCAAATGGCCCCTGTGATGGTGTTGGCTGATAAAAAGATCCTGGGGCAGATAGGCCATCTCTGCTTCTTGTCCAGGCAGATCCCCAGGCATTCGGAATACCCACTTATCTGGTTCAGCAGCCTGAGCTGCCACATTCTTCCTGGCCGTAAATCCTGGTTGGGCAAGGCCTTCTCTGCTCTAAGCAGGCAGATCTCCAGGCATCTGGAGTGCCCTCGCTCTGAATTAGAAGTTTGGGCCATCTCCCTTTCCTGTGCAGAGAACTTGGAGCTGAGGTGGTTTTTCAGCTCCATTCCTAGGCACACCTTTGGGCACTTGGTGGTTGCTGACTGGGTTTCTCCATTGGCACTACTGCTTGTGCCTGCCACGGAGGGACTTGTAAGTGAAATGACCTGCCCTGGCCCCTCGGAGCTGAGTAGAGCACTCAGACCACTATATATTCCACGAATCAGCTCATTACCTGAGGCAACAGAAAGTTCTGCCAGTAAACAAGATTCATGTTATACACTCAGTTACATTGGCCTCAGCTGTCTCTTACCTATAAGGTCTATCCTTGCACATCCCAATATAAAACCTGCCAAAAGAAGTGTATAGAGCTATAGAAGCAAAGCTAAAAGACCTTACCCAGCATTTTCTAGAGTTGTACCTGCTTGGGATTGGGAAAAATGGAAAGGGGAAAAAGTAATATTCAGAGAAAGAAAGAAATGTTAAAAACTCTACCTGCATGAAAATAACTTCAAAAATTAGAAACGCCAATGTTTCCAGATGAGAAGGAACCAGTGATGAGAATTTTTGCACCATGAAAAATCTGAGTGCAGTAATACCACTAAAGGATTGCATTAGCTCTCCAGCAATGATCCCTAAGAAAAACTCAGGGCGAGGTGCAATGGCTCAATCTTGTAATTCCAGCACTTTGGGAGACTGAGGCGGGCAGATCAGGAGGCAGTCAGGAATTTGAAACCAGCCTGGCCAACATGCTGAAACCCCGTCTCTACTAAAAACACAAAAATTAACCGAGCATGGTGGCACACACCTGTAGTCCCAGCTACTCAGGAGGCTGAGGCAGAAGAATTGCTTCCCAGGAGGTGGAGGTTGCAATGAGTCAAAATCATGCCACTGCTCTCCAGCCTGGGTGACAGAGTAAGATGCTATCTCAAAAAAAAAAAAATAGAAACTCAGAAATGAAATATAAAGAATTAGAAGCATAGATGGCAAGGAAGCTCAATTAACAGACACTTCTCCAAAAAAATATACATGTAGTCAACAAACATATGAAAATAAACTTCAACATCTCTGCTTGTTAGAGAAATGCAAATCAAAACCTCAATGAGATGCCATCCCATGCCAGTCAGAAGGGCAATTATTAAAAAGTCAAGAATGAACAGTTGCTGGCAAGATTGCAGAAAAATAGAAACACTTTTACGCTGTTCGTGGGCATGTAAATTAGTTCAACCATTGTGGAAGACAGTGTAGCAAATCCCCCAAAGACTTAGAACCAAAAATACCATTTGACCCAACAATCCTATTACTGGGTATATACCTAAAGCGATATAAATCATTCTATTATAAAGATACATGCATGCATATGTTTATTGCAGCACTATTCACAATAGCAAAGATATGGAATCAACCCAAATGCCCGTCAATGATAGACTGCATAAAGAAACTGTGGTACACAAACAACGTGGAATACTATGCAGCCATAAAAAGCATGAGATCATGTCATTTGCAAGGACATGGTTGAAGCTGTAAGCCATTATTTTCAGCAAACTAACATAGTAACAGAAAGCCGAATACCACATGTTCTCACTTCTAAGTGGGAGTTGAACAATGAGAACACATGGACACAGGGAGAAGAACAACACTTACTCAGGCCTGTCGGGAAGGCTGGGAGTGAGAACATCAGGAAAAAGGCTAATGCATGCCGGGTTTAGTACCTAGATGATGGGCTGATCAGTGCAGCAAACCATAATGGCACAAGTTTAATTATGTTAACAAACCTGCACATCATGTATCAGTACCCTGTAACTTTAAAGCAAATAAAAATAAAATAAAATAATTATTAAAAAAATATAAACCACATGCAGGTCATAAAGCAAATCTCAATACATTCAATACAATCAAAATCATGCCAACCATACTCCCAGACCACAATGGAATAAAAACAGAAATCAATACCAAGAAGATCTCTCTGAACCGCAAATTTACGTATAAATTAAACAGCTTGCTCCTGAATGACTCTGGGGTAAACAACAAAACTTTTTAAGTTTTTTAAAATTTTTAAATTCAGAAATTTTTTAAAATTCTTGGAAATAAATGAAAACAGAGACACAACATGTCAAAATTTCTGGGATGCAGCAAAAGCAGTGTTAAGAGGAAAGTTTACAGCACTAAGTGCCTTCCTTATAAAGTTAGAAAGATCTCAAATTAATATTCTAATAACAGCCAGAGGAACTAGAAAAATAAGAACAAACTAAGGCTAAAAGTGAGCAGACAGAAAGAAAAGGCAGCTATACACACAAAGTGGAACTGAAGAAAATTGAGACCCAGAAATTTATACAAAGAACAACAAAACCAAATTTTGAGTCTTTGAAAGGATAACCAAGATCAATAGAACATTAGCTAGATTAGCAAAGATAAAAGAGAAGATCCAAGTAACACATCGGAAATGACAAAGGTCACATCACAACTGATTCCACAGCAATGCAAAAGATCCTCAGACACTATTATGAACACCATTATGCACAAAAACTAGAAAATCTAGTGGAAATTTATAAATTGTTAGAAACATAATGTCTCCTGAGATTGACTCCAGAAGAAAATGAAGCACTGAATAAGTCAATATGAAGTTTCAAAATTGAATCCGTAATAAAAAAATCACCACCAACAAAAAAAACCAAACATGATGGATTCACTGCTGAATTCTACCAGATGTAAAATGAAGACCTAGTGCCAATTCTACTGAAATTATTCTAAACAAATGAGGAGGAGGGACTCCTCTTTAACTCATTTTATAAAGCCAGCATCACCCTGATACAAAACTTGGCAAAGAAAAAAAAAATAGAAAACTACAGGCCAGGATCCCTGATCCCTGATAAGCATAGATGTAAAAATCTTTAACAAAATTCTAGCAAACTGAATTTAACAAAACATCAAAAATTAAATCACCATGCTCACATAGGCTTCATTCTTGGAATTCAAGTTTGGTTCAACATATGCAAATCGATAAATGTGATTCACCACATGAATAGAATCAAAAGCAAAAACCATATGTTTATCTCAATAGAAGCAGAAAAAGTTTTCAATAAGATCCAACGTTTCTTCATGATAGAAACCCTCATTGGACAAACATACCTCGAAGAATCATCTGTGTTAAACTCACAGCAAACATTATACTGAATTATCAACAACGAGGAGCATTCCCCTTGAGATCTAGAACAAGACAAGGATACCTATTCTCACTATTACTACACAACATAACACTGGAAGTGATAGCCAGAGTAATTAGGCAAGAGAAAGAACTAAAAGGAATGCAGATAGGAAAATAAGAAATCAAATTATCTCTCTTCAATGGCAATAAGATTCTATATTTAGAACACCTTAAGGACTATGCCAAAAAGCTATTAGAACTGATAATTTTAGCAAGGTTTCAGGACACAAAATAAATGTACAGAAATCAGTAGCATTTCTACACACCAACAGCTTTCAAACTGAGAGCAAAATAAAGAATGTATCTCCATTTACAATAGCCATATAGGTCCTGTGTGATTTATGCTTTAATGAAGTTCTATTTTGATGTGTTTCCAGGATTTGCTTCAAGATTTAGAGCTCCTTTTAGCAGTTTTTGTTGTGGTGACTTGGTAATGGCAAATTCTCTCAGCATTTGTTTGTCTGAAAATGACTGTATCTTTTCTTTATAATGATGCTTAGTTTCATTGGATACAAAATTCATAGTTGATAATTGTTTTGTTTGAGGAGGCTAAAGATAGGGCCCCAATTCCTTCTCGCTTGTAGGGTTTCTGCTGAGAAACGTGTTGTTAATCTGACAGTTTTTCCTTTATAGTTTACCTGGTGCTTCTGTCTCACAGCTCTTAAGATTTTTTCCTTCATCTTAACCTTGGATAACCTAATAACAATGTGCCTAGGCAAAGACCTTTTGTGATGCATTTCCCAGATGTTCCTTGTGCTTCTTGTATTTGGATATCTAAGCCTCTAGTAAGGTTGGGGAAGTTTTCCTAGGTTATTTCCCCAAATATGTTTTCCAAGCTTTTAGAATTCTCTTCTTCCTCAGGAACACTGATTATTCTTAGGTCTAGTAATTTAACATAATCCCAGACTTCTTAGAGGCTTTGTTCATGTTTTTCTTATTCCTTTTACTTTATCTTTGTTGAATTGAATTAATTCAAAGACCTTGTCTTCAAGCTCTAAATTTCTAAAGTTGTGTACCTAGGAGGATTACGGCTGTTTCTGCTGAGTCATCAGGTTGTCAGGGAAGTAGGGTAAACCTGGCAGTCACAGGCCTCACTCAGCTCCAAATAAACCAAAGGCCCAGTCTCACTTCTACCATGTCAACCCCCACAATAATCCTGAGTCTTTTTCTCGGTGGAGGGCGAGGCAGACTTGAAAACCGACCCAAGGTTGCCCACCTCCTAGCTGCAAAAGAAAAAGTCTTGGTTCTTCCCCTGCCTGTGGAGTCTCCACACTAAATATGTGCCCTCACCTATGTTCTGCCCAGGAGGTTTCTCACCCTGTTCAAATTGTCACAAAGTTCAGCTACAGATTTCCTTTTCCCTGTGGAATTTTACTCCATGCTCCTATGGCCACCATCCTGATGAATCCCTGTGGTGCCAGGAAGGAATGGGCTGCTTGGGGACCCAGTGAGTTCCCACGCCTTTCTGCAGCTTCCTCTACCCCTGCATTATGCATGGATCTCTAAATTGACTCCACTCCAGTAAAGTCATTAAGTTCTCCCCCAAACAGACCTTCAGGTTCACCAGTGCTGTTGTGTGTTAGGGAGAGGAGAGTCTCCCTTTCCCACTTCCACAGCTGGGGTACTCACAGTTTTTGGGGTTTCAGCCAGGCCCTGAAGGAGCAATCCACTTCCTTCAGATGGTTTGTGGGTCCTCTAGGTATTGCTAGTTTGTTCTTGCCTTATTCAGTAATTTCTGTACTAGGCATTAACAACAGTTACAAAATGAATTATTTTACTCTTCAGCAGCATTTACCTATTATCAGAGCTTAACTTTGGACTAGATATGGTAAATTAATCAATGAAAAATGAGACTTTCTGTTTTTGTAAGCTTCATTATGATGATAGATGTAAAAATAAATTTAATAAAATTTAAGACTCAAAGGAGGATCACAAAGAATTACTGAAATAATACTCTTCTTTAATTAGTTAAAAATAATACCATGGAAGGGTAATGGTGTTATGGCCTAAATCTGATCATTTCCTTATACTTTTCATAATAAGTCCTGCTTGCATTAGGCATTTGTATTCTCTTTTGCCATTCACAACTTTTTGAAAGTGAAGGAAAGTCATTTTAAAACACCTTTATTTCAAAAATTTAGCATCGTATGTACTTTTCCAATAAGCTTATCCACCATTTGGTGGCTAATTTCAGCTAATTGAAATTATACAGCCTAAGGAGTTCAGTTTACTGATATGTACTTTGTATGTACTCTGCAAATTTTGTAAATGGACACAAATGCAAAAGATTTGATTACATTTATGAGCACTAAAAATATAATAAGGCTATAATTAAGTAATTACCAAAAAAATTAACTTATTAGTAGATCATATTTAAAACTTCAGACAAGAAAAATCTGGGTATATCATCACAAAAGACCAAAAAGAATGAACATATTTTCTGTATACTGATACATTTAGAAATGGGTTATTTATAAACTCTCTAGTAATGCAAAATTTTATTGTTATGTCTACATGTTCCATTTCCGTACTTTTCTCCTACTTTCCCACTTCTATTTACTCGACAGATATCTGTCTTTCTAAAATAAATTTTGGCAAAGTCCAATTCTAAACCCAAAGTCTCTTTCTCTTAAAAAAGAAATTCTGAAGAATATACTTTCAAGTAGATTTTATTTATTTTGGAATTTCTACCTGAATATTATTAATTTTGACTTCTTTCTTCTAAGATCGCCTTAGTCATCCAGTGAAAATATCTGGCTGATGCTTCAATAAATGCACAAAAAGTGTTCACTGTTACTTTGATCTGCAGGCAAAGAATTGTAACACCCTGGGACACATGGGTGATAGCCTTCCTTATGTAATTCTGTTGAACTACATCAAAGTGCCATTCAATTTGGACTGCTTCAGTAGCAGAGAAATGTAGATAGATTAAAAGTTCAGAGAAAAAAAAGCCCATAATGACAATGATAATCAAGTGGCATGACAAGTAAAGATTAAAAAGCAGTAGAAAGGGATGCCTAGGCAGGGGGATCCCCTGAGGTCAGGAGTTTGAAACCAGCCTGGCTGACTTGGTGAAACCATGTATCTACTAAAAATACAAAAAATTAACTGGGTTTGAGAGTGGTTGCCTATAATCCCAGCTACTTGGGAGGATGAGTCTGGAGAATCACTTGAACCAGGAGGCAGAGTTTGCAGTGAGCTGATATCGTGCCATTGCACTCTAGCCTGGGCAACCAGAGTGAAATTCTGTCTCAAAAATTAAATAAATAAATAAATATAATAAAAAGGAGTGGACAATAAACAAGGTTGAATCACATGGTCCAGTGAAAACCAAGAAGTTAAATGACCATATTCAGAAATTTAATTTAAATACTATGAAAGGGGAAAAAATGGATAACTTGGTGTGATGATTAACACTGAGCGTCAACTTGATTGGATTGAAGGATTCCAAATATTGTTGCTGTGTGTGTCTGTGAAGGTGTTGCCAATGGAGATTAACATTTGAGTCAGCAGACAGAGAAAGGCAGATCCACCCTCTATCTGGGTGGGGACAATCTCATCAGCTGCCATCAAGGCCAGAATAAAAGCTGGCAGAGGCATATGGAAGGACTAGACTGGCTTAGTGTCCCAGCTTACATCTTTCTCCTGTGCTGTATGCTTCCTGCCCTTGAACGTCAGACTGTAAGTTCTTCAGCTTTAGGACTTGGACTGGCTTCCTTGATCCTCAGCTTGCAGACCGCCTGTTGTGGGGCCTCACCTTGTGACTGTGTGAGTTAATACTCCTTAATAAACTCCCCTTTATATATACATCTATCCTATTGGTTCCCTTTAGAAAATCCTAACACACTTGGTATTAAAATATGTAGCATCTTATAATACTATATTATTTAATATTTTGAAAATCAAAGAAATAGTCAAAATTTTAGTAAGTGATTTTGGATTTTAATAGTTCTGAGAAGGTAAGAGCCTCAGAATTACAAAAAGTATATTCAAAAGAAAATGCACACCTTTTAATTGACCATCAAATATTCATACAAGAAAGGTTTATTATTTTGCAATGCAGTCTACAATGAATAATTACTCCAAACTGATTTTTAACCATAAAAGTAAGTGATAGAGGTTAAATGATTTATGTAAAGATAGCAAGTCTAATAAAACAGGAATACCTACAATAATTCTCCTATGTGCCGGACATTGTATTAAAAAAATTGTATATCTGGAGTCACCACTCTGAAAAAAGTATTAGTCTTATTCTCATTCTATTGTTGGGTAAATGGAGCAAATAAGAGGAAAGATAACATGCCAAAGTTAATGCTAACTAATAAATACACTCAGCCACTGTAGGCTCTAATGTTTATACTTGTATCCAGCAACTCTGTTGCCTCTATGGAGACCAGTAGAGTTGTAGCTCGGTATCCACAGAGGATTGATTCCAGGACTTCATCCCCTTCTCACAGTCAGAAATCTGTGTATAACTTTTTACTCCCCCAAAACTTAACTTTTGACTGGAAGTCTTGCTGATAATATAAATGTCTTACAATAAAGCAAGTTAGAGAAAAGAAAAAGGTATTAAGAAAATTATAGATAAGAAAAAATATGTATTTGCTACTCATTAAGTGAAAATAGATCATCACGAAGTTCTTCATTCTTGTCTTCACAATAAATGTGCTGAGGAGGAGGAAGAAGAAGAGGTGTTGGACTTGTTGTCTCAGGGTTGGCAGAGAAGGAAGAGAGGCAGAGGGGGAGGGGGAGGGGAAGCAGGAGAGGAAGTGATATTCAATGTAAGTTTTATTTTTTAAAAATCTGTGTATGCGTGGACTGACCCAGTTCAAACCTGTGTTGTTCAAGGGTCAACTGTATTTGCACATACTTTTGCAAATCTTCATGAATAATTTAAATAGACTAGATTACTTATACTACTTAAAACAATGTAAATGCTATATAAAAGCTATTATACTGTATTTTAAAAATATTATTACTCTTGTATTCTTATTTATTTATTTATTTATTTATTTATTTTTATTGTGTTTTAGGTTTTGGGGTACATGTGCAGAACATGTAAGCGTTGCATAGGTACACACGTGATATTCTTATTTTTATTGCATTTATTTTTCAAATATTTCTGATTTTTGGTTGGTTAAATCTACGGATGTGGAATGGGTGGCTATGAAATTATGAAAGTTCAACAGTGCTTATCAAAATACGTGACATTTACAGGCTTCTTTTAGCTGACTCACTTCAACAAAAGTATTCTCACATCTGAATATCAAGGTAACGGGATGCTGTAGGTCTTTGCCATCCAATGTGCTGGACAATAGAAATGTAGTTATCAGCCCTGGGAAATATTTATTCCAAATGAAGATGTAGTCTAAAATACACCATGGATTTGAAAGACATAGAACGACAACAACAACAACAACAACAACAACAAATCTTAGCGTTTTTACATCAATTATATTTTGAAAAGAAAATTTTTGTGTACATTGAGTTAAATGAATTATATTGTTAAAATTAATTGCACACGTTGACTTACCTTTGTGACTAACATTATATTTCCATTGGCCAGTATTCTTTAGGTGAATCCAATGGTCTTTCTATTTCAAGTATCTACAGTCCTGTGGAAATACTATAAAATGTAGGTTTTTAAAACTTTGTAAAACAGAATTTTAGTTACTATGACTGATTCTGTTGATAAGACTGAAACAATTATCAGTTATTAATAAATAAGCTTTTTATTCCAATTACCATTGCATTTGTTTTGTTAGTGTTCAGTACATCTTTAATCAAAGTAACATAAATTTGCTTTTAAAGTTTAAGTTATTTGAAATAGAGTTTTTTCTTTGGAGATGAAGTCTTGCTCTGTCACTAGGCTTGAGTCAGTGGCATGATCTCGTCTTACTGCAACCTCCACCTCCTGGGTTCAAGAGATTCTCCTGCCTCACTCTCCTGAGTAGCTGGGACTACAGGCACATGCCACCACGACCAGCTAATTTTTGTATTTTTAGTAGAGATGAGGATTCACCATGTTGGCTAGGACTGTCTTGATCTCTAGACCTTGTGATCCACCTGCCTCAGACTCCCAAAGTGCTGGTATTACAGGCGTGAGCCACCGCACCTGGTGTATTAGAAATAAATTTTATATTCCAGTATGTAATAACAAAAGGTTTTTTTCTTAGACTATTTCTTCCTAGCAATTTAACGAAAATGCAAAATGAGTATAATCCAAGATAGCAGCTTAGAAATAAAGCCAAGAGCACAACAGAACCTAGTTGAGATCTTCATGTGGCCTTGGCTTTCTTCCATCTTTTGTGGTATTCACATTTGCAATAGAAAAATGGTGAAAATGTTGACTGTGCAATATTTCAATATAGCAATTTTATTTTGCAATGGCCAACTTGTGAAATACCAAAGAATAAAAGGAAATTAAAGTTGTCATCCTAAAAGCCATATCTAAACTTCACTTAACTCCAGAAAATTGAAGGCTGAGTTGAATTTGTCTGTAATTCTTAGTGAATTTGAAATATTAAGGTACTGAATTTCAAATGTGGCCTGCTTTGTTTTTATTTCACGTGTTATTTTAGTTAGCTTAATTCTAAAAATGTCTTCTAATGTACCTTTAAAACAGCCCAGAATGAGTTTTATATATTATGTTCATGTTTACAAATAAATTTAAACTTAAATTGGTATTTATGAGCCTTGAGCAATGTAATAATTGAGTTACTGTTAAATTTTTTGTCATAATTTTCTATTAACTATTTTTGCATAGCATAGCTATTTTAATCATGAGAATTAAAACAATTATTTTTATTACAATATTAAAAGAAAATAGGAACCCCAATTTTTTATTACAATATTTAAAGAAAATAGGAACCCAAGTTTAAGCATAATAAAAAATGAATACCATTAATAAATTATGTACTGTGTTCTCTTTTTACTCATTTCATATATTAAATCAAAATTTATTCATGTCAGGCTGTTCACCTTACAAAAGAAAATAAATCAGACAGCATCAAAGTGACATAACATTTTGATGAATACGACAGATGACATCTGATTCATCGTAGCTTATATCTAACAAGGGCACCCTACCTGTCAGTTATCCTTCATTCATGAAATATTATAATTTTTTAGTTATGAGATGAAAAATAAAAAAGGAATATTTATTTCTTAGAAAAATAATGCTAAAGTTTTTATTTATAGTGAGCTAGATTTAAATTCAGGCTACACTTGACATATGTAGTTTACTAGTTTGCTCAGACAAGTTAACAGTGCACTATCAACAATATTTTGGGTTTATTCTCAGAGATAAAATTACATATATCTTTGTTAAACATTGAACCAAGAAAATTGGAAGTAACCTATAGATCCATATTGCTATATATCCCAGAATATCTGGATGCTAGTGTGTTTAAAGCTCTTTTGGAGTAAAAAAAAAAGAACTGAAATCAATAATAAATTTCTAATATTATAAATTAAAAATTACCTTTAAAAATTTTTAAATTCTAGGGTTTAACCTTAAATAAGTTTTAATAAACAGGATGGTCTCGATCTCCTGACCTTGTGATCCTCCCGCCTCAGCCTCCCAAAGTGCTGGGATTACAGGCATGAGCCACCTCACCTGGCCTTTTACCCTTTTATTAAGATATTTACCACTGTATATTTTAGGAATAGGCATACTTTTTTCCAAGTAAGATATGAAAGGCGATAGATGCCTCTTTCAAGCCAACTAATTGTGATTTGGTTATGTTGCAGTTCTTGATGGTAGTTAGGATGGCAATTAGAGGTCAGAGAAGGAAACTATGTGTATGTACAGACAACAAGGTAGGGTTTGATTAAAATACTGAGAAGCCTGGCAGATCTATGTATTTACTATTATATAAAAGTGGTCTCATTTAACAAATATTTATTAAACCTCTACAATGTTACAGAAGCATTTCTGCATGCAAAGGATGAATCAGTGAATGAAAAGGATAAAAACCTCTAAACTCATTGAGTTAGATTTATACCTTTCAATTTAATCATCAGGTAACTCTGATTTTTTCTTCATTTATTACTTTTTTCTGACAATATGGAAAATACTCATCTAGTAATTGAGATTTTTCTTAACTTTAGCAAAAATTTTACTCAGAAAAAGGGACAAAAGCAAGTCCAGATCAATCCTGTTCATGTATAGTAAGAAAACTGTAATCTTAAAAATAATTCAGATACCAAACGAGTCTAAGAGAAATTGACATGCAACTGAGATACCTAGGTTTTACTTTCGTTATCTATATAACTTTCTCATTGCTTCACCTGAAACAGTTATTGTCACGGGCATCTTATCCTGAAGATGTTTTTGCATACTTGATCATAACCACAGAAGTAATATCCAAAATTGTATTACAGCCTTACTTGCTGTGTAACAACTCACTACTAATGAGAACCAAGAAGAATGCATGTCTCATATGCAAAGTATTCCTCCTTATAGAGATGTAAGCCGTTTGCAAAGTCTGGCTTTTGTGAGAGAAGATTCTTATTTATTACCAAAGTTTTATCTGAATTCATAAGGAGAAAACAGAAATAAAATACTTCAGAAAACCACAAACAGATTTCTATGTGGCCTTTTTTCGGCAGAGTCACAAAAACAATCACATTTAATAACAATGTAGTATATTTTAACTTGACCATTTGATAATCAATTTGCTCTTAGAATCAATTATACTTACATTTAAGGTTTGTTTGATAATGCCTAGACTGCATTTTCTAAAGACATAAATAATGAGCTGAACATTCTTAAAATAGTCATGTTATAATAAATGGCTTGCTCTGGGATCTTAAAAAAAAAAATCTGAATGCTATGCCCAGATCTAGAAGACCAGGTTATGTGACATTTACATCATACTTTAGTCAAATTTAAGATTAGATAATAAATAATATTTTTCTCCATGTTTCTTTATTAATTCCCTAGTTTGAAGAGAATAAATAGGATATGTCATAGCATTTTATGGTTTCTCCTATCATATTTCACAGAAATAGCACCAAGCACAAGGTGAGTATTTTGCCTGTAGATTCAATAGAATCTATTTAAACTTCAGGAGCGGTTACTCTTTGTGTGGGAAAGTAACTGCGGTGTTGGTGGGGGTAGAGGAAATGTATATATGTACATATACATATACATATACACACACACACGCACATATATTCAGTTACTGTAAAAGATTCAAATAAGAATGCCCTTAATCTACTATAATTTTTCATTTTTCCTTTTCAGGAATAGCAGAGTAGTGACAAACAACATAATTCAATTAGCAATATGTATTTAATTGCATTATTTCTGTTAGAGATTATCTGCTAAAATACTTATAACTAGCTTTTAAAACAATTGAATCAACTATTTTTCCTTTTAAAATAATTATTATAATCATTAACAAATGTTCCATTCACTATCAAGTAGAATAGCCAACCATTACTCCAGAGGACGTTCAGTTTCAGGGTAAGATTGGCAGAAGTAGCAGTTGAGTGATAGAAACTGAATGCACACCTTAGAAAAAGCTCAAACGTTTCTGAAGCATTTTACTAAAAGAACAGAATAAAGACACTAAAAGGCTGAAAAAATGTAGCCTTTTGTTAAGCAAACACATGTATAAAAATTTCATAAATGCATGCTGGCTATATTGAAAAATACTATTTATGTGCATGTGCATGTGTTTGTGTGAGTTAAAGCAAAGCTTATGTATGTCCAAGTGCTTTTTATATATGTGAGTTTTTATCAGGTTTTCCATTTGAGTTAATATAATAGCCTCCTTGTGCCAAACAATTCTGCAAAAGAACAAGATATGAGGGCACAAAAAGGACAATAATTAAGTATTTTAAAAGTAAATATATAAACATTTGTTGAATATTTATTGCATGTGTCAGCAAACATCAATCCATACATAATGGGTAATACAATTGATATAAATGATTTAAATAAGTATTGCAAGCAATTTTTATTTTCTCAAACAAAAAAAATAAGCAAATTCTTAAAATAGCTTCTCTTTCGTATAGTAAAAATGCGGCACATCCAGAGTGTGTTCTTATAATCAGCCTTTTATATGAGCTACATATGTGAAGTAGAAATGCATATGCTCCTGAAATGGGGAATTCATCTCTAATAAAGCTCTTCATGAAAACATTTTAATGAAGTCTCATTGTATTTCCCACAAAGATAAAACACAATGAGTAAAGAGCAGTCAGTCTTTTGAGATGCAAACACATTGCACTTTATTTCCGTACAAAAACAATCATTTTAAGAAATTTAAGAATACAAGTCAGGAAACAAGCATTTGTGGGTGAAAAAGTACAAACCTCAATGCTATTGTTTTGAATGCAGACTGTCAAACTGAATCTCAAACAATGTAGTGGAGGAAATATAGATGTATACAAGGCAAGAAAACACTGACTATTTTGGGAAAAGGTTAATTGTATCTTTATGGGCAAATGAAGCTATGGTTAATTTGAGAACATACGTATTTCTCTGTAATTTAGTTTCTAAGTTCTAAACGTACAGAAACTTAAAAAAATACATCTGAAAAGCAAAAATTGTAAAGAAAGACAAAATTTTACTTTGGTCAATATCTTTGTATATGTATGTGTGACAATTAAAAATCTGTAGTAATACTTAGAAGTGAAGAAATCCTATAATTTTTCTATTCAAATTTACCCTAAGCTATTGATAAACACTTAAGAGAAAATACTATAATTTTCACTTAGTATGTAATCAGTAAATTTGTTGCATAAATGTTCCCAATAAAACAAGATTTGTCTATAATATACTAAATGCTCCAACATTGGACTTATATGAAAGGACAATTTAATTAGCCTTAATTATCAAGGACAGTGCAGTATGCCTGGCATTTGGTCATTTGCCCAGTGGTCTATTGAACTCAGGTTCATGACCTTAGTTGGGGGATTATATCATAGAACCATCTGTTTCTGATTTTGCCCAGCTTTTTCTGCCCCTTGTGCTCAGTTTGCTTTAATATTTCTGCTTGGTTTATGTACTTAAGTTCATTTTAGACAAAATTGTGAAGCAGATAATGTCTCTCCTTGGTCTCCTCGTATATCCCCTCTTAATCTTCCTGAAACCTTGTAGAAGTTCTATGACCTGTTTCACAGGTACTCATATTCTGTAAAAAGTCTTAATCCACAGCAGACTGTCTAAAACGTGGCTCATTTAACAGCTTCCTAATCTCCAAAAATGCAACTCCAGCAGTCAGCTGTTAGATTGGTGCGAAAGTAATTGGAATTTTGCCTCTCTTTACTTTTAATGGCAAAACCGCAATTACTTTTACACCAACCTAATATTAGGTCAGCATTCTTCGTCGCTAGCAACAAACACCCAACATGAGTGTTCCAAGCAAAAAGAAATTTCAGTGGAAGGATATTGACTGAGAGGTAAAATAAATCATGAGGACCTGGGAAGAGTTGGGTTCTGAGACTGAAAAAGAGGCAGCAGGGTAGCTACAGTGTCCAGGCAAAAAACTCACAACTGGAGTAAATAAGTCTAGGATAATTCTAATATAAGCACTTCATACTTTTGTCTGAAACTTGGTAGTCAGGAAGTCCTAACATAATGGGAATGGAAAATGCCATCATCAAAAACTTTCTATCTTGCCACTTTAGTTGGTAAGTTTATTTGTTTATGATAAAATATACGTCATGATAGTTATATTAAGGAAGAGAAATTTGAAATCTCATAAGGGAATTATCTATATAATTCACTGTGACAGTCTTTCTCTGAGGTTGATCTGAGATAGAATGAAGCCTGCTCCCCAGGTGTCATGTGATCAATATAACCTCCAAATAAATTTTAAGTGATTTTTTGGCTACATAACTCACATAATTCAAGTTTCCATAGTCGGTAATAGAAAACTGGGAAAAACGGGGGGAATTATTGTTGAATGCCTCTTTTGGGACAAGCCAAAAACAAAACCTGATAAAAATTGAGAATTGAGAATTTAGGGTCGGGCGTGGTGGCTCATGCCTATAATCCCAGCACTTTGGGAGGCCGAGACTGGGGGATCACAAGGTCAAGAGATCGAAACCATCCTGGTCAACAAGGTGAAACCCCGTCTCTACTAAAAATACAAAAATTAGCTGGGCATGGTGGCGCACGCCTGTAATCCCAGCTACTCAGGAGGCTGAGGCAGGAGAATTGCCTGAACCCAGGAGGCGGAGGTTGCTGTGAGCCGAGATAGTGCCATTGCACTCCAGTCTGGGTAACAATATCGAAACTCCATCTCAAAAAAAAAGAAAATAGAGAATTTACAGTAAAAAGACACACACACACACACACACACACACACACACACACACTCACAAACAAAGAACAATTGAAAAAATTGTCCTTATAGGTCCAAATCTTTGATTGACTCTTGATTCTTCAATTGAAAAATTGTCATTGAAAGTCAAATTCCTCAATTGTAATAAAACCCTGTGGGACAAATGCAAATTCTATCATTGTAGTGGTTTAATTTTGAGAAAATTTTTATTTCATGTCAATCAATAGATTTCCTTTTCTTATAAAGACACTACTCATATTGAATTAGAGCCCACTTTACTAATTTTATTTTAAAATTATTCCCTCTGTAAAGACCTTATCTCCCAATAAATCCTGAGATACTAGAACTTCAATATATGAATTTTGGTGGGGAAACAATTGAGAGCATAATATGAATATATATATTTAAATGTATTTTAAAGCAACTTATGACAATATACATATACATACATATAGGTATATATGTGGTGCATGTGTGTGCATACACAGTAACAGAAAAAGAATAGCAAGAATGCATATACAGGCATTTCTGCTGATATGTCATATACGTGTTTCTGAGAAATCATTGTCCAAAATTACATGCTAAAAGTAATGATATATATGGAAAAATTAGGGAAAGGTCCAGTCTGCTTAAATTCTGTTAAATCCTATAAATAAAGCATCAACAAAAACAATAGCACACTAATAAAGCAAATGTTAAATGTTTCCTGGCATTTTACCTAGCATTATACTGAGTAGATCCCTTACAGTCTTAAGCATTTGAAATCTTATTTCCTCCTTTGAAACAAAAATCCTAAAACACATTCACTTTTTTAAATACAGGCATACATCTTTATAATTTCTCCTTAGCATTTTTAACTTTCCCAGAGTTCTTAATATGACAGAATAGTATTTTCGAAACCTTAATACCACTCTACCACTCTCTACTTCTACAAAAGTAAAGCAGTTCTTTGTAATTTTCAACTTTTTAATCAGTTGTCCTGATATTGTTAAGCCTTTGACAACTTTGATAAACTCTGTAAAAAAGCAACCAAACAAACAAAACACTTTGTTCCTGATTTTTTTTTTTTTTTTTGGAGACGGAGTTTCACTCGTTACCCAGGCTGGAGTGCAATGGTGCGATCTTGGCTCACCGCAACCTCCGCCTCCTGGATTCAAGCAATTCTCCTGCCTCAGCCTCCTGAGTAGCTGGGATTACAGGCACGCACCACCATGCCCAGCTAATTTTTTGTATTTTTAGTAGAGACGGGGATGTGCTAGAAAATTTGGAGGCATAAGCAAATAAGACTTCTTCCGTATACAATCCTATTTCTTCCTTTTCTTAAATAGATCACTTCTCAGTTCCAACTGAAAAACAGAAACAAACAGAAAATATGTCTTATAGCAGAAAAAGAAAACTTCAAGATATTAAGAATGTTTATGAAGTAAACTTATGAGTTTTTCCCTTCAGCATTTTTTTCTAAGTTCTTTTTCTCTAAGTACATTGTTTCTGTCAGCCACTCCAAGTTAGAACAGTACCATGACACTGACATGGTTACAGACAATTGTTTTAACTGTATGCATTTGAAATCTAAAACAGTTCAGCCCCTATTATTGGCATTGTTGGATTTAATTACCTCATGTGTTTTTTTCTGTGACTGAACCTAAAAAACACAGTTTCCAGCTCTGTGAATCACAGAAGAGTTTATGCAATTATAGGAGGAGACAGACTGAAGCCACATTAGGAAAGGAGGATGAAAGATAGGGAGAGGCCTCTTTGCATTTTAGTGTCTGGCTTCAACTGTTGCTGAGCTCCTTCGTTTTCTGACTTTCTTGCTTTACAGAAAGAAGAATTGTGTTGTTTTACAACACAACACAACACAACACAATTTTCGCATAATTTTTTTCTGTGCTTATTCTGATTCAGATCATGTAACTGTTACCTGTAAGTAAAACAATTCTAACAGATGTGTGTAAAATCTGGGTAATAAGATTATATGTGACTTTGATTTGCCTCATTATGCTTTACTTTCAAAAATTCTGTAATAAACCTCCTTTTTTGTACATGACAAAACCATTTTTGCTATGAAGAAATATTAAAAACGGAGTAATTTATAAAGAAAAGAGGTGTAATTGACTCACAGCTCCTCATGACTGGGGAGGCCTCAGGACACATACAATCATGGCAGAAGGCACCTCTTCACAGGGTGGCAGTAGAGAGAATGAGTACAGAGCAAAGTGGCAAAAAGCCCCTTACAAGACCATTAGATCTTATGAGAACTCACTATCATGAGAATGGCATGGGAGAACTGACCCCATGATCTAATCACCTCTCACAAGGTCCATTCCCAACACATGAGGATTACAATTTAGATTGCATTTCAAAATGAGATTTGAGTAGGGACACAGAGCTAGGCCACATCAATTGTATTAGTCTGTTTTCATATTGCTATAAAGAACTGCCCAAGACTGGGTAATTTATAAAGGAAAGAGGTTTAATTGACTCACACTTCCAGATGGCAGGGAGACCTCAGGAATCTTACAATCATAGTAGAAGATGAAGGGGAGGCAAGGCACCATCTTCACAAGGCAGCAAGAAGGAGAAGTGCCAAGCAAAGAGGGTACATCCCCTTATAAAACCATCAGATCTTCTGAGAACTCACTCAATATCATGAGAACAAGATAAGGGAAACTACCCTATGATTCAATTACCACCACCTGGTCTCTCCCTTGACATATGAGGATTATGGGGATTAGGGAGTTAAAATTCGAGATGAACTTTGAATGGGGGCACAAAGCCTAATGATAGTATAGAAATAACTAACACAATTTGCCATCTAATGTCATTCAGCAAAAGGGGCAAAGAAACACCTATTGTAGTATTCTGGCCTGAGGTGTTTAAAATGAAATTGATCATAAGGTAACAGCAAGCAAAATCAGCTATTGGGATATTCTGCAAGCCAACTAGTCTGGATTCTTCAAAGAATCAATGTTATAACCATTTTTAAATGTCTGTCAGGTGAGCAACAAAAGAGAAGTTCTGTATACTGGCCATTTTGTAATTTGCACAGCTTTTAATAATGCATAATGTGACTGAAATTTAGAAACGATACTATTTTCTTTGGAGTCTTGACAATGTGTGATGTACATGTTACCACTCTTGGTGACATTTATTGTTTCCCACTAGTTTCCTAGGACTCAGATTCCTTTGGCTTTCTCACTAAAGAGAGCTATAATATGCAATTACATTTCTAATGCTATACTTAGGTGTTTTCACAAAGAGAAATGTAGAATGCCATACATAGCAGGAAGAGTCCCCCCATTCCTTCACCCCCACCTTTTCCCCTTTCTTCTCTTAATTTCATGTGCAATGTGTAAATAGTCATTAGTCCAAAGGGTCCTATTATTGATTCAGAGGAATACTGTATTTTTTTAAAGATATGTTCATTTTGTTACAGTGAGAATGCAAATAATTCTTCAAAGACATAAGCTCATTAGAAGATTCTAATCTTGGTGGTCTGTGGTACTGGGAGGGGTGGGGAAATAAAAAAAAGATGCTAATCTCAAATATAATAGATGCTGACTTTTCAAATTTTTGATTGTCAAATAATAGTTCTGTATACTTATGAAATACACTATGATGTTTGATCTATGCATATATAACAGAAAGATTCAGTCAAGCTAATATATCTGTTAGCTTGGAGATATTATCAATTTATCATTTTTTGTGGTGAGAATGTTTAAAACCTATTTAAACAATTTTTAAAAATACATTGTTATTATTTTAATAATAATAACATTATTATTAAATAATGTGTTTACCATGTGTTGCAATAGATAACTAAAACTTATTTTTGAAAACTTTTTTACAATGATAAATAAGATGCAGTGACCAAACATGGATTTAAATATTTTAAAAGATATTTAATATTTTATTCAAAACAGGGACAAAGTTTTCCAGTATCCATAAACATACAATGTTGCCTTAACTAGGCTTCATGATTAAGAGAAAGTTAAAGTCAGGTAAATGTTCACTTTAATGTTAGATAAAATTCCTCTCATATTTTGATCAAGTATAGACCTTTTTTCTTTAACTTAAAGGCCAGTGTGATAGTAATCAAGTACAACTCTCAATGACATTTCTGATGTCTTAACATCTATATCCTTATTCTAACTCATATTCTGTAAAATAATTGAGGGCTTTTAACTAAATCCTTGATTTTTATACCTAAAGCTATTTGTCACATCAATTCTTTATTGCTTATATAATCACAGTATTCATATTTATATGTGGTTCAGTGTCTTACCCATTTTTATGTTAAAAATTGTGGAATCAAGGAGATTTGAAGTTATTTTCTAGATGGAATCTGTTATTCTATTATGTATCCAATAAATATTGCTAATACAATATACACAATTACTAAATATCTTAGCTGTTCACCCCTCTACTCTCCTCATAAAACATGATATTCAAGGCAAGAGACAAAAACAGCAAAAAAATACAGGTAAAAGTTTTCCTCACTTATTAACTTATTACTAGTCAAGAGTTTGACTCATCATGTTTCTTCAGGTCATCCTGTTAGCCTCAATACACAGCACACTTTGTAGTGCAGAGTAGGTGCCCAAGGACAAGTGCTGGAAACAAACATTTTACATGACATTCGCTAATAATTTCTTAATATTGATAGTGACATGCACTGATTTATTTTTCACTGAATTATGTATTTTGTTGTGCTACAAATACATATAAGCAACTTGGAAATGCAAACAAATTTTAAAAATGTTGTTTAATGCATCCTGGTGGTAAACTATTTCAGTAAATGTCTGTAGCTGAATCTTGGCCTTTGAAAAACGCTAGTTTTACTTACTAAAATACTATTTACTTACTAAAATACTAATACGTTTATTATTTTTTAACATGTATTATAAAGATACAGATGTACGATATCTATAGGAATTGAGATACACAAACTAGAAATGATAACAATTATGTTAAAGGAAGTCAATTACTCTGTGCTAAATATTGACGTGTGAATGATCCAAAGAATGTTTACATTAACTCAGTTGGTCATGTGCAAAAGAGTAAAGATGATTGTATTAATCATTAATGAAGGTTGAAACACTGATAAAAGAGTAATGAATATTATGGAAATTAAAGCTTTGGGAAGTTAGAATACGTTGTAAGAGGCTTAACTTTCATTTAAATTAATATGTCCCTTATATACAAAATAAGAATCTTAATCCTCTTTTTGGTGTTGTAATTAGTTGAATGTTCAGGTTTCTTTCTTTTCCACTCAAGTTTTCCTAAGCTTTCCAAAATGCTTAACACTTTTCCTGACAACTGATGTATGAAACAAGTTCTGGCTGGGCGAGGTGGCTCAGGTCTGTAATCCTAGCACTTAGGGAGGCCGCGGCAAGTGGATCACAAGGTCAGGAGTTCAAGACCAGCTTGGACAACATGGTTAAACCCTGTCTTTACTAAAAATATGAAAATTAGCCAGGCATAGTGGCATATTCCTATAATTTCAGCTATTCAGGTGGCTGGGGCAGAATTGCTTGAACCTGGGAGGCGGATGTTGCAGTAAGCTGAGATTGTGCCATTGCACTCCAACCGGGTTGAAAATGCAAAACTGCCTCAAAAAAAAAAAGATCCGCACAAGGCAAGTAAGAATTTATAAACTATAATCATTTCCTCATTAAGGGGTCTGCATGAGGATAAACTTGGTTGAATATAGTAGTTTGTTGTTTATAGTAGTACTGTGTTTTCCGAAACATTCTCCTCTAATATTTTTACAAGTGAGCAAATTATTAAATTATCAGGAACGTGAGGAAGATGTTTTAGAGTTTCCTCACTCCCCAAAATATTTCTGCTATGGCCTTCATAGTTAATTTAGCGTAACAAAAAATATATTATGCTATCATAAAACATGAAAATGATGAAAATACTCCAAATGTATGTAAATGATTAACTTAAAATTATTGATTTAGAACCATCTAATTTTAATACAGGGATGAAGAGGAAAAATAAACACAAACACATAAAGAAAGAGATGTACAAAAACAGAAATTACCCAAAGAAAAAGGAATAAATTTTGCTTCATTAATCATTTAGTCCAGAGGCTAGCCTTACTGACAGTATATTATTTTCAAAGCAATTGCAACCTAAGATTATTAGTGAGGTTTTAAGAACATAATTTAGATTAAATATTTTTCTATGAAATTCTGTGATTTGGAGTTGAATGTAGCACATTTTTTTGGAAAGATTATTTTACTGGTAAATTGTGTGCCAGGTCTAATACAAGGACAGCAAGTGATATTGTTCAAAGTTTTGCTCAGCTTTACTAAATTTAGGGTACAGAATGTGAGTATGTCTAATTTCTTCTTTTGAAGAAGAAAAGGGATTATAACACTTATTTCAAGGAATTCTCAACTCATAGAAGCATTACATTTCTTTTCAATGGGATCCTGCTGATCCGATTAAGAAGTGAAGTTACACGGGTGCATTATCTAGTTCACTTTGAAAGAAAAAGCGACAGACTTGATCAAAACATGTCTGCCATGGCTGCATTGTCAGACAGGACCACTTTCAGGATACTCACAGAAATGTGAATGAGAATTGCTGTTTCCCGCAATTGTTAAAGGAGTATCTAATAATGGATATCAGATGTTCTTTCCATTTTCTTCCTAGTCTAACTCTGTTTGTAAGATTCAATAAAAGAATCAGTAATTTTAAATACAAAAAATATCTGGCTTCCTGCTACCACCTGCCTAAGTTAATTCTCCATGTATTTTATACTTTCATGGAGAATTACTGAGTGTTTTCTTCCCAAAGGTACATTATATAAACAATTAAAAAGTATGATTTAAATAACAGCTTTATTTTACTATGAAATAAATTCAATACTCTTCAGGTTGTTTCTGAATAACTCAATATTATGAACATTTTTTCAATAAAGAGAAAATCAGATTATATAAACAAAGTTTGCTAAGGAAATATTAATTACATTCATATTTGTTTATTCAACTATTATTTATTCAGTATTTATTATGTGGCCAGTTCATGTTCTGAGTGATTAGCATATAGCATCAGATAAAGGAGAATAAAAATTTCCTACCCTTGCTGTGGTCGTATTTTAGTAATGGTAGAAATCTATAGACAAATACATAAGTAAAATGTGAGTGTGTGTATATGTGTGTGTGTGTGTGTGTGTGTGTGTGTGTGAGAGAGAGAGAGAGAGAGAGAGAGAGAGAGAGGTGGCATTTGGTTTTGTGAAGAAAACACAGAGTACAAAGGTGTTATACGGTATAAAATAGGGAGAGTGTAATTTTTATATATCATGGTTCTAAAAGGCTTCATTTATATGGCATTTGATTAAAAACCTGAAAGATCTTGGGGAGATGTCCATATTGGGTTTTGTGAGATGAGTATTTCAGACACGGACAGCAGCAAGTGCCAAAGCACGTAAGCACGGGCAGTAGCAAATGGTTGAGGCAGTCCCAGTCAATGAGTTCAGAGAGATAACAGAGAAACAGATTGTATAGGGCTTTGTGGATCACAGTAAGCATGTTAGCTTCCCTTTGAGTAAGATGGGAAGTTACTGTGAGATTTAAAGCAGCATTGTGGAAAATTTTTCATTCTGGGCCTTATGTCAAGAATAGCCTTTTGGAAAGCAAGGTTGTAACCTGGCAGTCCAGTTGCAGCTATAACAAGCCTCCAAATGAGAGATAATTATGGGTTGAACAGGGTGGATGAAATGATAAGTGACCATATTTTTAGCATATAAAAATAGGATTTGATTTTAGATTGGGTTTGGTATAAGAGAAAGAAATGTGTGAATGCTGACTCCAAGGTTTTTGATCTTGGTATCTGAAAAATGAGAATTGAGTTTCCCAAAATAAAACCTGTAGGAAAAACAAGTTTTGCTTGGAAATTGGAAGTCTAGTTAGGAAAGCATTAAGTTGATTGCCTGTAGATACCTAAACAGTACATTTGAATAGACCATTGCATATGCAAGTGTGGAGTTCACAGATATGTATGTGTATGTATATACACACATATAAAGTTAAACATTATTAATTTTTGGATAATATTTAATGCCATGGGAATGGATGCGCTCACCAAACGAGTGAGTGTGGAAAACAAAGCAGATAGGTTAGAGGAGCAAAAGTTGGGAGTTAGGCACTTCAGTATTCTGTGGTTGAGAACACATGATGGAACGAAGGAAAAAAACTTAGAAAAGTTAGTTAATGAAGAAGGAAGAAAGCTCCGTTGTTCTAATTATTTCAGTTGTAGTTATTATATATGTTCTATCTTATATATTACTTATATAATTATATAATATTTTAATATAGGTGTTAGTGTATTGTATAATATAAAATATAATCTTTTATAATATATGTTATATATATTCAAATATAATATTCTTTGCTAGACATGAAATACAAAAGAAACATGAAGACTGAAGTTGATGCTATTTTCTCCTTCTCAGAAGGTTTCTTTCTTCCCTGTTGGATGACAGAGAGCAGCTATCACCTCAATCCAATCAAACATTGATCAAGATCAGGTATAGGTTGCAGTTTTAGGTACATTTAGCCCACCTATCTAATGTCTGCAGGACAAGATGTGTTTTTATGTTTGTTTCAGGTCTGGCCTTTCATGGAATTGTGTCTCCTAAACACCACTGGGCTGGGAGAACATAGTTTGATCATCCAGCTCAACTCTCCGGCCTTCCATATCATCATCTCAGCACTTAGAAAGAGGGGAAAATAAAACACAGCATACACCTGAAATTCTCTAGATTATAAATCAGCACATCAGCCCATAACCATCACAAATTTATAGGATTTCCCAAAACTAATTATCTTTACCTAGACAAAGCCTGATGCTCAGGCTGCAGCCCAATGACTCAAAGGACAGAAAATGTCTGACAATCTCAAGCTTACTTTTAAAAGGGCACTTTTCTCTCTGTTTTCATTCATCTGATATTCTTCACTTCCAGTGTTTTGAAACACACACATTTTTAATTAATCTTTGGTTTTGCTAAATGTTGCTCTGGAAGTGATTTTCTTTTGCTGGCTACTAAACTCTACTGGTAAGTAGAAGTCTGAGTGTTTTTTTTTTAATCTATGTTCATATTTTTATAGTATCTGAGCATTTGAAAAAACCTAATGAAAAGAAAAAAGAATTTCAACATGAATGGTGGGGCAGGCTGTACAGACAACGTGGGCCTAAAGAGCAAGGAGAAGGGATGAGGGAAGAAGATTCGAGCAGTCAATTGCTGGTGGTTTGACTTTAAGCAATTTTTTTTTTTTTTTTTTTTTTTTTAGATGGAGTCTCTCAGTGTGGGCAGGCTGGAGTACAGTGGGGCAATCTCAGCTCACTGCAACCTACAAGCCTCCCGGGCTCAAGCGATTCTCCTGCTTCAGTCTCCCGAGTAGCTGGGACTACAGGCATGCACCACCACGCCCAGATGAATTTTGTATTTTTAGTAGAGATGAGGTTTCACCATTTTGGCGAGGATGGATTTGATCTCTTGACCTCGTGATCCACCCGCCTTGGACTTCCAAAGTGCTGGAATTACAGGAGTGCGCCACCGTGCTTTTATTAACAACTCAATAAAGAGGGTTGTAATGGACATTTTTCCTATTCCTTACCTTAACTGCTTCACATTCTGATAATAGCACTCTCATTTTCCTTGAGGAAAGAAACATTCTAACTCATTCTCAGGCCAGGTAGTTTGCCTGAGATGATCACACTCCTGGCCTTGGGAGTAAGCACGTGACCCAAAAAACTAATCGGAACATTTTATCCCCCAGCCCTTAACCAGGGCAAGAGGCTGCTGCCGAAGACCCCATGTGACCCATTTTGGTAGCACTCTGACAATTGCAAGAAAAAGACATCTTTCAGTTTATTGTTTGAGAGGACAGAGTGAAAACCTGGAGCTGTTAGACCCTCACTGCGACATCCTCCCACCTGCATGATGCGGCAGAGGGGAAAACATCCAAGAAACTGAGACAGCCAAGTCCTGATGGCCTCAAATCAGCCACAGGATCCAGATAAGCCTGATCTAACATGAACCTTCCAGTGTACTATTCCCTTACATCTGCACAGTGGGATCCTGCGTTCCTAAAACAGTCTCGAGTAATAGAAGATCTTAACAGCAACAAGGGAAACACCTTCCTGTCAGTCATGAAAACTAAATAAACAAATGGAAGTATGGGAAAAGAATACTTATAATTTCTACAAAGATCTCTGTATTCTCTTTGAGAAGATAACAATTTTTTTAACTGATAAGACTAAGACTCCTTATCAAGTCCACACTTGATTTTGTAGCATAAGCTGCAAGTTCACTATCAGTGTAAAGACGGAGTGTGAGGAAAAGGGAAAATTCCAAGATCAGTCAAAGAACTCCTTTCCATTTTGGTTGTATACTACGAATCCTTGATCTATTAGTCACTAAATCTCTCTTTTACTGATCTTAGTAAGGCACTTGTTCTCAAAAATATGACTATCAATGATACTCATTCATGGCACTAATAACAATACGCATGATGAGTTTTACAGGAAAACATGCATAAATTGTAGTTTTTATTGTTTTGTATATTGTGAAAAACTATTACTATTAAAATAAAATATTGGTTTAGAGTTCTTAAAATTTCTATTTGAAATGTTAACAGTAAAGGCAAGTTAGATATAATTAGAAATGATTTTATTTATTTTGTTTGGCCTCAGAAGTTACATATTGGAATAAACATTGGAGAGAAGGGAATATTTTTACTTAATATTCTAATAATTACTAATATCTGAAGATGAAATAGGCCAAGATAAATAATTTCTAGATTTTCTTTTGCCTTACAGCCCTGAAATTCTTTAAGCTTGATTTGTATTGATAAAGAGTAGAAGTTATTTATAAAAATGAAAGTGATTTCTTAGAAATATGAACTGTACAGGAGAGAATTGATATTATAATTGATTAAACTGTGCCAGGTTTTAAATACCTTTTCTTCTTAAGAAAAATTAGAAAATAATTGTTAATTCCATTTCTATTGATGAAAAACCGAGGCTTAGAGAGATAAGGTAACTTGTTCGAGACCACTAGCTAATAAATCATAGAGCAGGATTATATTCTTCAAATCCTGTCTTTCTATTACACAATACTATTTATTCTATATTACACATGAGACTTCTCAAAGTAACAAATGCTGCCTTGACATAAGTAAATATTTAGATGAATGCTTGGACAGTACAGGTTTGAAAAAATAATAAGAAAATTAGCAGAGGAATACAATTTATAAACATTTGCAACAAATACAAAAGAAAAAAATAAAATAACTGTTTACTTTTTATAAAGTTTATTTTATGTAAAGCACAATATATAGAAAATGTAATAATGTACACCCACAGTTCACCAGCAAAATCTAACGGAAATAGCCACCTTCATTCCAGATAGTCCAGGGCTTGGGGTACATGACATCACAAAGCGTTATCACAGAACTAATTAGTACTAGCAAATGCCATATTTGGCATACTGGTAACCTATAATGTATTTATAAATATTTTCAGATTCTTTAATAGTATTACCTGCTTCCATATCAAAAAGTCTAGGTCAAGAATTGTACTAAAAGATTTCCAAGATCTTTTTGGTAAATGTAATAACTCTCTTTATTATTTCCAGGCTGTAAGACAAATTTTTGCCAAGGGTAGTTTCTTTAGTAATGCTTGTGTGTTCCGAATGCGGACATTTCATGATTCACAGTTGAAAATTATAGATAATAGTAGAATGTACTATTTATGTACTTCTTCCAAAAAGTATCTGATTATACCTAAGAACTATGAAAGTACAGTAATTAAGAACGTGGGGTCTGAAAGCAGACTTCTTGAGTTAAGAGGCCCCTGCTTCTTAATAGCAGTGCAACCCCAAAAAGTTCACTAATTATCTATGCCTCTGTGTCTCTTCTGTGAAAAGAGGATCCAAATATTGCATGTGCGTCTTAATATAAAAATCTTAGAAAATTGTCTGGAAAAAATGAGCTCTATTTGATACTTATTAACCTTAATAGTCCCTTTTTTTCTGAATTAAATCTATTGGTCTGTCTTTTACCGTTGTTACTTTGGTTTCATTGGAAGGAAAATAATCAGAAATATATCATGCACAAATGACTTTTAAGACTTATCACCTTTCCAAAGCAGTAAATACTTCAAAATAACTGTTGTACTTGATTCAGAAAAAAACATATTTTCAATGTATGTATTCAAATAGGGCAATTACATTCTAAATATAATCTTTCTCTCTCTTTATAAAAAAAATCCCTTAAAATGAATAGTGAAGCAATAAGAGGCAGCAACAAAGTTGTGAAAGAACTGACACTGCCTAAAATCGATGAGATAGACATATGCAAATGAACTATTTATCAGGTTTATAATTTAAACAGTTTCAGAAACTGCAAAGAAGAACTATACACCTATATACAGAAAGGCCAAGGAGGAGAAGAAAAATTAACCTTAAGTATTTCTGCTAAATATATGTAATCTCAAATTTGTAAATAAAATACCAGTGGCACGTAAGCAATTGTAACTACTGATAGAACAAAGGCTTATGGTTTTGTCAATCTCTTTACAAATTGGAATCAACATATTCTTAAATAACTGATACACATCATGGTTCTATAGTTTTTCTGATAAATGGCACCACATTACCTACATTTATAAATGTGTAGAAATATGCCCTCACACCCTCACATTAAAAACATATTAAGTGTTGTGGTCACACAGTCATTTAGAAATGAAAATCAGATATGCTATAAAGCAATGTAAGTTCTGCAAAACAGGAATAGTGAGAATTGGTATAGGATAGTTTGTTTCTTATATTTAATTATTATTATACCAGTTTTCAATTTATACAGTAAGCTCACATTTTAAATATATTTTGTCTGTTTATGGATTCTGTGACTTAATGAATAATTTCTAAATGAATTACTCCACCTTATATGAAGAAACTAAGCACTTTTACTAAGACATAAAACCAAAAGTTAGAATAATATAATCTAAAAAATTGAGACAATGTAGTCAAAGAATGGTATGCCTTAATTAAGAAAGGTCATGCTGTTTGATTGATGTTTCAAGTTCAAGATGGATGTACATGAAGTGGTCAGATCAAACAGGGAGATAGTAGCAGCCAGGTCATTTGGACCAGAATCAGCTCCTAAGGGTATAACAAATGTTGAAGCCAGATTACCCTCCCAGGTAATCTGTCCTTCTTGCCTTATCTAGTTTGTGAACTGCAACTTATTTTCAAATTTAAGCTGTGGTTTTAATATTTTGTGATTCTTTACTTGTCTGCCCCAGCAGGTAGGTATTAACTCCTGCTTCATGATCTCCTCACACCCTGACCTTGCTACTATTATCACATTTTATTCTACTTTATAACCCTGAACCACAGTTTTTGTCATCATATAAATTTTATCACTACAGTAAACCACCAGAATACTGGGATACTATTTTATTCATTTTTTATCAATATAAATTAGCAGAGTTGCTAATATATAATATCCATTCCATACATACTTCATTTACTTGAATAAAAACTTTAAACTTAGTTGAAAATGTATAGCTCATGGTACGTCTATGTCTTTATGTAAGAGACACGTTGACATTGGCACCTCTTCACATCCCTGTAGACATTTTTCTTACTCTACTCACGTTCTTTGTCCTGTTCCTCTTGTTCACCGTGTTGTTCCCAGTGCTCTCTTTAGAATCTCTGCATTCATTAATCAGTTTTTGTACATTTTATTATTCATTTCTAAAAAATTTTCAGGATTTTTCTACAATATCTCTTTCCTGTGCTCTTATAAAATACTTCTTATAGAACTAACAGATCAGAGGAAAAAGATGGTTTCATCCTACAGGCAAAATAGTACATAACTCTAGTTATCTTGCTAGCACTTTAATGATTAATCATACTTTAAAATACCTTTACAAAATCTTTAAATGTACTTAAGGTTTTAAAACACAGTAGCTAGCTTTTAAAGAATGCTTTAAGCTGTATAAAGAAGTGCCTTAACTCCACCTCTGTAGAAAGCACCAAATTTATGTCATCGTTTTTTGAGTTAGTGATCACGTGATAGAAGAAGAAAACAAATTTTTGTTCTTTCATTCTCACCCACACACTTCTTTGTTCCATCATTAGGCCAAAACGAATTCTACAAAAGGGTTTGGAATCGCTCATGCAATCTCAAGTACCTAAATTTGTTACTCTATAAAAACATCTCTGTCTTTCAGAAAATGACTCACATTAACCAAGCATACAAAGTCTGATTTATCATATTAAAATGAATAAACTTACAAGAAAAAAAAAACTATCATGTGGAGAAGAGTATCTATACTCATAGAGTAAGTAAGTTTATGTTACTACAATGTATTTAAATTACTGAAAGAAAAATAACGGTACCAGTGTAAACTATTCTAAGTCAGCATTTTCTCCCTTGTTTCTTACTAAAGCAGAAACTGCAAATGTTAGCATGTCCTCAAGAACAAGAATCTTCTGAACATAAGAATCTTCAAGAACATAGATCTTTAAGAACAAGTTTCTACTGTCTGCAAAACCCTTCACCTTAGTTTGGATTTTTGGTTTGTTAGTCTTCTACAGTGTTATTTGTTGAGTATACTAGTACTTTAAACCAGATTACGTCTCTTTTAGGAAATTTTTTATAGACTGTTGCATTACTTTTAAAATCTTTCAGAGTAGGTTTTCATATCTTACATTTTAATATTATTTGGAGAAGGGTAACTTAATATTTTCCCATATTGCTACATAGAAGTTTAAATATTCAAAGTGAAATGCATACCTTTTCAAGTTACTGGGAATGTGAAGAGGAGGAAAGAAAAAAAAATTATTGCTTATTTGTTCCACACACTTTGAAAACATCACAGAAATCTTCGAAGTAATCATTTGAGGTATATTTATTATCTTCCTTTTACAAATGAACTGAGTGTCATACATTTTATATCACTTGCCCAGATCACATGTTAAGCCAAGATATACACTTAGATCTAACTCCAAAGAGAATTCTCCAGTATACACTGTGTCTAATAAGCAGAGAAACTTAAATGTGAGCAATTCATTGTAGAGACAAAAAGAGACTACTAAACCCAAAATATTAATCTTCTATGCATTTAATAATATGCATAATTGCTATTATATTGTTTGATAATTAGGATGTAAGTATTAATCAGATGAGTAAGGAGTTGTTAATTAATATTTAAAATTCATGTATTTTTGAATTA
Organism: Leontopithecus rosalia; assembly: GCA_028533165.1. Lineage (NCBI taxonomy): Eukaryota > Metazoa > Chordata > Mammalia > Primates > Cebidae > Leontopithecus > Leontopithecus rosalia. The sequence goes on from CM052648.1 coordinate 140,723,678, forward strand.
GATCAAAGGAAAATGTCATAACAGGAAGTTATTTCAATGACTACTTAAGCTAATTGGAGTCCTTTTAATCCTCTGTTGAAAATTTTTCTCTTATTAAGTAATACTTACGTACAATATATAGCACTGGAGTGACCTTCAAATCCTTTCCTTATCTTAGAAAAATAAAGTTTGCTGCTTCTGAAGTACTTCTCCTATATTGTCAAAAATCTAAAAGTGAGTGATGGGCATAGCACACTTAAACAGAAAAATAATCATTTTAGGTGAAAATGTTAAAGGAATAAATTATAGACTTGTCAGAATTTAAACTAATGCCTTCTGGAAAACCGAAGATGAAAAGACCAAGACAAAGAAAAGAAAATCAGGCTCTTTTTGGCAAATTAAATTGAATGTGCAAAAGACAAATGTAGAAAAACATAAGGCTTTTTATATAGGCAATTAAACTAGTTTGGATTGCATTAGTTTGCATAAAGATTTGTGGTATATAAAAAAAGAAGGAAAGGTTGAGAACAGGCAAGAAAGGCCTTAAAATGCATAAAATCTGTGTATATTTTTCAGAGTCTTTGTAATAGGTAGAACCTTAAGATAACCCCCAAATCACCTACACCTGGTGTAATTCACCTTCTACTGGTTATTGAAATATACACTAATGTAAATGCTGATGTGAAGGGATTTTTGCCAAGGTGATTAAGATCTCAAGCACTCACTTTAAAATCCTAAATGGATTTGACTTAGGTGAACTTTTAAGAGGAACTGGGACCTTGTAGAAGTGAGATTTGAAGCATAAGAGATATTTGACATGACAGAAGGTCTCTCTTCTTGACTGTGAAGATGAAGAGGGTCACGTGGCAAGGAATGTGGAGCAGCCTCAAAAAGACCTTATAAGGGCCTACAATTAACATGCAGCAAGGAAAGAGGCACCTCTGTCTACACAGCAAGGAAATTAAGTCTGCTACATTCACCTGAGTTTGAAAGAGGACTTTGAACTCCAGGTGAGAACACAGGATTGACACCTTAAATTCAGCCTTGTAAGAAATTAGGCAGAATAGTTAGTCATGACATAGCTGAATTTCTGAACTACAGAACTGACAGAATATATAGGTACTGTTTTAAGCAGCTATGTTGTGAAGCAATATAAAACTAATTCAGTCCAATAGTAAAGCATCCTTGCCTCCAATTTTCCTTTTTTCTTATTACATGTATGTCAAAATTTATGTATTATGTCATGTATCTTTGCTTTTTAATGATTTGTTTGCAATTTAATAGTTGCTGCTTCTTAAAAAAGAATTATCAATTAAATTAATAATTATTAATTTGGAAATACAAAGATGCCATCCAAAGTAAGCTGCTTTCTATGAGAAATTTTGAAAGTTCAATAAGAAGAAAAGTTATTAGACTAATAGCATGCAAAAATTCTAAGCAGTCAGACAAATAATTTCTAAATTAAACAATTTGAGCAACATAATAGATATTTATTATTCACCATCTCTTTTAACACTCTATTTTAAAAGAAAGCAAATACATTTCTTTTTTTTATATCCTCATCTGATCTTGTAATGTACACATCTTAACTAAAATAAGCATTAGCAAGATGACATATAAATAAAGAATAATGCAATTCTAATTAGTATATGAGTTGATTTTTTTAAAATTGTAAATAACATTTGGATTATTTTCTCTTTAATACAAAAGACAGAAATAATCAATTTTATAATTATAATATAAACAGAAATGGAGGATATTTACCACATACACATAGACATGAAAATAGTGCCTCAAATGAATGAACTAAAGAGATTATTGGAAAGACTAAAATACAAAACAAATAAATCAATATGCAAACACACACGTATACACATATATTTACAGTCATCCCTCAGTGTCTGTTGGGAATTGGTTCCAGGACCTTCTGCAGTTATCAAAATTCAAGAATGCTCAAGTTCCTAATATAAAATGGAATGGCATTTGCATACAACCTGTGCACATCTCCTTGAATACTTTAAATTATATCTAGATTACTCGTAATACCTAAGGCAGTGTAAATACTATTTAAATGGTCATTATAGTGTATTGTATAAGGAATGATAAGTAAAAAAAAATGGTATATGCTCAGAACAGACAATTTTTTTCCAAATATTTTTGATCCATGGTTGATTAAGTCCACAAATGTGGAACTCATAGATATGGAGGGCCAACTGTGTAAGTATACACACATACACACACACACGCGTGCACATGTATACACACACACATGCACATGCATACACACACACACACATTTAAAGGGTGGCAAAAAGGTAGCTGAATTGTAAAAACAAATGTTACCTTAAATGAAGTAAAATGTAAATAATATAAAAATATAAAACAATACTTTACTTCCCCTTTCATTTCATTAAAATAACAGTAATAACAGCTATAGAAATATTTAACATTTTAGTTGGTGATAAGGAGAGACACTTAAAATATAGCATTACTTTCTAAACCTCACTCTATGACTTCTCACGTCATTTCAAATTTTTACTCTATATTAGTTTGTTTTCACACTGCTATACAGAACTTCCCTGATACTAAGTATTTATGAAGGAAAGATGTTTAGTTGACTCACAATTCCATATGGCAGGGGAGGCTTCAGCTAACAATCATGATGGAAAAGGAAGCAGGAACTTTTTTCACAAGCCCTCAGGAGAGGCTCAGAGAGAGCACAGAAAATACTGCCTCTTTAAAACCATTAGATCTCGTGAGATTCAGTCACTATCATGAGAACAGTATGCAAGAAAACACTCTCATAATCTAATCACTTCACTCCTTGGACACATGGGCATTACAAGTCAACATGAGATTTGGGTGGGGACACAAGGCCAAATGATGTAAGTACTGTTTAGGAGAAAAGTGATCCAGCAGAAAAAAACTACAATACATTTTGTAAAATTGTTGAATATCAAATATTTTCTAAGATAACAAATATCTGTATTACTAATAATATTTTTAAATTTTTGGATATCAATGTTTGTTTCTTCAGATAAGTAAATTCTGACCTTAACTTCACTTTATATTTTATCTGTTTCCAAGAACAATGTTGAAGTTCTTGGATTATCTCCCAGTAGCAACCAAAATACAATAATTCATCTTTAGAAATTCTATTCCTGATGTATCAAAATCCTTTAAAATGTTTTGGGATTCCCCAGATGAAATATTGCGGGCATGTTTATGAAGCAGTTCTATAGGTGACCATGTTACAACTGACATGTCTTCCTGTCCTTTCTTGTCTCACTGAGGACGTGCCAACTGTGGGTGTTTGTGCAGAGCTGGCCTCATTGGGCATGCCACAAGTGCAGTCACACAGGGCTCCAAACAGAGAAAGGTCCCCATGCTTGGATTTTAATGTCCTGTGATTACTGTCTTGGAATTCTTAGTACTTATACTTTTGAGTAAGTTTTATAATGGGACAATGGAGCATGTGCTGGAAGCTACGAGCTTCAAATCACATGTGGTTCCACGTGAGTCTCAGAAAGACCCTCCACACAGCATCAGGACCTCAGATACATTTGAGAGTCTACACTCATCCACTGAGTATCCTGTGTCTAAAGGAACACCACACAAACTGCAAATTAAAAGGTGAGAGAGAAGTAAAAAGAAAAAGAGATTTCCAGAGAAAGAAAAACACTTTTTTTTCTGTTTATTAAACAAGATCCCACATTTTTATTTGTTCAAGATACTCTAACTTATGTAGCTGGCCCTACATGTGCCCTGCAGAACTAGAGTTGTCCTCTTGATGGCCCTAAGTATCTATAGCTCCTGGTTATGGGTATTCACCAGGATTCCGCTCATGCTCAGACATCAGGGAGTTTAGCATCACTGTCAAATCATGTACGATTGCTAGAGCTGCTGCATTGCCTTCAAGATGTAGGTAATTCACTTACTTTAGTACTTGCTGTTTTGTTGCTGTAACTTAAGCTAAAACTCAGAGATGAGCATACAGAAGTAGAGCCAGAGTTCAATCTTCTTTTTACACATTTTGCTGAGTCTTTTATTGATTTTGAATTAAAAAGTGGTATCTGAATTATCTGTTAATGTGAGTCTTTTATAGACAGCTGCTCTTTATGTAAATATAAACTTAGGATGGTGGTTCCTCTGTAGCACTTTCTATGCCAAGACTCACGTAATTTCTCATGTGATTAGGATTTAGGGTTGAAGAACAACCTAGTTTAATCAGCAAGGATTACTTAATAGAACACCTTTGGGCATCATGATTAAATTGTGCATTACTTTTATCAAATGTAGAGAGGTTTCAAATCCTGAGAGAATAGAGGTCGACACATTAATTTTTTGATGAAAAAACTGGGGCCCAAAAGGGTTAATCAAACATTTACTTAGGGTCTAAGTGTAAACTGTTTTCTTTAAACAATATCAATATTGTAAGACAATGTAAAACATTAAATGCTCATGTTCTATAAATATTATAGGAAGTAAGAACTAAATCGATGTTAATATTAAAAAAAAAATCCTAACCATGGAAATGTCAAGAATCTGAATGAAAGAGGTCTGCATTAATGTTGGTAAAATTGTGTCTTACAGAAAGAGTTTCAAGGTATTTTTCAAGAAGCTCTCACAGAAAGATCATCCCACCAAGAAAAAATACTATGGGCTACCAATAACTAAACCCTGGATCAAATTTTGTCTACGTTCTCCTATTGCTTCCATTTTCAAGGATATTACAAAGATTTAGCTTTCACATTTGTAAATTTTGGAATTTATCACTTATTGCTGTAATCTTAGGACTCTACAAAATTATTGCCTCAGATTTATCACTTTTCCTTTCTTTTACTGATGTTCAACTTTGTGTTTTCTTATTTGTCCTTGCAATCTTGCATCAGCCCAAATCCAGAGCTGAGAAATGATCAAATTATATACTTATTATGTACTTACTAAATGCTGACTCAGGATGATGCCACTAACTAGTTTCTGTTCCATTCCAGTGACCATAACATACCCTTTGCACAATTTCTATATTTAATACACACTCTGCTCATTTATATGTGAACCACTAATATAACAAATAATGATTTATTTCAACAACAATTTCTTCTCCATCTGCTATGGGCTAGATACTGTGCTGGGTGATGAGGAATCACATCATGAATAACAGATGGTTCTGGGCATTGAGAATCTTCTGGTCTCCACAGTCCACATAAGGCATGACTGCTTTGACAGAATTATACCCCTTTATCATCTCTAAACCACACAAATCAGAGCAAAGAGTAGGTCAGATATGAGAGGAAGAAGGGATGGGCACAAAAGAAAATAAGGTAAAATTTGTCTTGTAACCTTCCTACTCCTTATGTCATGGTATTGCCTATCTCTGCCTGGACATGATTCTGCCTATCCATATATTTGTTGTCCAATATTGTGTACTGCATTAACTGAACTTGCCCTCCTCTTCTGCAAACTGAGGTTTCAAAATTATTTTCTATTCCTACAAACTTCCCTTCCCTTCCCATTCCCCTCTATCTCCACATGCTCTCCATCTGGCAGACTCTAGATAAAGAGGTTCCATGCACTCCTTGCTTTTGAGGCATTCAGGCACTCACAGATTCAGTTATGGTTTTCTTTCTATGTTTTAAATCTCCTGTAGTTGGGAGTGTTAAAACAATATATAGTATGGATATAGTATAGATACTGATATAAGAAAAGAAATTATAGCTTTGTATTATTAATATGAAGTACCATGTTTAGCATTCTAAAATGTTTCTTGCACAAAAAATGTAAAATATATAAAAGTATAAGAGGAGTACATTAAAAGAGTACGATATCTCCCCCAACACACACATTTAAAAAAAAGAAACAAAAAGAACATGAACTATGTAATTTGTTAGTATTATGTTGAAATCCAACTTTTGCCACTTATTATCTGTACAATACCAGGCAAATTATTCAGCTTTATTTGAGCTTCAGTTTTTCTGTCATCTCTAAAACAAAGATAAAGTAGAGATCCATTTCATAGAATTGAAATAAGCAAAGTTTCTAGTGTAGTACTTGGAACTTACATAGCAGACAATCCATAAATGCCATTTCTCTCCTTTCAAGTAAAAATAACAATCTAATTTACATATAAGATAAAAGTTTGATGTTATAAACCTTTTCTTATAAGTACTTATTATTATGGTATCTATCTATAAAACATGCATAAAATCTTCTATAATAATTGTAATTTACAGATGATAAACTGTGAAAGTACCCAATTTCCTCATGTGTTTTCAAATAAATCTCATGAAAAAATCTGGAAAGTATCATAATCATAATGTTGAAGAAACTGAGATCAAGAAAGGTTAAATGACTTGCTCAGGATCACAGTATAATTAATAACGGAGTCACTGTAGGTCTTTATAGGCTCCCTTATGTGCTCTTTTACCACACTGTGCTGACAACATTAGGACTGGAAGCCCTGCCACTTCAGCTTTCTATCTCCACATGCTCTCCATCTGGCAGACTCTAGATAAAGAGGCTCCATGCACTCCTTGCTTTTGAGGCATTCACAGTTTCAGTTATGGTTGTCTTTCTGTGTTTTAAATCTCCTGTAGTTGGGATTATTTATGCTTGTATATTTTATCACAGATATTTATCTTAGTTTGTGTTGTTATGAAGGGATATCTGAGGCTGGGTAATTTACAAAGAAAAGAGTTGTATGTGGTTCATGAGTATGCAGGCTGTACAAGAAGCATGGCACCAGCATCTGCTTCTGTTGCAGGACTGTCCGCTTCCATTCAGGGTGGAAGGTGATAGGGAACTGGTGTGTGAGGGTCACATGGCAAAAGAGATAATAGAGTAAGAGGTGCCAGGCTCTTTTCAACAACTAATACTTGTGGACGAGAACTTACCAAACCATTCATGACAGGTAAACATCCATGATATAAACTCCTTTTATCAAGTGGCACCTCCGACACGGGATCAAATTTCAACATAAAATCTGGTAGGGCCAAACAAACCATCTCCCAATCATGGCAAGATTCCTTTCTAAAGGATATTCTACAATTTGACTCTACTTTAAACTCCAATTTCAATAAGATCCACAGAGGTCAGACAGAATCAAGGAAAGGAATTGGGTCAATCCATCCTGTTGAGTGTGATTGTTTAAAGAATGATCATGTAATTATGACCAGTAGGATGTTAGAGAAAATTGGTTTGAAAGCTTTCTCAGAAATTGTTGACTCTCTTAATAAGGAACAAAAAGACAGGCTATCCTCTTTTTCGGCATCCAGACGGCACCATCTCTATCTAACACCTGGATATACAACAAATCATTAGCCTTATACCATGAACGGTAGATGAGAGAATGGAACAAATTTAACAGCAACATTAATTGAATAAATAAACTGAATCTTGAAGCACCATATCCACGGAATTTGTAAGATAAAATACTGAATACCTTTATTGGTTGGTCATTTTTAAATAGGTTTTGCCATTAGTTGCCGTCATGAGCACCCCAAATGATATGGTTGAGATAAGCCACTACTAGGATACACCGATTTCTGATTTCTTGTCTGGTGTCTTTCAAAAATCAGATCATATCACTTTGTACTTTGTGAATATATACAGGTATAACTTGTTAACTTACAAATCACCAACTCATATTAAGATAGAATTTTTAGATTTTATTACTCTAAGGAAAACTCTTTTGAACAATTTAGGCAAAAGAAGTACTTTTCATTCTGAAGCATATTTCTTCTTAATCAAACAATCCTCCACACTGCAATCAGAATGGTAAGACATAAACTAAATCTTTTCAAATTACTTAACAATTTTTTTAATTTAATTTTTTTATTGCATTTTAGGTTTTGGGGTACATGTGAAGAACATGCAAGATAGCTGCATAGGTACACACATGGCAGTGTGATTTGCTGCCTTCCTCCACTTCATCCTCATCTGGCATTTCTCCCCATGCTATCACTCCCCAGATCCCCGCACACTGTCCCTCCCCTATTCCCCCCAACAGACCCCAGTGTGTAGTGCTCCGCTCCCTATGTCCATGTGTTCTCATTGTTCATCACCCACCTATGAGTGAGAATATGTGGTATTTCATTTTCTGTTCTTGTGTCAGTTTACTGAGAATGAGGTTCTCCAGATTCATCCATGTCCCTACAAAGGACACGAACTCATCATTTTTAATTGCTGCATAATACCCCATGGTGTATATGTGCCGCATTTTGCCAGTCCAGTCTATCATCGATGGGCATTTGGGTTGGTTCCAAGTCTTTGCTATTGTAAACAGTGCTGCAATGAACATTTGTGTGCATGTGTCCTTATAGTAGACTGATTAGTAGACTATATTATTAGTAAGACTATATAGTAGTCCTTATAGTCCTTTGGATATATATCCAGTAATGAGATTGATGGGTCAAATGGAATTTCTATTTCTAGGTCCTTGAAGAATTGCCACACTGTCTTCCACAATGGTTGAACTAATTTACACTCCCACCAGCAGTGTAAAAGTGTTCCTATTTCTCCACATTCTCTCCAGCATCTTCTGTCTCCAGATTTTTTAATGATTGCCATTCTAACTGGCATGAAATGGTATCCAAATGTGGTTTTAATTTGCATTTCTCTAATGGCCAGTGATGATGAGCATTTTTTCATGTTTGTTGGCCTCATGTATGTCTTCTTTTGTAAAATGTCTGTTCATATCCTTTGCCCATTTTTGAAAAGGCTTGTTTGTTTTTTTCTTGTAAATCTGTTTGAGTTCTTTGTAATTTCTGGATATCAGCCCTTTGTCAGATGGGCAAACTGCAAAAATTTTTTCCCATTCTGTTGGTTGCCGATTCACTCTAATGACTATTTTTTTTTGCCGTGCAGAAGCTGTGGCATTTTATTAGGTCCTATTTGTCTATTTTGGCTTTTGTTGCCAATGCTTTTGGTGTTTTGGTCATGAAGTCCTTGCCTACTCCTACGTCCTGAATGGTTTTGCCTAGATTTTCTTCTAGGATTTTTATGGTGCCAGGTCTTATGTCTAAGTCTTTAATCCACCTGGAGTTAATTTAAGTGTAAGGTGTTAGGAAGGGGTCTAGTTTCTGCTTTCTGCACATGGCCAGCCAGTTTTCCCAACACCATTT
>CM052648.1:140733278-140757963 GCA_028533165.1 Leontopithecus rosalia
GATAGAATGGACTGGGAAAATGTGGCACATATACACCATGGAATATTATGCAGCAATCAAAAATGATGAGTTCGTGTCCTTTGTAGGGACATGGATGAATCTGGAGAACATCATTCTCAGCAAATTGACTCAAGAACAGAAAAGGAAACACCATATATACTCACTCATAGGTGGGTGATGAACAATGAGAACACATGGATACAGGGTTGGATACAGTACCACAAACTGAGGTCCAGCCAACTGAGGGGGAAATAGGGGAAGGACAGCAGTGCGGGGGAGTAAGGGAGGGATGGCATGGGGAGAAATGCCAAATATGGGAGAAGGGGCAGAAGGCAACAAAACACACTGCCACGTGTGTACCTATGCAACAATCATACATGTTCTGCACATGTACCACAAAACCAAAAATGCAATAAAAAAAAAGAAGAAGAAAGGAAAGAAGAAGCTTTCCTTGTTTTCTGGGAGTATTCAAATTAATTGCTTAAAAAGGTTTCGTAAAGAGAAGGAACACAGCAAATTAGATGCAGTGCCCAGGTGTTCACATAGAGAATTTTAGAAGTTGATGAAAAGTAAAGAAGGTGTATTCAAGAGAGTAACTTTTAATTTTCCCTAGATCCAGCAAGGGGCTTAGGTATAGCATGGGAAAGGGAAGCATTTGTCTTCTTTATTGTATTATAATAGCAATGAGTAGCTACTAATGTCAAAATCTACAATGCTTATATTTAACAGAAGGAGAAATTAGAAGAGAAGCATAGAACACCTTTAAATTATGGATACAGAAACTATCTGGGTGAACTTTTCAATGTATTGCTCAGGCAATAGGACAAGACAGTGCTTACCTCAGGCTGGTAAAGAACTGTCGACACTTTCAAAGCTATTGAGATAACTTCTTTATTAGTAAAACATTGCAGTCTCACCACTTAACTTTCATAGCTTTGTCTTCTTTTGAACTATTTAATTTCTTATTATAATCTTGAGTGCTTGGCAGCTAGATGAATATAAAATGACATAATGGACTTTTTATGGGCTATTCAACTAGTGATCTTTGAACTCATATTACTAAGTAGTCTGTGGAAAATAAGCCATTTTAGCACAATTTTTAAGGCAATCTGCATTTCCAACCACCGTGATGGTGTACTTTTTGGTTCTGGTAAGATCTTATACGTTGTTAAACTTTAAAAAATGATATGAGACTCTGTCAGGTTTAGAAAGGAGCAATTATAACCCCTTCAGCTCACCAATCATAAATTTCATGATTGAGTTCTGGTATATTACCTTTCCCACACTCAGTTTGGTTGTACTCTAGGAGTCTAGAAGATTCAATTTAAGTAAACTGTTAATATAAGTATAGTCTACATGAATTAGTTTAAATATTAAAGACATAGATTCAAGAACCCTTGTATTGGTAGGCATTAGGATGTGAAGTACCAGCTGCCAACTGTATTTGTCCTTAAACATACCAAGTTTCTGAGTAGAGATGGAGATCCCATGTAGTTTATAAGGCTCTGTCTCTGGATCATCTTCTTCCAGTAAAGAGGGAAAATGAGCCAGAATGATATAACCCTAAACTCTCAGTAGCTTGTAAATATCCAGGATAGACTGGGACAAATCATGTTAAGAACTGTAAAAGGTCTGAGATCTTACCTACTTGCAAGCTAACAAATTGTCCTGCCACTGGTTCATAAATGCTGGCAGAAAACACTGGATTCTGCATCAGAGACAAAAGACTTTATTACTCAGCACAAGCAGCAACATGAGCTTCAATTTTTGAATCAGTTCCTGTTGCACACTGTGATGAACAGACTTTAAGGTGACCGTTTCTCTCTACAAAGATTTCTATTTCCTGATGTTTATTTATTTGTGTAAATTCCCTTCATTTGGGTATTGATGACAGTTATGACTTATTTATAACAAATAGAATATGGCAAAAGATATGGGATAGCACTTTTATAGTTAGATTATCAAATGGCACGAGTGATCAAATGCCACTCTTATAATTCTATTACTTTAAGTTACACTCTGTCTCAGCAATTTGGAAATTCTTCCTGTGGGCTTGACCAAAAAACAATACAACACAAAACAAAACAAAACAAAACAAAATGGCTTGTTGGAGAACTCATATTTCACAGAACTGCTTGTGGCCTTTAGAAACTCTTGGTACATGGTAAACTCCAGCCAACAGTTTATAAAACCTGAGGTCCTCAGTCATACAGCCAGAAGGAACTGCCAATAACCTGAATGAGCTTGAAAACAGATTCTTCCTCTGTTAGGCCTGAGAGGAGTGGGGATAATAAAGGCATGTTGTTTATGGTCATTTGTTACATGACATAGAACTACTGCTCAAGTCCCATGGGAACAATGAAGAGGCAGACCCAGGTAGATGCTGCACACATCCTAAGTTTGTGTTGTAGTTGTATAATCTCAGGCTAGAAAATTTTAATTTTATAAGAAGGCCTATTAGAAAATTTGCTTTAATTTTCTCATTAGAGAGAAACATTAGCTTGATTATCCCAGACAGTAAACAAATCTTTCTGGCTGTGAGGAAGCTAATATCTTAATTTTCTAAGGCTGTTTCCTATGCCAATATTCTTGCAAAAATAGTCCAGAAAAACTGCTGTCACAAGTTTAATAGAAATACCATGGAGAATAGTTGCCCATAGGGCAAAATTTCTTCCAGTACTCTAGAAGAATTTCCATACAGTTAGCTTTATATAGTTGTATGGAAGAGACACTGTTATATTACATCCATGCCAAAAGTTCCATTTGGGGCTAAAATAATGGTAGACAAATATCTTAACACATATTAGAAAATTATATGTGTTATGTATGGTTTCTGTATGGTTTCTCCCTTATAAAACTTTATTTACAGTCACTGTTACTGATATCATACTTTAGGTAAAATCATACTTTGGTGTAGAGCAATTCTGGGAGTATACATGAACTGAAAAATTTCGTAAACCACACGCAGAAAGACAAATACTTCCTGATCTTACTTATGTGTACCATCTAGAAAATGGTAAACTTACAATAACAGATGGTAAAATGGTAGTTGCCAAGAGCTGATTGGTAGGAGGAAAGGGGATATATTGTTCAAAAAGTACAAATTTTTAGTTATAAGTTCTGGAGACCCAATGGACTGCATGGTAGCTAATAATGAATTTTATATTTGAAACTTGCTAAGAGAGTAGATCTCAAGTATTATCCCCATATACACATACACAAAAGATAGCAATGTGAGGTGATGGTATGTTAACTAGCTCAATCGTGGTAATCATTTCACAAAGTATATGTTCATCAAAATATGTTATATACCTTCTATATATATCATTTTTATTTGTCAACGATACCTCAGTAAAGCTGAAAAAAAGATAAGGGAGAAATTTTCTTCTTTAACTGCTTCAAATATAAAGAAGAAATAAATATACTTTTTAAAATTCTGAAAATATTGGAATTTTAGGATAAATATAAGGATCTGAAAATATTACCCAACATTAATAAAATTTAATTGATTCATTTCATATATTCCATTTTATACTACAGGTTTTTTTTTGTTTTTAACATTTGTAATGCAGAGAGTTTGTGGCTTCATACATGCATGACATGTGAACTTAAATTCCAGGTGCTTGGTTTTGAAGGTTGAAACATCAGATAAATGAGCTTTATTGATTGAGGAGTATTAGCTCAAGATACAGCATTTAAAATTCCAACAAGGGTCTCAGGAGATGATGTAAATTTTGTGTAAATTACTTTTAAAACTATGAAAAAAGAGACAGTCAAAGTAAGTGAGCGCTTAAGAATGATATTATTCAACTTTTACACCAAGAAGAAATTTTGAAAATAGATTATCTGGAGACTGAAGGAAGTTGCTTTATTAAAAAGTTAAAATCTTTTTCCTAGTTTCTGAACTTGAGCCACTATTAGATTCAGAGCTCACTTGTTAAAGAGGAGAGGATGGTGGATCCTTTGGGAGAAGGATTCTGTAACAGCATGGGAAATGTTAAAGATAACGGTTCACCGACTTTTTGCCCAGCCATTTTAGTCAAGTTGATGTACACTGGGAAATAGGAATATCCAAACATTTTGAGGACTTGTGAGCATTGACATCCAGAGACTAGAAGCATCACTATATGCCTCCTTTTTAAATGTGTTGCATATATATGTCACCTTTTTAAATGTGTTGCATATGTAGGTTAATTAATATCTAGATCATTGGATAGTATACAGCTCATATTAATTCCACAGACCCACCCAAATCTGTTAATGTAAAGATAGATACACTTGATTGCTAGTGCAGCCCTCACATTAAGTTCTTGGTCTACGAGGCAATAATTATTATGATGGGAAGCCCAAATAGGAGCCCCTGGAGCTGCAGTTTCTGTCCTAGACAGGATAGTTAATCAACGAAAGTATCACATTTTGGGAAAGGAACGTAGAAGCGAGCACCACTCTTAAACTAGCACCATTTGAAGTGTTGATCCCTTTCCACTGTCCATTTAATTCTCCCATATTTCCTTAACAGAAACCTGGAGGGAATCCTAGAGGATGACCTTGCACTACCACAAACTCAACCAGTAGCACTCCCTGTGCAGTTGCAATGGTCAGACATGCCACTCATGCTGGAGCTGAGTTTCATGGCCAAAGTTCATGACAGTCATCAGTTTAGCAAATGTGCTATTTTTATCCATATTAAAAAGAGGCTTAGAAACTGTTTTTATTAGTTTGAGTAGATGTGTTATATATTTACAATTTTTTTCAGGTCTGTTTACTCTCCTGTTCTTTAATATCACAGTTCCAAGTACTTGGAATTGGTATGTTGGTATTTAGCCAGATATTTAGATTGTTCAAAAAATAAAAGGTAAAAAAAAAAAGCCATCCATTGCTTAGATGACATCTTGTTAATGGAATTGGATGGAAAAAAGTAGCTAAGAAGTTGAAGACTTTGGTAAGGCACATATTCGAGGGAAAGGAAGATAAATTCTACGAAGTTTTAGGTATTATGTAAAATTTTTAGGGGTCCATTGACCAGAAATTTACCAGGATATCCAGCCCATCTGAAGTAAAAGCATCCTGCATTTCTTTGCAAACAGCCCTGCAACTTGGACCAAGCAACCTGATAATTCTTATATTATTAGGTCTATTAGTAAAGTTTATGGCAAGTGTCTGTGGAAAAAAATCACAAAGCAATTATCTAGGGATTTAAATCAAGGTCATTTGATCTGTAGCAGAGAATTATACAACTATTGAAAAAAAACTCTAGTGAGCCCAGGGAAGAAGTGCCTGAATATGGAAAAGGTAACATGTGTCTGGAACTCTTCATTATAAAATGGGTTTTAAAGATGCTGTAACTGATATAATTGGTCAAGTTCAGCAAAAATCCACCAGCAATGGGAAGTAGTATATCCAGAATTAAGTAGTACCAGGAAAAAGGTTGCAAACAAACTTCTTGAATGGGTAGCACAGAACCCATGCCATCAACAGCATAAGCATCATAGCCCCTTCCTCAGCACACACCTAAGGCTGCATCTAGAATTCTATACACTGAGCTGATGAAGCAGTAAAAATGCTCGACCTGGATTCCTGGATAATTTCTCTCAGTAAATGAAGATAAGCTGAAAATGGATAGTAGCTACACTAACAAGCCTAATTCAAGGGTAGCCTTGAAAAACTTTACAAGGGAAGTTCCCCCAGTGGGTAGACTTTCAGGAAGTACACTTTGATTTGTTTGCATGTGGCTTGAAGTTAGAATATATACTGACCTGTCCACATGGCTAATCACCTGATCTACTACTCACGGATCTAGGTTGAGAAAAACTGGAAGACTGGGCACAAAGAAGCCTTACAAGAAGCCTGTGAATGGAAACATAGGAGTGGGCAGAAAGTGTAAGGCTTTTTCTATTATGTTAACCCCCACCAGATAACATTCATCACAAAAGGTAACGCTAGCCACCAACTAAGAAAAACTATTCTGTCACCTGTTTACTTCAGCAAGTCTCTTTCAGTGGGTCTGTCACCATGACCATATTAATGGAGGGGTTGTGGTGGCAGAGATGTCACTTCAGTGGCCTGACATCATAGGGTCCCACTTAAAGCTAATCAAGCTATTGCAGTGCTGATTGCTCAACCTGTCAGAAATGCTAAGTCCCCAGTGTGGCACAAACCACTGAGGAGACGAACAAGCCACTTTGGTAAGTTCACAACCTAAATCTCCTTCCACCCTTCAGACCAGGGTTCATTCAGACAGGAATGGAGACATGTTATGAACATGGATTTGGTTTTTCTGCCTGCAAGACCTCAACCAACACCACTGTTGGAGAAGGCTTGTAGTGTATTTGATCTAATAGCATGTGATGCCAAAAAATATTGCTTCCAATAATGGTATCATTTTGTCTGAAAGGATATGTGTGAATGAGCCACGACTCTGGGTCAACTTGTCAAAATCATGTGACCTAGAAGCTGTTGTTCTGATACAAAATTGGAATGGTCTTCTGATGGCAAAGCTGAATGACAACTCAGATGTAAGACTTTAAGAGGCATGGAAACCGTCTTCCAGGATGCAATACACACCTTGAAGTGATTTATATGCGTCTATGTCATCCTTAGGTGAAATTTACAGAGAAGACATCCACATGGAAAAAGAGGAGCCAAACTGATCATAATTTCTAATAGTTTTGGGAAGAATACAGATGGATGTCACTTAAGGATGGCGATACATTCTGAGAAATGTGTGTTAAGGCGATTTTTGTCATCATGCAAACATTATAGAGTATACTCACACAAACATAGTTGGTATAGTCTACTGTACACCTAAAGCTATTTAGTATAGCTTATTACTCCCAAACTACAAACTTGTGCAGCATGTTACTGTGCTGAATACTGTAGGTAATTGTAATACAATAAGAAGTACTAGTGTATCTAAACATATCTAGATATAGAAAAGGTTTATAAACATATGATACTATAATCTTATGGGACCACCATGGTATATGCAGTCTGTTGACCAAAACATCATGTGGCACATAACAGTATTTACTTCCTACCCCTGAACATCTAGGATAGAAATTTTAGTTCACAGTGGGGGAAACACTTCAGCAAGGGAAACAGCAAGCATCATATTGAAATCTAGGAGACTTATCTTGTTTGGTGAAGAATTCAGCTCCAGGCTAAAATCTTGTATAATTTTTCAGAAAGTCTGCCTATCAGCCCTCATGTGAGAAATCTGCCCCACCAACTCGAGACGTGGTGCAAGGTCAGAATCTTACTGTTCTGGAGGGAGTTGCTGCCAAGGACCCAGACACCCCTCCCAGGGCTGTCATGCATTCCTAGGCCAGACACCATCATTATAAGGGCTCTTTATTAGGGGGCCTTGGATGAAGCTTTTTTGATTTACCTCTTCATCAGGAGCTCTTGACTAAGAGCTCCACTCTCACTCAATTTCCCTATCTGTGCCGATCCACCTGAGTCTCACTGGGTCCTGTTCTATAGGGGAAAATGGAATGTTGGGAAGCCAGTGCTCATTGTGTAAGCCTCTTGCTTACACAGTCAGAGCAAGTAACTAAATACTTGATGGTTACTTTAGTTTGGGTCATTTCTCTAATTGAGCACCTTGACACCTAGGTCAAGACTTCATACAAGGGACCAGAAGGCAATAAAAGGAGTCACCAGTCTGTCCTGGATAAGTGACCCAGATCATCGACAGGAGGTGGGCCTACTGGGCACCTAGATAACTCCCTGCATATCTTTTCCTATACCTTTGCCCAATTCTGAAGTTGATAAGTGCATTAATCCTAGCTTAAGAAGGGGATGGTGACCTCTTGGAGATGAAGGTCTATGTCATGCTACCAGAAAATACTACAAGACTGGCATAGAGGCCAGCCGATGGGGAGCAGATGCCAGAATAGATAAGAATGAAAGAAGACAAGTATCTGTTGCCACATCGAGGCATTGGAGACTGTACTTTTCTTACTAACCTCCTACTTCTAAGATTCTCTTAGCTCCCCTGTGGTGAAGGAAAAAAAAGAGATTCTCCATGAACAGAGGCCAATCTGCTACCTGGATGAACTGCCATCAAAATCCATTTGAGACGGATCTAAGCATTACAATGGGTGAACTGTAGTGGACACTATCATGTACCCTAAATACCAATTAAAGGAAGAAGTGAGGGTGCTGATGGGATTGCTATTGGAATCTACCCTCAGCTCCTTCAGGGAGTGCCTCTTCAATAGAGAGGTTGCTCTTTCAAGTCACAGTAACACCACAACAGTCCATATTCAATGACTGATCTAGGAAGAATATAAGTGTCTGATAGTTTTGGTCCCAAATAGGACAATTCTGATGGATCGTTCTAGATATGAAGATGCCTATAAATTTGCCTCAAGACTTATCCCTCTGAATAATCCAGCTTCTTTCCCCTACATTCTGCAGTCATTGATTCCAAGCACACTCACTGAGTCTGCATAGCAAACTCCAATGTGAGTCTGATGCCTGACTATCCACCTGTGCCATTACTTATTTTAAAATATGAAAAGTCTGATGACTCATAGGCTGAAAGTATAATCTGCCATAGTCTAGTTATATTTTCTAAATTTACTTAAATGCCACATATTGAATTACTTAGATATAAGATTGATAGTGGCGTTCCATTTACACTTCATACTGTAACAAAATGTTTCATGTGTTTGCTTCTGAAAAATTCTGAGCTATGACTATATGAGAACATATTTGAACCAATCTGAAAATGGAATTAAATAAACTCTAATTGCCTTATATTATGTATTTGTATAATACTGAAAGTTTGTAGTTTATGTTTTCATAAATGGCAGGTATACTTGTTTACTGAAATCATGAGTTCCAGAAATTTGCTGCAGAACAAATTAATTGTAAATGAAACGTGCTTTTGAATTATTAAAACTTTATTCCACTCAGGACCAAGTTTTGCCTGTGGAAAAAATAAACTTATGCTTTATTTTTTTTTTGGTAAATCAAATAAATGCAAATGTTAGGAGATGCGGACATGGCAACACACTCGTATTGTCACATACACAAACAGCAATGAAATGAAAACACTTGTAACTGGCTTATTTGTGTCATTTTAATGGTGAAACGGCCTGCAGTTCAGATATGCATATAATTATAATTACATGTAATACTATATATAACACATATTTATGTATTACATATAATTAATATAATTATATTATAATTAGAAAGGATAATTATAATTATGGTTATGTTATAATTACAATTCATCATAATATGAGTCTTGGCTAATATACAAATTCCCAGTTCTCCAATTCTAGACCTACTGAGAATCTGTGTCTTTAATAGGAAACCACTGCAATTCTTATGTGGATAAGAGGTGCTTCATTTCCCCATGGCTCCTTGCTATCAGAGTCTAGAATTGCACTACTTGCTAGTCCCAGTGCTCTGGACTGAGTAGAAGGGTGATTCACGGAAAATGCTAAGCTGTTTTTCTGCTGTCCCCGGACTGAACCATCCTCCATAGTTCACCAGTGTAAGTGTGCTATATGTGCAGTAGCCTTTCCTGAAATTGGAGAATTGAAAAGAGAATTCTAATTTATTGGGAAAAGTCTTCAAAATATGTTCTAAACAGACTGCTAAAAATTGCTTCCTCAATATTACCCTTTATTCCTCAGACCAAACTTACCAGAGGTAAAGTGAATGAATATGTAAATAAAACTTGTACGTATGCCTACTAATAACAGTGCCTTATTTAAAAATTTGCTTTCCAAATGCACTAAAAGCAAAGATAAATAGATGGGTCTTAACTAAACTAAAAAGCTTCTGCACAGCAAAAGAAACAATCAGCAGAGTTAACAGACAACCCACAGAATGAGAGAAAATTGTCACAATCTAGACATTCGGCAAAGGACTGATCTCTAGAATCTACAAGGAACTCAAACAAATTACAAATAAATAAACAAGTCCATCAATAAGTGAGCTAAAGAGATGAATAGAAAATTCTCAAAACAAATACAAATGGCCAAAAAGCACACAGAAAAATGCTCAACATCACTAATTGTCAGGGTGAATTCAAATCCACAGTGCCATACCACCTCACTCCTGCAAGAATGACCATAATAAAAAAAATAGATGTTGGTGTGGATGTGGTGAAAAGGGAACACTTTCATATAGTTAGTGGGAGTGTAAACTAGTGGAAAACAGTGTGGAGATTCCTTTAAAAACGAAGTTCTACTATCATTTGATCCAGAAATCCCACTACTAGGTATCTACCCAGAGGAAAAGAAACCATTGTACCAAAAAGATACTTGATATGCATTTATAGCAGCACAATCTGCAATTGCAAAAATATGGAACCAGACCAAATGCACATTAATCAATGAGTGAATAAAGAAAATGCACTGTGTATACATAATATATAGATATATACACATATGTATATGTGATATATATGTATATGTGTATACATATACACACAACACCATAGGGACCTAAGCTATGAGGATGCAAAGGTATAAGAATGATACAATGGACTTTGGGGACTTGGGAGAAAGGGTGGGAGGGAGGTGAGGGATGAAAGATTACACATTGTGTACAGTGTACACTGCTTGGGTGATGGGTACACCAAAATCTCAGAAATCACTGCTAAAGAACTTACTCATGTCCAAACACCACCTGTTCCTCCAAAACCAATTGAAATAAAAAATAAATTAATAAATAGAGCAAAGTATTTTATATAAAGGTTATATGTCATAAATATATCAGGATAAAAATACAATTTTAAATAACAGATTTATATATACTAAAATTTTTATATGTGCAAATTTAAAAACAACTAAATACTCAATTTAAAGCAGCTGCATTAATTTTGAATATTAATTACCTCATATACATATGTATACCAGTTTTTAATACACACATGCTAATAAACCCACACAGGCAAGAAAGATTTAGGAAATTATAAATATGTATAAAATTAACAGTGGTTTATTTTTTACCTCTAGCATGGTTTGATATAGCCTCTTTAGATTAAGGATGTGCAGATTTCCAATAACTGGCAAAGGCCTGAGTCCTGGAGGAGAACGTTGCTTGGAAGATTTCGTCATACATTTTTTAATATAAAAAAAATAAGAATCAGGACCAGAATTGAAAGTATAGCAGAAGCATCATACTCACTCATTATATTTAAGTTGAAGTAATTATTAAAACAATAGATATATTTTTGATTGCAATAAAACAAAATTAGTAGCTTCCAATGCAAATCAAGGACATGAAAATGTTGCTAATAATCTTTGCTGTATCTTATAGTCTATCATCTGTTTTATAATTAGAGTGAACTAAGCCTCAAAAATAAAATAAAAAAATTACTCTCCTCTCTTGGCATTGCCTCCACTCTCTACTTTCCAAAGAAGTTCTTTTCTTCAATCTTTTATATTTTGAGTTTTTCTCCCTAAGTTGAAAATCTTTAGGAGTTTGTCTGAACACTTACTTCATTCACTCTTAATTATCAAGATGATCAATATTCACTACAGTCTATTGTATGAACAGAATGTATTCATACAGTGGCATATGGATGAACTCTATACCTGTGCTATTCACAGCATATAGTGGTAATGTAGAAATGTACTTATATAGAGAGAATGTATTTATCCAATTGACTAATTATTATCTTACATGTGATTTGTATATTTGAAGTCCTACATAACGGTTGCAAACTAAATTTAGCTTTTTTTTATGAACACACAATGAAAACAAACACATGAATGACTACACGAATTCGTGGTTGAATGAAGAATAGTTGTCAATCGTTTTCAGCAACAAAGTGATGTCAAATTTTCTAAGAAAGTGGAAATATCTTCAGTCTTATTGTGCAGCATAGTGTCTGACACACTGCTGGGTGCCTATTTGGATTTGGCATGGTGAAGAAAGTAGTGCAAACTACATAATAAATAAGATGAACGGAGAAAAGAGATTAGAGAAGTAAAGAAAAACTTCAAAGAGTCAAATTGAAGATATAATCAAGAACAGAAGATAAACTTTCCTAGGTGAGGGAATTTATAACCTGCAGATGGAAAGAACACAGTTTATTATGACAATAAATAATCAATGTAGAGATAATTCCAGGTGAAATTCAGAATTAAGAAGGAATCTCATGGCCAGTAAGACATACATTGCAGGCCAGGCGCGGTGGCTCACACCTGTAATCCCAGCCCTTTGGGAGGCCGAGGCGGGTGGATCACGAGGTCAAGAGATCGAGACCATCCTGGTCAACATGATGAAACCTCGTCTCTACTCAAAATACAAAAAATTAGCTGGGCATGGTGGCGCGTGCCTGTAATCCCAGCTACTCGGGTGGCTGAGGCAGAAGAATTCCCTGAACCCAGGAGGCAGAGGTTGCAGTGAGCCGAGATCGCTCCATTGCACTCCAGCCTGGGTAAAAAGAGCGAAACTCCGTCTCAAAAAAAAAAAAAAAAAAAAAAAGAAAGACATACATTGCAGGTCACCACTAAGGGGAAAAAAGGTATAATAGCTAAGAGCTCTTCTTGAGGATGGTGGAAAGAAAATACTACATGGTAATCAAAGATATGAAACATAAAATTTTAAAAGTAAACGAAGTTGGGATAAAGGAAGATACTACATGAAAGAATAATGGGAAACATTTGTTTAGTCTAACATAGATGTAAAGCTAAACAACTGTGATGTGATTTAATTATTAAATTGAATGAAAGTGTTGTAAGTTTAAAAGAAAAAATACATTAAGAAAAAATTATAGCAGGAACATAATGCATCAGAGTAACGCAACAACATTTTAGTAAAAATAAAGGAGTAGAGATAGATTTCATGGTGGTAGAGAGGAGAATGCTTTTATCGTTTTTTTATTGGGTGTTAAAAGATGTTATTTCATCTTTAAAGAAATAGCTATATCAGTAAGAATAGTCAATATGTTTT
The DNA here is from genome assembly GCA_028533165.1 of Leontopithecus rosalia. NCBI lineage: Eukaryota > Metazoa > Chordata > Mammalia > Primates > Cebidae > Leontopithecus > Leontopithecus rosalia. Next base: position 140,746,206 of record CM052648.1, read on the forward strand.
CTTAATTTAAATAAAGAACTTTGTTTAACCTAAGCATATATAGCTGAATAGGTGAGTTTCATACTTAATGATGAATCCTTCAAAATAGCTTGATTACTGTCAGGAAAAATCCAAGCACATTGATGATTTTGAATACTATATAACATTGTTCTGGAAGTACTGACAAATATAATCGAGATTTTTTAAAAAAGAAATAGAAAATATACTTTAAAGGAGGAAGGAAAAAATACTATGTAAGGGTATTATTATAACTTGAGACACAAATAGACTCAGCTGAGAAACTACTAAAAAGAGAAACAAAATTCAGAAATGTGATCAATTTTAATAAGGACTTACAAAAAAATTAACACCAGTTAAAACCAAATAAGATAAAGTATAAGAAAACATCATTCAGCATAAGATTTTCTAAGAAATTGAATATAAAGATAAAACCTAAAAAGAAATTTACCATATCTAAATGAAAACATCAACTGAGATGTAAAAACTGCTTTAATAAATAGTCTTGTCTTTTCCAAACCACCCAGTTTCTCGTTCTTTGTTATAGCAGTAGAAGTGGACAAAAAACATGGCCTAAAGTCAAGGTTTCAGCTTGGCTACATTCCTTTTTGAAAACTCTAGGTAGAAATCTGTTTTCTTGTCTGTTTCTTGCCTTTTCCAGTTTCCTGAGGCTCTCTGCATTCCTTAACCAAAATGTTAAGAACTCCAATGGTTGCTAATATTGTTTCCAGTTCTCCCTAAATTAACAAATGAAACCAATAAGTGAATCTAATTAACAAATATATATTATTCTTATGAAGCACAAAAATCCTAATGTTAATTTAGAAGAGTAATTGTCATTTCAGCCAATAAAAGTGGAACACTGGTACATTAGCTTCCCATTGCTACTGCGAAAATTACCACTAAGTTAAGGGCTAAGGAAATACAAACTTATTATCTCAACATTCTGCAGGTGACAAGCTCAACATGGATTTCTGTGGAATTGCCATGTTCTGAAGCTTGTGTCTTTCCCCCAGTTCATACATTGAAAACACAGTCACCAATGTGGTGGTGGTAGGAGGTGCGGCCTTAGGGGTGATAATTAGATTGTGACGACAGAGCTCTCAAAAATGGGCTTAGTGCTTTTATAAAATAGGTCCCAAGAATTGTTAGTTTCTTTTATCATGCGAAATGCAGTGAGAAATTATCATCTATGAGTCAGTAAACAGGCCCTCACCAGATTTCAAATCTGCTAGCAACTTGATTTTGTACTTTCCAACTTCTAGAACTATAGGAATACATTTCTATTGTGTGCACGCCACCCAGTTTATGGCATTTTGTTACAGCAGTACAAATGGCCAAAGAAAACAAGGCTTAAAGTCAAGGTGTCACCTTGACTACATTCCTTTCTGAAGGCACTAGATGGAAGTCTCTTTTCTTGCATTTTCCAGTTTCCAGAGGTTCTCTGCATTCCTTGGATTATGGTTCCCTCCTTCTATCCTTAAAGCTAACAATAGCTGGTAGGGTTCTTCTAACATCACATTATGCTGAACCTCTCCTCTGTCATCTTCTTCCACATTTAAGGACCCTTGTGATTGTATTGACCCAACTAGAAAGTTCGGGAAAATCTATCTTTTTAAAATTCAGCTAATCTGCAATATTAATTTTAGATTCAATTTAATTCCCCTCTGCCATGCAACATAACATATTTACAAGTTGCACAAATTAGAACATGCATATCCTTCGGAAGACATTATTCTCTTTTCCACAACTAATTTTATTCACTATTTCTTTGTTTCCCTTCTACTCACTTCCCTGCCCCTGAGTTTTCCCTAGTAACTAAAAAAGTTCATGTGTAAAACTTTATAAAGTATGAAGCACTGAGATAACATATAATCATTATTCTGCTTATAGAATTGACATATTCATTTATTCTATATCAGTGATAATTGTTTTCATTCATATTACTCAGCCTTCCTGTAGCAAATGCCAACAAGTGTATCAAGTGTAGCCGCCAGCAAATAAAAAATTAAATATGTTTCTTTTGTGGTCAAACAAACAAAAAGAGGTGTCCTAATTTGCAAGGACAATCTCATTAAACCATATTAAATTTCCTTTTAATCAAATCAGTTACAGAAAATAAATTCAAAGTTTATTCAAGTGTAATACCTGCAACTCTATCCCATTAAATAAATACAGTAATCTTTGGTATATAACTGATCAATATTAATACATGGAAATTATATTTCTGAATATATTAAGCATAGCTTCTTAAAAATTAGCATAGTGCAATTAATTGTCAATTGGATAAATTAATAAGTCAACAGAAAAATTAAGATCCAACATATATTAATGCTTAAAGTTAAGAAATTTTGCATGTATGCATTTTATTCAATAATGTATAACAGAGAATCTTACCTAACTATATTTCTATATGTCTCATAGAGATTGGTTTAATGTCTTTAAATTTTAAATAAAATGATTTTTATGGTTTAATTTTGCTTCAATTCTGTTGTGTGAAAGTTATCATCTGCACATTACTATGAAATTGATATCCTTTTCCAAATTTAGAATGCCAGAAACATACAGACAGACTAAAGTCCTTTCTTTGATCCAAAGAATATGTAAAAAGATGTAATCACTTTTGATTATTCATCTAGCCTGCTACGTTTTGAACCATTCTCAGTAATTAATATTATTCTCAATAATATTAATTTACTGACACAAAGCAAGCATTTTGAAAAACAGTACATCATATTTCTTAATTAACTCTTAAGTTTACACTTCTCAATTTCCTCCCAGAAAACAGCGAAGATATGTTGAGAACAACATGAAAACCTGCTTGAGATAAATTTCGTATTTTAGTCATTGCTCATCAAAATTCTCTTTATAACCATATAATTAGTTTTGAAGATTCCCTTGTTATATATTTCATCATTGAAGTAAATACTGCAAAAGAGTATAGTGTTAAAGAAAAATGTTAAGAAAGAATGCAAAGAAATAAGGAAGAAAGCAAGAACAGAAAGATGGAGGTGATGAAAGAGGGAAAAAAGGGAGGAGGAAAAGATGCAAACTTTTAAAATTTCTACTGGTCTAATGCTAAGTGATAAGAGTAAAAGTCTCTCAAGTTTTAGAGCAGGCAATATTTCTCAAATCCCTAAAATCAAATTTTAGAAATTATTTTCTTTACTGTGTTAAATGTTATCTAATTCTCTTACAAAAATTAACTAGTGGAACATATACTGTGTATCCCTATCTCTGGTTGATTTAAAAGTACTAAAAGAAATAATCCTTGTTTAAAAAACTATTATTTTTCAGCATTTGTTTTTCTAATTTCAAAATTATCTTTAACATCTTTTCTGTGTAAATAAACTTTTGTTTAACAGATTTAAGCATAACTTTTTGCCTTCAATGTTATTAACAAATATCCAAGAGAAAATAGATTTTTAGGTATTAATTTCGTTGCAAAACCTTCATAATGGTGTTACAAAAATGCCTGTAAGCTACAAAAGCAGTTAATTGAACATAATTGTAACTCTGTTGAAAGTTTACATTTTTGTAATGATCTATTATAGTTCATACAAAATTGTATATTTAGATTGAATCACAAAACAACATATCCAAACAGTATTTTTTGAAAAGATAATTGTAAATGCTACTTCTGTATTATAAGGCAAAGACCAAATTAACAGAATACCTTGGAATTAATAAAATATTCTGCCTATAAGTAGTCATCACTTTCTTCTCATTTTCCTCCCAGATTAACACTTACTAGTAAAAGAGATTGATATGAAATTAACAAGACTATTTTTTTAATCACAAACTACACTTCTAATAGGCCTACTCTGTAAATTTTTCAAACAAGACAAACTTTCATTTTTAGAAGTAGACCTGGATTTTTCTGCTGCAACCTGGCACCTTCGAGCTTTGAACTCTGTTCAGTATTTTCTGATCCTTATTTCTGCTTTCTGGTTGCATGAAAAAAGCCGTGGCTGGACATGTTTCTTCAGTCATCCCAGATGACCAAGATATTCCTTTGGAGGAGCATTTTTTTTAAATTACAAATTACTGTAATTGACTGCAAAATAAAGGAAACTGGAGTTGCTTAATTCAGATTCCAGTCTCTGGGAGGATTAAGAGTCATAAGCATTCTGGATGACAAAAGAAAATAAGACTGTGTTTATAGGTCTTGTTCTGCCATATTCTTTCTTTCTTTTAATTGTACTTTAAGTTCTGGAGTATATATGCAGATCTTCAGGACTGTTGCATAGGTACCCAAATGCCATGGTGGTTTACTGTCTCCATCCCCCTGTCACCTACATCAGGCATTTCTCACAGTATTATCCCCCACCTCCCCACCCACCACGGTTCCTCTCCCAGCCCCCACCCCCCAACAGACCCCAGTGTATGATGCTCCCCTCTCTGTGCCCTTGTGTTCTCATTGTTCAACACCCGCCTATGAGTAAGAACATGGGGTGTTTGGTTTTCTGTTTGTGTCAGTTTGCTGAGAATAATGGTTTCCAGCTTCATCCATGTCTCTACAAAGGACACAGACTCATCTTTTTTATAGCTGTATAGTATTCCATGGTATATATGGGCCATATTTTCCCTGTTCAGTCTATCGTCAATGGGCATTTAGGTTGGTTCCAGATCTTTACTATTGTAAACAGTGCCACAATGAATATATGTGTGCATGTGTCTTTATAATAGAATGATTTTTTTTTTTTGAGACGGAGTTTCGCTCTTCTTACCCAGGCTGGACTGCAATGGCACGATCTCGGCTCACCGCAACCTCCGCCTCCTGGGTTCAGGCAATACTCCTGCCTCAGCCTCCCGAGTAGCTGGGACTACAGGCATGCGCCACCATGCCCAGCTAATTTTTTTGTATTTTGAATAGAGACAGGGTTTCACCATGTTGACTAGGATGGTCTCGATCTATTGACCTCGTGATCCACCCGCCTCGACCTCCCAAAGTGCTGGGATTACATGCTTGAGCCACCACGCCCGGCCTAATAGATTGATTTATAATCCTTTGGGTATTAACCCAGTAATGGGATTACTGGATCAAATGGAATTTCTATTTCTAGATCCTTAAGGGATCGCCACACTGCCTTCCACAATGGTTGAGCTAATTTATACTACCACCATCTACAACCATCTGATTTTTGACAAACCTGACAAAAACAAGCCATGGGGAAAGGATTCCCTGTTTAATAAATGGTGTTGGGAAAACTGGCTCGCCACGTGCAGAAAGCTGAAACTGGACCCCTTGCTTACACCGTACACTAAAATTAACTCCAGATGGATTGAAGATTTAAAAATAAGACATAACACCATAAAAGCCCTAGAAGAAAACCTAGGCAATTCCATTCAGGACACAGGCAAAGACTTCATGACTAAAACACCAAAAGCAATGGTAACAAAAGCAAAAATAGACAAATTGGATCTAATTAAACTTAAGAGTTTCTGCACAGCAAAAGAAACAATCATTAAAGTGAAGTGGCAACCAACAGAATGGGAAAAAGTTTTTGCAATCTACCCATCTGACCAGGGGCTAATAGCAAAAAACTAGTTTTCTTTTTGGTCAGACAAATTTAACTTACATGAAACCATTGAAAATCAATGAGATTTTCTTAAAAAATTGAAAACAGTAAATTGTGTGCTTGCTTTAAATGCTACCAAATTCAGTAAAGAGTGGTTTGTTTGATATTTCTAAAAATTTGGTCATAATTTAGTTGGCAAAGAGGAGACAGAAGTTTTTTCCATGTATATGAAATGAGAAAGGCCATGTCCCTCTGGCAAAGTGACAGTACAGTGCTAAACTTATTTCTCCATGATGTAGCCCAATATCTTAAAATTAAATAACTGACTTAAGTATCTGGTAGGAATTGGAACCTTTGTTTGTGTGTGTGATGGAAATCCGCAGCCATCTCACCTTTGGTCTGTCTTATAGCATCTTTCATTCATATTCAGGTAGAATTTCATTATAGTAAATTTCCCTTAAGGGGACAGAAGTTATATAAAATCTACTATTTTGATTCTATATGGAATTGTTTCTGTGACTTGATGTAATATTGCTTTTTGATTCTGTGTAATAAATAATAATATATAACAAATATTTTCTTAGTCTTTCTCCATGCCACAATATCCATGAGGAAAAAGAATTTGACTCATGCTGCTTAGGATGTAATTGTAAAATAATGTATCAGCAACTGCAAATATATTAAATCAGAAACAATAAAATTAACATAGGTAATTTGAAAATTACTCAGGTTTGTGTTCATCCTTGCCCATCTGAAAGGCAAAGCATCCAAAGTAAAGGAAAATTAAATTATTTTAATAATTATTCCAGGAGGGACAGAGTCCTGCTGCCCTTTACTGAAGAAAATGTATGGAAGAAGGAGGCTAAGTGACATCTCTTCCCTTTTCCATGGTATAAGAAAAGAAATTTTCAGTGAATACGAATCAAATGAAAATAAGCTCTTAAATTTGCCTATTATCCTTTGTAAATAATTTTTATCCAAGTACCTGCTTAAAACTTGAAATTGCAATCATGTATGACAAGAAGATTTCTTCTTGACAGTAAATCTCATTTTGCAGTTTGCTTTTACACTTTTAACAAAAGTTCTACAAACATAAAATAAATCTCAGTACCATTGATTAGGTAAAATACCATTATGATGGGTATATGCACAACAAACTAAACTCAAGTCAAAAAAATTAGAAATATGTTTGAACTTAGTGAAATTTTACAAAATTGATAGAGCTAGTATTACTACTAGAGTATTATTCTAGCTAGTTTTACTGTATCCAAAAACTATATTTGCAGTAAAATAATTTTCAAGAATCTTGGTCTCAGCTTTAAAACTGCAATTATGATATATACAAAGCATTGTTAGAAAAAGAAATTGCTTTCTCTCTATTTTCCCTGTTCAGAAAGCAAATAGTTACCCTTTAAGAAACAGTTTTAACTGCCATTTTCTTTAAGTAAAGCGTAAAAGATGTCAATGTAAAAGAAACTTCTTTGCAAATCAATTAATTAAAAAAATAGTTTTTTATGGCTACATAGTATTCCATGAACAAATATGTACCACATTTTCTTTTTCCAGTCTACCAGTGTTGGGCAATTAGGTTGATTCCATGTCTTTGCTATTGTGAATAGTGCTGCAGTGAACATACAGATGCATGTGTCTATGACAGAACCATTTATATTCCTTTAGGGTATATACCTAGTATTGAGATGGCTGGGTCACATAGTATTTCTTTTTTTGGGCTTTGAAGAATTGCCACACCTCTTTATATTAAAAATTCTCAACTAACTAGGTAATGAAGAAACATACCTCAAAAATAATAAGATCTATCTATGACAAACCACAGCCAGCATCCTACTGGTTGGGAAAAAGCTAGCAGCATTCCCCTTGAAAACCGACACAAGACAAAGATGCCCACTCTCAGCATTCCTATTGGAACAAGTATTGGAAGTTCTGGCCAGAGCATTCCAGCAAGAAAAAGAAATAAAGGGCATCCAAATAAGGGGAAAGGAAGTTGACTATTCCTGTTTGCAGATGACATAATTCTGTATCTAGAAAATCCCATAGTCTTGGCCCAAGAGCTTCTTCAGCTGATCAACAACTGCAGCAAAATCTCAGGCAGAAAATTAAAATTTTGAATGGTTACCTATGGAATGACATCTGGTAAGTGGCAAAGCCAGGACTCCAAACCAAGAATTTCCAATATATAGTAAATGTGTATTAACTTATGTGTTTACTTTGTGATAAGTTCACACAGAACTGAGTTCACACATAAATTCACACATAAGCAGTCCTGTCACCTGCTAAACAGTGAGCAAAGTAAAAATATTTGAATTTCTACCAATAAAATATTAAGACTTGTATAATGTGTCATTTGACTCTGAGTGGCTGTGCATAGAATGTATCTTTGTTTACTATTCTAATTTACAAATTGGATGAATTTAAAATAATTTTTATTATCACATTCAAATACATTGTTATTACAAGAAAAAATAAGTAAAACCTCAAAATAATTAATGCTATTTGAATAATCAGTTGGTAACTTATTTCAATATACTCTTCTATTGCTTTACAAAATTTACTTTTCTGACCCAGTATCAAACATGTCTAGAAGAAAAACTATATTTTTCTGTCTTTTTACCAAACAGTAATGGGATCAGACAAAAATAACTCAGCTACACATAGAAATAAATATATTACTGAAATTCAAGACTCTGAACAAACTAAATTTATTATCAGTACTCTGCTTCAAGACTCAGGCTTTGTTGGAGCCACCAATCCAAAGCTGTAAACTCTGTCATAATCTGCCCAATTTCAACCACTTGTCTACCTTATAAGACCCATGAAAAGATGTTCAACATCATTAGCCTTCAGGTACATGGACATAAAAACCACAGTGAGATTTCAAAGCAGGCACTTAAAATATAAAATAGTTATAATACCAAATTCTGGTAAAGATGTGGAGAAACTTTGGATCCTTTATAAACTGCTGATGGAATGATATAGCCTTTGATGAAAATACTTTGAAAGTTTCTTATAAAAGTAACCATACTACCCAGAAATGTCACTCATGGGCATTTATCTCAGATACTTCTGTTCATATAAATACCTGTACACTGAGGGCCATGGCAATTTTATTTTTAATGTCAAAAATCTGGGAACAATTTTCTTCTTCAACAGGTGAATAATTAAACTGTGGCACATACATATAATAGGATTCCACTCATCGATACAAAGAAGTAAGCTATTCACAATTGCAAAAGTCTAACAGTCAAGACAACAAGTGTAGAAACTCTGTGTACTACTTTTGCAACTTGTCTCTAATCTAGAACAATCCCAGAATAACAAAATTATTTGAATGAACACAAATTAAAATGTCTAGGATTTTTATATATTTTTCAATTGTAATATTATAAATGTTTTAAGATGAAAAGCAGTGTAAGTTGGCTAAGATGCTACTTTTTATAAGCTAGAAAACAGATAAAAAGTGATGAAACAGGGTTCAAAGCTGCACAGTCACTGTTAACATTTTAATTCTTGGTAACTACAAATTATGGTATTCTAGGTGATAAATTTATTTAAAAATTATTTTAGAACAATTTTTTTATCTTTGGAAACCAGGATTTGTTTATTATTTTAATTATCTAGTTTTTTTCTAGTTTCCTCTAATTAATTTGGTCAAAAATATTTACTGAACACCACACTATGTGCCAGCTCTTCTCTGGACACTGAGGACACAATATCTGATTCAGCATTTTGTAAAGGACTGAGGGCAGGGAGTTTTATTAAATACACAAAACATATGATGGTTACATTATTTACATAAGGAAATAATATGCTACTTACAAAACAATTAAGGAAACATTTTTCTCCAATAAATATGGTTTAAATTAAATGTTAGAAAATCTAATAACTTAATAGAAATGATTTACCTAAGAATTTTAGGACCAAACTGACAGGTGAAAAATAGCCTTAAACAGCTCCATCAATGAGATAATATAATTTAAATTAAAAAAAAGAGAATGGACTGTTGGTACACACAACCTGGATGGACCTCAAGAGCATTACACTAGTGAATGAAGTCAATCTGAAAATATTACATACTGTATTTTTCTATTTATAAAACATTCTCAATGCGACAAATTCTAAAGATTAAAAACAAATTAGTCAGATGCAGGAGGAATGGGTGTGCCTATAAAGCATAGGGATCCTCTTGGTGATGGAACACTGCTGTATCTTCACTGTGGTGGAATTCACATGAGTCTATACATGTAATAAAAGTTCATAGAACTACACACACACACAGATACACAGGTTTGTGTAAGAACTGTGGAATCTGAATAACTTCTGTAGATAGTACCAATGTCAATTCTGGTTTTGACATTGCAATACTGTTATCTAGATGCTACCATTAGGACAGATGAATGAAAGGTGCATGACGTTTCTGACTTATTTTTTACAAATTCCTGTGAATTTATTTTGTTTCAAAATAAAAAGTTAAAACATAAACAAAAACAAAAACAACACCCAGTCCAGGCCACAGAATCCTATAAACATTCTTGCATTCCATCTCTCTGAAGCATTGAGAAGCCTCTGTCTAGGTGGTGTTCTTTTTTCTCATGTAAATCAAATAAATTTACCAGTGCTTAACCAGATTGTTACTCTAATGGTGTTTTGAGTAGTTAACCACTGCATAGAAAACATTTATTGAGTCTCTATTGTGTGCAAGGAACTGCAATGTAAAGATAAAATTGAAAAAAAGACACTTCAAATCTTATGGAGCTTAGAGTCAAGGAGGAATAGAAAGTGAAAAATAAATAAATTTACAAAGAAATGAATAATTGCAAAATATGTTAAGTGCCATGAGATAAACAAATACAGTATTTTTATTTAGAACAAGGGTTGGCAAACTCTTAATCTTTTATATTAAATAACATTTTATTAGAACACAGCCACACTCATTTGTTTATGTATTGTCTATGGCCACTTTCATGATATGAAAATAGAACTGAAGAACTGAAAAAGATGTATGCCACGAAAAGCTGGAACTATTTACTAACTAGACTTTTAAGGAAAACTTTGTACCTCTTTGACAGGGACAAAGTTGTTCTGGGTCTCAAGCTAGGCCTCAATATTCTTACTCTTCTCCCTCTGTTAGTCAGATAATCACTGTGAAAGCCAAATAGCAGGAATTTTTTAAAAATATTTTTTTTACAATTTTCTTTTCTTTTTTTTTGTTGCATTTTAGGTTTTGGAGTACAAGTGCAGAACATGCAAGATAGTTGCATAGGTACACACGTGGCAGTGTGATTTGCTGCCTTCCTCCCCTTCACCCACATCTGGCATTTCTCCCCATGCTGTCCCTCCCCAGCTCCCCCTCCCCGGCTGTCCCTCCCCTATTCCCTCCAATAGAGCCCACTGTGTAGTGCTCCCCCTCCCTGTGTCCACGTGTTCTCATTGTTCATCACCCGCCTATGAGTGAGAACATGCAGTATTTCATTTTCTGTTCTTGTGTCAGTTTGCTGAGAATGATGTTTTCCAGATTCATCCATGTTCCTACAAAAAACATGAACTCATCATTTTTGATTGCTGCATAATATTCCATGGTGTACATGTGCCACATTTTCCCAGTCCAGTCTATCATTGATGGACATTTGGGTTGGTTCCAGGTCTTTGCTATTGTAAACACTGCTGCAATGAACATTCGTGTGCATGTGTCCTTATAGTAGAACGATTTATACTCCTTTGGATATATACCCAGTAATGGGATTGCTGGGTCCAATGGAATTTCCATTTCTAGTTCCTTGAGGAATGGCCACACTGTCTTCCACAATGGTTGAACTAATTTACACTCCCACCAGCAGTGTAAAAGTGTTCCTGTTTCTCCATATCCTCTCCAGCATCTGTTTTCTCCAGATTTTTTAATGATCACCATTCTAACTGGCATGACATGGTATCTCAATTAGTTTTGATCTGCATATCTCTAATGGCCAGTGATGATGAGCATTTTCTCATGTTTGTTGGCCTCATGTATGTCTTCTTTTGTAAAGTGCCTGTTCATATCCTTTGCCCATTTTTGAATGGGCTTGTTTGTTTTTTCTTGTAAATCTGTTTGAGTTCTTTGTAAATTCTGGATATCAGCCCTTTGCTAGATGGGTAAACTGCAAAAATCTTTTCCCATTCTGTTGGTTGCTGATTCACTCTAATGACTGTTTATTTTGCCGTGCAGAAGCTGTGGAGTTTGATTAGGT
>CM052648.1:140758463-140795021 GCA_028533165.1 Leontopithecus rosalia
CATGTGTTCTCATTGTTCATCACCCACCTATGAGTGAGTATATATGGTGTTTCCTTTTCTGTTCTTGAGTCAATTTGCTGAGAATGATGTTCTCCAGATTCATCCATGTCCCTACAAAGGACACGAACTCATCATTTTTGATTGCTGCATAATATTCCATGGTGTATATGTGCCACATTTTCCCAGTCCATTCTATCATTGATGGGCATGTGGGTTGATTCCAGGTCTTTGCTATTGTAAACAGTGCTGCAATGAACATTCATATGCATGTGTCCTTATAGTAGAACAATTTATATTCCTTTGGATATATACCTAGTAATGGGATTGCTGGGTATTCTTTCTTCTTCTTTTTAAATAAAGTAAACCATGCAGAATGGTGGGTTTCCTGGTCACAAATTTCATTCCTATTACAAATCCATCAGACTCATCTTACGACTATGATTACCTAGTGGCTTTTCATCCTATGTTTGTCACTATTTTCCAAGTCTTAAAGCATAGGTATATCACATATAATCATGAGTAATAGAGACTTTCAGGCCCATTTCCACAGTGGCTTAATTATAGTTCTGTATGTTTTTGCACACATTTTAGTGTATAATTGTATTAGAAATATTTTATTACTATATCAGTGATGCTTTTTAAAAATGTTTTTGTAAACTAATTCTCCAAGAGGAAAGAAAGGAAAAGAAAAAAGAACAGAAAGAAAAAAGGGAGGAAAGAATTAATCAAATCCACTTTACCCTTCCAAGCCTCTGGTAGTCACTAATCACTGCCTCCATAAAATCAATTTGTTTTAGCTTCCACATATGAGAACATGCAACACTTGTCTTTCTAATAAATATTTTATTAGAAATAAATTATTGTACCTAACACAATATCCTACAGTTCTATCCATATTATTGCAAATGACAGAATCTTATTTATTTTGATGACAAAATAATATTCCATTGCATATATATGCCATATTTTCTTGATCTATTTACTTGTGTGAAAATGTGAATATGAGTTAGAACTCATATCCCATATCTGCAATAAACATGGGAAGGCAGATCAATATGCTGATTTTAATACCCTTTTATTTGAGATATTGTGTGATTATGTTTTAGTCTTACTAACCACTTTTATAATTATACCAGTGAAGAATTATAAAGGTAATACAATTTGAAGTTTTAAAGCATATGCCTGAGATCAAGAAGGTATTCACCCCATGCGACTTTTCTCAAAGATATAACATATAGTCAGTACTAAAATCTAAGTGTAAAACAGTACAAAAAGTATCAGAAAAATATCATTATTGAATACATGTTATAGTAAAATCCCTGTAGTGTCAGTTTTTTAGCTTGTGTTCCATTTTAACTCAAATGCCTATATTTTCCTATAGAATGTGATTTGTAAATGTTTCTTGTCTTTAAATTCAACCTTGAGAATAGAAAACTAACTTAATGGAAACTTATTTTTGATACATTTAGGAAAAAAAAAAAACTTTAAAGATCGGGCACGGTAGCTCACACATGTAATCCCCGCACTTTGGGAAGCAAAGGCAGGCGGATCATGAGGTCAGAAGTTCAAGGCCATCCTGACCAACATTGTGAAACCCCGTTTCTACTAAAAATACAAAATTTAGCCAGGTGTGGTGGTGCACACCTGTAATCCCAGCTACTCAGGAGGCTGAGGCAGGAGAACAGCTTGAACCCAGAAGGTTGCAGTGAGTGGAGATTGCCCCACTGCACTCCAGCCTGGGTGACAGGGTGAGACTCCATTTCAAAAAAGAAAAAAAAAAGAAAAAAACTTTAAAATTAACTTCTACTCAATATAGTGTTCACCTCTAGAAACAAGTTCATAAAGCAACAGCCTGAGCACTCCCAATCACAAGAGAAATGAACAGAGCTATCCCAGTCCCTCACAATGAGAAATACAATGGAAGAACTGGGAAATGAAGCACGTTTAAAACGTACTTCCAATTTTCAAGAGACATCAATACAGAGAAAACATTCAGAATAAACTGGATGGATATGAGAAGATAACATTTGAGAACATACATACATATACTTTATGTTAATCCTTTCTACCTTCATTTTGTGGTTTGTAAAATGGGTAATCTGAAAAGAAATTTAAAGAATTCTCACTCAAATTCCACGTTTATCCAGTGTTAAATCCATGTTTACTTCAATTAATCTAATTTTCTATTCATTATCTTATATTGTTTCACTGCGTATCATCAGTTAGGAATTTTTACAGAAATTACAATCATTCACTAATTAGTTTTGTGATGTGATCGTCACTTTATCTTTCAAAGTCTTCTTGTTAACATCTGCAAAATGAGGAAATATGCCTTTCAGCTGTCACATTGTCTATTTTTATGTCCCCCTAATTATTAATTACCAAAAAATGAGAAAATGATTTTAATATAAAGCATTCAGAAGCATGCAAAAAACAGAAATGAGACATTGGGATTGTCTTTTAGTATCTGATGGATTGCAAATTCCTAAGTAAAGTATTAGAAATATTTTCTAAATAACTTAGGAATTTCCTTTCTGCAGATCAGGACACTGGGTAGCACATTGTGGTCTACTGAATGACTGCTCCTCATATCTGTTTTATTTTCCTCTAAAACACATAGCTCGAACTCATATCCCAGCCTCTTTTGAATTTAGGTATGACTACATATGAATAGTACGTGTCACATTTTGCCAGCTATCAAACCTGCCCACTATGACTCCTCATGCTTTTTTCTATGATGCACAGGACTCCAGTCTACAAGGCAGCAGGGTTGTAAAAGCAACTAAAACAATAACATGGAAAGATAACCACAAGTAGAAACACAGGCTTACAAACTATTAATTTTGTTGGCTTTCAGATAAACAAGGACTAAACACTACTTTGTTGGAGTACTGAGATTTCTGGGTTAGCCTGTGAAAGAAGTAACCATTGAGGACATGGTCTTATTTATTACTGTACATTAGATTTTTTTAATATTCTATGCTTCAGATAGTCTAAACTGTTAAACTATGTCTGTAAGGACTACATAAACAGTCTATGTTAAAATATCACCAAAGGCAAAATTTCTATTTCTATGTATCAGTAATTACACTTAATTTTAAATTAATATTGCTGAAAATTTCGTTAATTTATTTTAATTGAAATTCTTTTTCAAGTTGTCAAATAACTTAGCCATTTTAATTAATTACAATTTGCTTTCCTTTAGGAAATTGTTTTTTTCTTCAAAATTATCATTCACATCCTGAGACGGTTAGTGATCCCTGAAGGTAGCCTTAGAGGAGATTATTTCTTAATTTCAAATAGATTAAAATATGAACACTCTCAAAGAGGTTAAAAAAATTATTTCCCATATAACATTCACATCTAGGAAATATTAACATATGTAGTTGTGATAACATTCTATTTATTGAGTTTTCTATTACTGATAGAATAGACATATATTGCAAGTGAGAATGTCAACCTTTTACCAAATATTTTAAATATATATATATATATATATATATATATATTTAAGTAGTATTTATAACTTGAGCAAGCCAGAAAGAAAGAAAGAGCAAAAGAAGGAGAGAAAGTGAGCTGGGCACAGTTGGCTCAGGCCTGTAATACCAGCATTTTGGGAGGCCAAGGCGAGTGAATTACCTGAAGTCAAGAGTTCGCGACCATCCTGGCCAACATGGTGAAACCCTGTCTCAACTAAAAATATGAAAATTAGCCAGGCGTGATGGCGTGTGCCTATAGCCCCAGCTACTTGGGAGGCTGAGGCAGGAGAATCACTTGAACCCGGGATGAAGAGGCTGCCCTGAGGCAAGATTGCCCCACTGTGCACCAGCCTGGCTGACAGAGTGAGACTCTGTTAATAAAAAGGAAAAAAAGAAAAAGAAAAAGGAAAGAAAGTGTGTAGAAAACCAAGCCAAAGACAAAAATATATTGACTATAATAAAAATTCCTAAAATTCATATGAACAATGGGTGGATTAAATACCTACTCTACAAATCAGTAATATTTTCTGTATTAAAATATTAATTTGCCAAAGACTACCTAGCAAACTTAGCTAAGCCATGCAGCCACTAATAATATTTTAAAAGTAGTTTAAATAGCAATTAGCTAAGTTAGAATAGTGATGAAACAAAATATAATGATAGTATAGACAACTTTGAATTATATTCAAATATATATATAAATATATAAGAAAAGTAAAGTAGTAAGACTTTTAGAATAACAGTGATAGGAGGTGGGCAGACCCTTTCTAAGCTGAACAACCATTTACTGATAAACATTTTATTAAAATAACCATTTGAAATTTATGTGAAGTGTCCTAATAACATACAGGAAGTGGATAAAAATGTACTTAAGAAGGTGTAATAAATCTTGATAAGGGCAGTGTGAATCTACAGTATCTGATTCATAAGCCAGTCCCATTACCCTCCCTAGATGAGTATAACAGAAGCTCTACTTTGGGTAGATTCTGTCAAGAAAGTAAGTCTTCTCTTCATCTAGTTTTCAGTCTAGGGATACAGTGTCACCCCAGGCAGGAAAGATCAGAGGTATCTCTCATCCTCAGTTTGATGTTGAAATATTGAGTTCCTAAAATAAACAATAAAAAGTATCTCTTTTTCAACAAAAATATATGAGACATGCAAAGAAACAGGATAGAGCAGACAACATTGTTTGCAGTTGAGGTAACCTTAATGTTGGCTTTAGAGACCAATAACTATGAAGTACTTACTATATATATATGTTAAAAATCTGGAGAAAACTATGTTTTGAAAACAAAAGAAAGGCATGGAGCCAATTTTTCATCAAATGGAAAATAATAAAGAGATAAAAAATTCTTTAAAAAAACAAAATGGAAATTCTGGAGTTAGAAAGTATAATAAATGAGACAAAATACATGACAGGTGCACAGCAGAATACTTAAATTGGTAGAGGAAAGAATTATGTGAAGCAGGCTCACCATGTACTTGTTACCCACTTATCTGAGTGAGACAGAGCATACTGAAATGCCAAGTTATATGAAGGAGATATATTACTTAAAGATATGCAGCAAGGGACAAAAGCCCAAGATCCGCTATGAGTTTGTCCCTCAAGGTTCAAGTAGGCTTCCCGGGGTAGTGGAGTTTTGATTTGCATGACCCACTTGCATCACAGACCAGGGACCCCAAAAGGCAGTTATACATATGTCATTGGCTATGAAACTCACTGGGAAAAGCTTTGAAGAACATCTTGGCTTCCAGAGGAGAAAAGAACAAAGCCCCCAGTGTCCCTGTAGTTCCTCTCTATCTCAAAATGTTACATTCTCAAAGAGACACAGGAACAAGGCCCAGGCTGTTTCACACAGCTCCTCCCTGTCTCAAGATATTGCATTCCCAGCACATTCTACAGTTATATTTTATAACTGTAAGCAAGGAGGAGACAGGGGTTGGGAGAAAAATTAGGTCAGTCCAAGCCCACCCAGAGAATAGTCCTGCAAATTAATGAACTTGAAGGTATATCAATAATGATCATGTATTAAAGAATAAAGAGATAAATGAATAAAGAAAAATAAGCACAGCCTAAAAGAAATGTAAGACACCATTATGACATTAACATACTTGTAGTAGGAGTGCCAGAGGATTGAAGAGATATAAGCAGACAAAAATACCTTAAAAATTAAAGGCAGAATTCTCTTGAAAATGGATGAAAAAGATTAAACTATACATCTCATATGCTCAATTAAGTAGAATAAAATCAAAGAGATGCACATTCAGGCAGATCATACTAAATATGTTGCTAAGCTAAAAAACAAAGAGAAAATATTGAGAAAAACAAAGGAAAACAACTCACCACTCACAATGAACCCACAACAAAATTAATAGCTGATTTCTCCTTATGAACAATAATGTCAAGAAGGCAAGAATCCTATAAACAGGAGAAGTATGTTTCAAAAATGAAGATGAAGTAAACACATCTCCAAAAGCAAAAACTGAGAGAATTAATTGCTAGAAGACCCACAGTATAAAAAAATCCTGTAGGAAGTTCTTCAGGTAGACAGTAAGAAAACAGAGATAAAAATTCAAATCTATGGTAAATAAAGAACACAAGCAAAAATAATGACGGAGAATTATATATGTATATTACATGTAATTATACAAGGTTGCATAAATGAATATTACTTTGACTTATTTATCTCAATTTATTTGAAATACAATTTTATAAAACAATGTGTACATGAGTATAGTGTTTGGCCTATAACATACAGGATTGTAACATATTTAGCACTAAGAGCTCAAAGGAAGCATGTAGAAATAAAGCTGTTTTGGAGTAAGGAAAGGATGCCAGATGGTAACTAAATCCTCAGGAAGAAAGGAGGAGATACAAAAATGGAAAATTATAAGTTTGATATAACAGACACTATAAATATACACTTGCTCTCCTTTCTTCTCTAAGCTTCTTTAAAAGACATTAATTATAAAACTGATACCCAAAACAAGGTATTATTGGGTTTATAGCATATATAGATATACTATGTATAACAATAATAGCACAAAAAGAAGAAAGTAGAACTATGCATAAGTAACATTTTTATAATCTGATTAGAATTTAGTATAAATCTGAAGTAAATGCTGATAAATTAAGATATATAGGGTAATCCCAGGCAACTACTAAAGAAATAACTCAAAAAGCAATAGAAAAAGAAAGCTAAAAAAGTTAAAATGTTACATTAGGGAACATTTAGTGCAAGAGAAAGTGATAAAGGAAGACTAGAGGAACATATAAGATATGAGACAAGTAAAAAATCGAAAAGAAAATGGTAGGGTTAAATCTATACCAATAATGAAATTAAATGTGAATGGATTAAGTAAGTTGATTAAAAAACAAAGATAATCAGACTGGATAAAAAAAAACAAAACTCAACTATATACTTGCTTTGGGATGTAGACCTCAGATAAAAAGAGGCAGACTGGAAGTAAAAGGATACAAAACAACAACAAAAAAGACAGATCATGCAAATAGCAATCACAAGAAAGCTGAAGTCATGATTCTAATGTTAGACAAAATAGACTTTGAAACCAAAAATGTCATGAGAAATAAGTAGTGATATTGTCTAATAAAATCAATCCATCAGAAAAACACAAAAAGCATAGACATATGTACACCAAAAAAAAGGCTTAAAATTCATGACAAAAATATCTGGAAGAAATAAAGGGGAAAATGGACTCTTCAATTGTACTAGTTTTAGGCATGCAATGCCTCACTTTTAATAATGACTAGAACAACTAGGCAGAAGAGAAGCAAGGAAATAGAATCCTTGAGGAACACTGTAAAACCAGACCTAACAGACATCCATAGAATATTATACCTCAAGAAATCTGAAATGCACATAAACTATAATCTGATGGACAATATTCTAGACCATAATTGAACTTCAATAAATTCAAAAGGATTGTACTTTGTATGCAATGAAGTTAGAAATCAGTAGCAGAAAGAAATTCGGACAAATATATAGAAAATTAAATAAATATATTTCTTTGACCACTGAGTCAAAGAATAAATCACAAGAGAGAAGAGACATTATTTGAGCTAAATTAGAATGAAAATGTAATACAGCAGAATTCAGGAGATGCAGGTTAAATCCGCATTTAGAGGAAAGTTTATAGCTATAAATGCCTATGTTGAAAAAGGAGATAGATGTCCAATTAGTTTCATAGTCTTGCACCTTGAGACAGTGGGGGAAAAAGAAAACAGCAATAAAAACTTAAAATGAGCAAAAAATGTGAAAATAATAAAGCTTACAAAATAAACAAATGAAATGGAGACTAAAAGAGCAATCAAGAAAATTAATAAAATCAAAATCTGCCAGTTTTTTACTAAATTGGAAAATTTTAAAAGAAGACTTTAATACTACTAAAATTAGAAATCATTACTGACCTTAGAGGACAAAAGAAAAAATTAAAAGCAGTACTATTAAAAAAACTGTATGCTAATAAATTGGGTAACTTTGTAAGCAAATAAATTCCTAGAAAAGCATAAGCTACTAAAAATGACTCAATAACAATGAGATAATTTGAACAGATTTATTACATATTAACAGAATAAAGGACACAAAATATAATTATCTCAATAGTTACAGAAAAAATCTTATAATTTAATAGTTGATTATAATTTTAAAAAATTTTTCATAAAGAAATAGAAGGGAATTCCTTAACATGATGAAAACTCATCTACCAAAAAAAAAAAAGGGGGCAGCAAAATGCTTAATGGTGAAAGAGTGAAAGTTTTCACTGAAGATATATCTTTGCAGCAAACATTCTATCTATACAGAAAATCTGACAGAATATACAAAAATGCAACTAGAATCAATAAGATAATTTATAAAGTATGCAGGATGAAAAAACAGCATATAAAAATCTATGGTATTTACAAATTCTTTTACTGGTTCTAGTAGCTTTTAAAGTTTATTCTAGGAATATAGTAGATAATAATGTGTTGTACATTTCAAAATTATTGAAAGTAGATTTTAAATGTTCCCATTATAAAAAGGATTGGAATTTGAGATGATAAATATGTTAATTACCTTGACTTAATTATTGTATTTACAAATTATTATATCACCATGTATCTCATAAATATATACAACTATAATTTGTCAATTTACAGTTAAAAATAAATAAATCAGTGGGATTGCTATACACTAAAAATGAATAATCCAAAAGTGAAATCAAGGAAACCACTTATTTACAATAGCACCAAATGAATAACCTACTTATGAACAGTTGAACAAAAAAAATCAAAAAACCTATACACCGAAGACTATAAAATATAGGTGAAAGAAATTAATATCTAAATAAATTAGAAAAATAACCCAATTTTAATGGACCAGAGACTTAATTTTGTTAAAAGGAGAATACACATTTCACAAATTACAAAAAGTCCCAAATTGACCTTAAAATTAATATAGAATTTCAAATAAAGCTGTTTTTCTAAAATAAAATGAAAAAATGGAAGAGTTTGAGGACTTATGCTTTTCATCTTCAAACTTACTAAAAATCTAAACAACAGAGTGTTGCACTCATACGAATATGAATATCAGTACAACGAATCAGGAGAGTGTTGCACTTATATATACATATGTGTGTGTGTGTGTGTATATATATATATATATATATATGAGTGCATATGTATATATTTGTGCAATACTCCCTGACATCATAGCCTAAAATTAATACAAAAATATCACCGATATAGTTGTAAGATTTAAAGCTATGAAACTTTTAGAAGAAAACATAATAATAACTTTTTGTAACCTTGAATTAGAAAATAATTCATTAATACTATATGAAAATAAAATATGCAAAAGGAAATAACAAATATATTGCACTTCACCAAAAGTAAACACTTTTGTGCTGTAATCTATACCCATGAGAAACTAAAAACACAACCTAGAAAATAAGATAAAATATTTGCTTATATACATGGTAAAAGACTTGTATTCAGTATATATAATGAACTTTACAACTCAATAATCAAAATACTAAAAACTCAACACAAAATAGGCAAAGCATACAAATAGATATTCCTCCAAAAAGTATGCAAATGGCCCATAAACTCATGAAAAGATGCTCAACATTATTAGCTGTTAGAGAAATGCAGATCAAAACAAGACTCCAATTCATAACCACTAGGTTAGTATAATAAAAAGACAGAAAATAAAAATTGCTAAGAGTAAACATTGTGACATATGTAATTTTGACTATAGGAGAATGAGTTTACATGCAATTTGTATAAAGAAAGTAGAATGTGTATTTGGTAAAAGGTTGTAAGAAGGCATAGAAACATGGTTTTCATTAAAGGGAAAATAATTTTTAGATTAGAAGTTTTTAAGAATTGTCTTAAATTAAAAGAATAGAAGGACAAGACTGAATTCGTGGAAGATTTGCAAATGATTGATCTTTTAAAGGAAGTTCTGCATATGATCAAGTTAACCAAAATTTGAAGATATTTTTAGTATTTCTATAAATTAAACATTAAGGTAAAAAGCACAGTGATTCAAGGCCAGAATCTGGGCCCATGTCTCAGAATAACAGGGTTTCCTTGGAGTACTGATCTGCTCATTAATACAAAATTGTAAAAGGTTATGAAAGGCATATGGAAATCCTAACCATTACCTTATGACTAAAATTAGATAGATTTGTTTATAATAATGTATTAAAAGTTAGGCTTAATGTTAACAATGTACTAATTTATAGGTGGAATTTGATTTTCTCTTTTGAACAAGAATTTTGTGTAATATTGAGAAATAATGAAAGATTTTTGTTTGCATTTTGAGTAAACTAACCAAAAATAGAAAATTGAATAAAAGAGGGAGAAGAGACAAATTCAGTTGGCTTCATGCTATCTTTATTGGGTCTTGTTTGAAAAGCTGTGTCATCTCTATCAAGGAATAAAAGGTTTTGGTTTTTCAAAATTTTTGAGTTATTATTTCAGCTAAATAAATGACCTATGATCCTTTTTTCTGATATTGAGTGTTTAAAATGTTTTATATTTGACAAACTTCCCAAAATAAAAATTTCAAGTTCTAAATTTAGTTATTTTTACCTCATTAACTTTTTTTTAATAGATATTTGGTCCTCTGAAGTCCAAAAGAGACTAATTTGGGTTATTTGATATGTTACAATTATACAGGAAGCATTATCAAGTATAAAGTGATGTTTGCCTTTCTTTGAATGGTATTTGCAAGAATTTGTTGTTGGCAAGTGTTCCAGAATTGTGTAAAACCCATAATTCTGATAACTGGGTGCATGTTATCACTAATAATTGTGATTGCTATGTTAAATTGTTGTATGCCACAAAGATAAACAGATTTCCTAGTCAAATATGTGTTTGACCATGGCTATCTTTCATCATTTACAATTATCATTTTATATCTTTCCAAAAGGCAGTTTTATGATCAGCTGTAGGACTCTCATGGGTATTCTTGAATGCTGGTTTCTGATAACTTTGTAAATAGTGTCATTGGAATAGAGAGAAAAGCTTCCAAGAGAAGTTGTGGAGAGGTAATGTATTCATGAATATTGAATAGAAAAAAAAACTTTACTGCATGGATTGAATAGAATACTGAAATAATCTTTTTATAAATTTTTGCCTGAAACACTGCTGATTCATTTTGTCTTGCATTTCAGAGTTAAGAAAACTTTTTTTTTGTTTTGAGCAATTTAGTTTTTAACCATTGAATAAAGTATATGCTTTTGAGCAAAATTTAAGTTTCTTTCTCTTTACCTGATTTCTCCAGAATTTCAAAAACTGTAAGTATTCTAAATTTATAGCAATATAATTATTTGCATAAATTCAATGAAACTTTGACTGGAATGGCATATTTTCAGATATGAGTAGACTGCTTTAAGGAATTGATGTTGACTTATAGAGCTAATAATAAATAATAATCTATTGGAAAAACTGGCCTTACCCCTTGTCTTTGCAGTCTCTTTGCAGAGCTCCTGACTTGTAGTATGTAAAGAAAATTCAGGCCTAGAAACCCCAAGTTATTTTAGAAGCTTGAGAGGAGATGAATTCACCTGATTCATACAGGTATTTGCAGCCACAGATGAATCCTTGGCTGGGTTTAAGAGGCTTTTAAAGGCCTAATCAGATACCTTAAGAAAACATTCCAACAATGCCAATTTAGGAAAAGGAGCCTATATGGCAAGTGATTATTCTTGCTGCACTTTATTCAAACAATCTGGCAAAATATAATGTGACTGTAACTTGTTTTTCAAATACATTGATCTTACTGTGATTTCTCTTTGTTAAAATGGGGAACTCGAGAGATAAAATATATTTCAGGAAAAAACTATAGTATACCTCTTATTAGATTATAGCTTCATTCATTGTTTTTGATTCTCTACTGATGACCCCACATCTGACTGGTTGTCTGTGTCATTCACCTAGATCCCTCAAGATTTTAGGTCAGTTCTATAGAGACTCTGGAAACTAGTACTTTCACTCCTTGTGTTAGGGCTTGTTATTTATCTTATGGTTTGCTGTTGACTTAAGGGCTGTACTAAAGCTGTGAATAAGAGTGCTATGTCTTTGCCATACAGACATTGAGACCTTAGCCAGGCACACAAAGACAACTACAAAGTGGTTTTATTCTTCTCTGTCTAGGCCCAACTTCAACCCCAACTATGCCCCTGGTCAACAGGAAGAAGCTGGAGTGGTCATCAGCCTTCTACTAGCTCTATAGTTTATACTTTGAAGTATGCTCAAGCCAAAGAGTGGTCAAAGAGGGGTGACTGAAGCTGCCACTGCAAAGAATATGCCAACAGAGTTTAGCCAATCGATTAGGGCTCTTCTATACATTTTTATAGTGAAATATCACATAGACATACAAACACACAGATAGAAGCAGATTTTACAGATTTACAAGATTCTTCAGGTACCATTTCCTAAAGTATATCTTTCTCATTTTTAGTTATTATTCTCTTGATTGCCTGTTCTCTTCCCTAAACAACTGTCCAGTAAACATCTCCAAATTTGCATTTCTAAAGGGACAACTCTTAGGTGGTATGAAACAGGAAATGTATATTTTACTCAAACCAAGGAAAAATGGTGTAAGTAAAGGTTAAGATAGCCAGGAAAAGCAGACACTCTTTCACATGGAGATTTCCTTAAAGATACGTTTTTAATTGGATTACTGGCTTTAGGGTGGAACCCTTTTAAGAACAGGACCAGGAAAACATGCAATTATTAGGGCCTAGAATGCAGGCACAGATGGCAGGCAGAAGAAATTCCTGAAATAGAAAACACTCCTATGGGGATCCAGGATTGAGTATAAAAATAGGATGAGACATGAAAATACTTCTACAGTACACTTTATTGCAAGGACATTCTTGTGGGCAACACAAACCCATCAGTCCATCCTCCACTGGAATCTTATCCCTGATTCCATACATTCTAAGTGCCCAAGAGCACACTTCTCTTATGTAAACACAAAGAAGAGAGTATTGCCCTATGGTAATAATCACTCACTATAAGCAACTGCCATTAGCCATCTCTAAAAGCATATCTCTTACCTACTTATTATATATCAAGGTTAAAATTGTCTCATATTATAAATTAATTTCTAATGCCCCCCCAAAGTAAAAAGCATCAGGAAATGCAATGTAATCGATAACAGATTTTTAGTTTTTCATAGGAATCTGTCCACTTAGAACTCAGAGAAAACAGAGATTCCTCCCAAAACAGAGTCATTGATGCCTTTTCTGTTTTCCCCAAAGGGTTCCAGCCTGTTAGAAATTATTTTAGATCCTTTCATGTAGGCATCAATAGTGACAAGATCAAGGAAGGATGGACAGAAGCAAATGGAGAAACAGGCAGAATTCAATTGACTAAGTTTTTACAGAGAAAGAGAGCAGAGCTTTAAGACAGTATACATACATATATAGCCTAAATAACCATTTCTATTAAATTAACGTTCAATAATGGAGCTCTTAAAAGAAATTTTTCCAGATCTTTTATTACCAAATTTTTGCCAAGACAAAAATTTTTTCCAAACAATATTTCTGGCTTTTGAACTTCTTTATCAGAGATAACTTCCCACAGGAAACTAGTAAGTCCTACAGTTATGACTTAACCACGATTGCAAGAGATGTCTCCAAAGAGGCAGTAAGCAAATTTTACAAGATCTAGAATTACCACAAAGACAGCCACAAAGGTGGCTCAGAGAGTGGAAAATTCAACACAGAACATTGGAAGCTGTCCAGGAAGGGGTAAACAATCAGTAAGTGGCAAAAGTCACAGAAATATCAAACCAGAACGAACTCATTCTCAATGCCAGGAATCAAACCCAAGCCACCACAGCAAAGTGAAAGTGCAAAACCTTAGTTCCTGAGCTATAGCCTGGGGTGTCTGCCATTTCTCTTCCCAGAAGGAATCTAAAGAAGTTACTTTTTGACTTTGCAAAGGATTTCAACTCTCAAGAGAATATTTAAGGCTACCCAAGACATTATTATGTGCTCTTCTTAAACATTTTTCCAGTTGTTTAGAATAAGAGATGTCTAAAATTACTTTCCTTTTAATGTTGTTCTTAGTTCGAATAGTGACTCAATCCAAAGTCCTTTTTAAAGGCCAAATGGCAGTTTTCTAGCTTTTTATCATACAAACAAGAAATGTTCCTAGAGCGAGCATAGAGGAGGCATCCTCATGTTCCTCAAAACTTCATTTTCAGGACTGGGCTTAAAATAGGAAAAAATTATGAAAACCCCATGGAGATGGGACTTTTTTTTAAGAGAAAACTCATTTAAGGGCTTAAGACACTTGGGGGAAAAATATGCTGATGGGTCTCGGGCTCTTATTCCTTTCACACTGGTCTTTGATATAAACCCCAAAATTAACACACTCCAGATAGAAGAGAGCATACTCTCACATAGTCATTGAGTCAAGCTCTCAAGATTATAAAGCAAGATAAGAGGGAAGCTTCATCTGACATCTGTTTCAGGGACTCACATCAAGGTTTGTAACTGACCAATCCACAGGGTTGGCTTGCTAGTGGGCTAATAGAGACTCTAGGCCCATGTTCTATTCTATAGTACCTCTTTTTACGACAGAACAATGCCGAAAGACAAAAATCAAAGGATAAGAGTCAAGTAAGGGCTATTTCTGAGAGGAAAGCAGGTCAAAGAATGTGAATATTCATAGCACAAAGTACTGAAAGTACATCAGAGTTGCTACAACCCAAGACTAGTTACACAAATACTTGTTGTCATTAATTAAAACTTTGCAGAGGAGACAGCTATTTTTATTATCCACTCAACTAATTTGTGCACAGAGAGAAGACAGAAGCCTGGCCGGGAAGAAATTTTTACTATTTTGCTGGCTCGTCAGGATCCTGGGTTTTCTTTCTCTGTGGCTTCCAGAACAGAGCAGCTTTCAGTGACCCTGCCCACTGCACCACAGCTGTGGGGGCCATGCTGTGTTACAAAAGAAAATCATCCTTTTTCATTTCATGGAACCATAGGCAACAGATTCCCAATTTTGCAAAATGCAATCCAACAAGCTGCATGGGGGAACTGTATTAAGACTTCTCATTTCAGCCACAGTGATATACACACAACAAAATATAGACATCAAAGACAAGCCAGAGGCCTTCCAGAGCCAGAATCCAAAAAAGGAAAGCAGGTTCTTCCAAACAAACAACAAACAGATAAACAGCAACAAAAATCCAAAAACAAAAACAAAAAAACCCTCTTCTCCATTCAAGTAAGGTAAGGAGAAATCTCCACAAACCATGACTCTTCCCAAAACCTAGGGAGAGCTCCTAGAACCCACAAAAGAGCCACCCAGAAGCTACAAAAGGGGCCAACCAGAAGCTTCAAAGGAGAGGAAACACAACCAACAAAAGGGCCAACCAGAACCCACAAAAGAGACCAAGCAGATCAGGAGAAGGAAGGGGATGTTGGTTACCTTAGAATACTCACTAGACCAATTGAAAGGTGCCTTTTAGAATCTGTTTCTCTACTGTAAGCAGACAAAACCACTATGGGTTTACAGTGCTCTACAAGCTGGGACAGGCCCATAAATGACCTTCTGGTCAGGAGAAATGAGCAGCCACCAGGACTCTGTGTAAGTCTACTCTACCAGTGAGGGGCTGCTGAACTGCCAGCAGGTAACTACAAGGGCAATACTGGGTGAGTTCCCACAGCTCTAATCATGCAACAGGCTCTTCTTGCTCATTACACAGATAAACCAGCTCATTGAGACAGTGGCATTGCAGTAGAGAAAACGTTTAATAATTGTAAGGCTAGCCAAATGGAAGGACAGGAGTTTATTACTCAAATCAGCCTCCCTGAGAATTCAGAAGCTGGGGTTTTTATGGATAATTAGGTGGGCAGGGGTCTAGAAAATGGGTGCTGCTGAATGGTTGGGAATGAAATCATAGGGGTATAGAAAATAGTCCTCATGCACTAAGTCAGCCTCAGAGTGGAGGCCAGAGGTCCAACTGAGTCATGAATCATAGATCTGCTTGAAGTCAGTCAGTCACCAGCATGCAAAAGTCTGAAAACCTATCAAAAGACAAATTGGGGTCTACAATACTAGTATTTTCTATAAGGAGCCACTGGGAAGTCACAAATCTTGTGACCTCTGGCCATATGACTCCTTACAGTAAGGGATTATAGAAAAGCAAGCTAGGGAACAATGGCTGCTTATCATTTAACTGTGTCTGCATTTTAGCAGAATTTAGGCCTTTCTCATAATCTTAATCTTGTGAACTTCCATTAGTTTTACAAAGGCAGTTTCAGTCCCTGAACAAGAAGTGGATCAGTTTCAGGAAAAGACTATTATCCTTGCCTCAAAGTTAAACTGTAAACTGCATTCTTCTCATAGTCAGCTTGGCCTACACTCAGGAATGAGTGAGGACAGCCAGCCTGGGGGCCTAGAGGGAATATGGCTTCAGCCATGCTAGACTTCTGTTGTCATAATCTTTGCAAAGGCTGTTTCAATTCTGTACAACTTCAAGATTATTCTGTAGAATTTCAAACATACACAAACATAGATGGGAAATTGTTATAAACTTTTATGCACCTGTCACTTATATTAAAAAATTAACAACTCATGGGAGCTCTCATTTCATCAATATCTGAAACCACTTCTCCATGTGATTTCTGAACAAACCAGGACCTTTTGCCTCTGTACATCATTAAAACACATAGTCTACTACTCACTAAATTTATGGTTGATAAGAGGGAAATATTCAAAATAAAGAAAAATACCTGGACAATGCTATCCATATGGTAAAAAAAAATCTTAGAGAGTTACTTTCAATTTTATTTATTTATTTATTTGAGACAGTCTTACTCTGTCAACCGGGCTGAAGTATAGTGGTGTGATTTTGACTCACTGCAACCTCTGTTCCCCAGGCTCAAGTGATCCTCTCATTTCGATCTCCTGAGTAGCTGGGATCACAGAGGCACACAGGCACACACCACAACACCTGGCTATTTTTTCATATTTTTGGTAGAGGCAGGATCTCACCATGTTGCCCAGGCTGATCTCAAACTCCTGAGTTCAAGTAATTGCTCCAGCTCAGCATCTCAACATGCTGTGATTACAGATGTGAGACACCAAGCTTGGTCTATTTACTTATTTTCAGTTTTTGTGTTCAAATCTATAGTGACTAGAATATAATTTAAACTTAAGTGTGAATTATCCCCAAGAAATACAAAGAATTTTTATCTTCTTTACATTTATCACAAGATGTGAATTTGAGTATGATTTATCCATTTTAGTTTTTCTCTGCCATTTTTCTTTACTTAAATGTTTTTAAAATAAAGAAAGTAATTGAAGAGTAGTAATGTGATATTAAGTTTATTTGGTTAAAAAAGAGCTATGTCATAATTAGATTATGTGACAGGATTGTTATCTTAGTTTAATGCTTTTTCACACTAAGTAGTAGTATAATCATATAACAAACTGATACAGTACTGTTTTCCCACAGAAAATTATAGAAGAAAAAAATTATACAAACAAAAGCAAGCAAATGAACAATGTGATAACATTTTAAACATTTATTCTTAAAAAGTCTACTTTCATATAATCTTATAAAACACTGATGTTATTTATGTGTTTTATTAATTTACAGATATTATACTTAAAAAATTTAAAAGTTGGTATTTTTGAGCTGTGTAGTGTAGGGGTCAAGGGCCTGGAGTTTTGCTGCAAGTTATTGACATGAGGCAGATTAATTAATAGTAGAAAAGGCATGCAGGTATGTTTAACTTCTGTACACAGGCTTCAGAAAGAAGATCCAAAAATGTATTGGGAATTTTCCATTTTTATGCTTAGGTTCAACGAAGTTTGGACAGCTATGTAAAAGTATGATTGAACCAAAGGGTATGATCTGATACAAACAGACTGAGTGAGAAACCCAGCCAGGACTGGCTGTGCTGGATTTTTCTTGGCCTCGTTGAGCAGGGTTCCTTCCTTCTGGGTATGGGATAGTACCCCCTCTGGAATTGGAGTCTTAGAATCTCTAGTCATACAAGTTAGGTCAGATAATTTCTTTATAGAAAATTTTTACACAGAAATGTGCAGAGAAAATTAGAGTAATGTTTTTAGGTTTTATGGCTAGCTTTGGGGAAAAAGAATTCTGTTTTCTATGACTCACCTTGGGGAAGAGAGATTCTAGCTTCTGCGGCTAGCCTCAGGGAAGAATGGGAGTGAGAGAACAGAGGGCTGGAAAAGGTCAGAGAAAAATTTCCTTCTGAGGCCTTCATTTTGGGGGTACTATTTTCTGAGCCCCAGTAACAGCATATACTTGTTTATATTTGTGAGGTAGTAAATAAGAAAATTTTGTTTGGACTGCACATGAAGGATATTTTCAGAGCATAAGCACTTGTCCTCATGGTTCAAATAAAGTAAAACAAAATGGAAAAATAAAACCTTATTGGGAAAGATTTCCAGCTTTCTGATAAACACACACATACAAACACACACATGCACACACACACACAGAGAGAGAGAGAGAGATATCATATATACATATTTTAAATATATATTATATACACAAGATATATATATATACATATATATCTTATATACATACACACAGAGATATATATAATATCTATATACATATATATCTTATATACATACACACAGATATATATTATATATACATATAAATCTTATATACATAAACACAGATATATATTATATATATACACATATATCTTATATACATAAACAGAGATATATATAATAAATATACATATATATCTTATATACATATACAGAGATATATATAATATATATATACATATATATCTTATATACATACACACAGAGATATATAATATATATATACATATATATCTTATATACATACACAGAGATATATATAAATATATACATACATATCTTATATACATACACACAGAGATATATGTAATATATCTATACACACATATATCTTATATACATACACAGAGATATATAATATATATACATACACACAGAGATATATATAATATATATATACATATATATCATATACATACACACAGAGATATATATAATATATATACGTATATATCTTATATACATACACAGAGATATATATTATATATTCATATATATTTTATATACATACACAGAGATATATTTCATATATATATATATATATATCTTATATACATACACACAGAGATATACATAATATATATCTCTGTGTGTAGTTTCTCCTTCAGACCTCCCAGTCTGATGGAGAAAATGAACTTGCCTTCAAGATAAACCTAAACTTTAGAGCCAAATGACAGATTTTCACCCCAGGCTTCTCATATCTATTTTAGAAAATATTAGTTTTCTGCTTTTTCAAATGTCCATATATATCTTAATTTCCTGCAGAATGCTCAGTGGCTCATCTTTCTTCCTCTATAAAATGAGGATATAATTTTCTTTCTATCCTTCACTACTCCCACCAGTAGTCCTTGAAACTTGGGATTTGAATTTTATTAACAACAAGTGCAAAGCCAATCTACATAGTGGACACAATGGAAATCTTAATAATTAATCATAGCTAAGAATGGCATTCATTAATGTAATACCCTATTTCATATTTGTAAGTTTCCCTCTATAGATTTTTAAGAAATTGAGAAAAGGGAATTAGAAGTATTTGCTTATGCCTTATCTGAGAGAATAATTAACTGGGTTACCACAGGGTTTATTCATTTCAGAAATCAAGAAGTGTTTCATTCCTTGCCCATATATGAGAGCGGAAAACAAGGAATCGTATATAAATATATTAAATGTATTATGAAGAAACTAGATTATATTGCTGTACCCAATTATTTCTTTCTTTCTTTGTAACATCCCAACCATTGCCTTGAAACCTTCAGTGCTTTCTGTGGGAGGAATCTTTCCCAGCCCATTGATGCTATAGTTTGGCAGGTGACTTGATTTGACCAAGAAAGTATAGATGAAATGGAATTACATTTTAAAATGTACAATTCTGTCTACAGCTGCATCACAAGAACATCTTATACGAAATAAAGGTAGATCCTTCAGTCTGGGTTATGGTTGTGAGAAAGGTAAGTGTAATACAGACACAGGTACCTGAAATTGACAAGTTGTTAAAAGCCACCATCTTTTGCTTTTTTTAACCAAAGAAATACTAAATTACTTTGTTTTTAAATATAATTATAATAACATGAATAATAGACCTTGTATTTTTGATAAGTGAGGACAAACAAAGCCTTCTTACTATCTGTTTTATATCTGCTTACCGAGAAAATTGATAGGATTATGCCAACATCTTACAAATAAAGATTTAGATACTTCTAAGAAAAATAACTTCTTAATGATGCTGAGCTCTAAAACCTGACATAAAAGTTGCAACAGAGATTTATGGTCACATATTTAAGCGACAGTGCAAGTAAGATTATTAACCCTCTGAGTTTTCTATTGGGAAATAATTGCAGCAAAGAATAATAAGATTTCTCTGAAGAACTAGAGGAATACATGAAGAAATAATGTGTGCAAAGAGAACTTGAAAATAAGAACACTAGTCAAAGTCTGAAATACATTAAATCAACAGTCGACACACTGAAGCTGCGTTCGTATGCTAAGGTGGAAGACAACAGGAGCTGTATGATTCAGTCATCATGGTTTATTTATGCGGCAGTCAGAATTGTGAACTTTGCACCAAAAGCAATCACCAACAAACTTAGTGAATGCATTACATTACTGACACTACTTCATAGAAAATCATTGTTAGCTACCAGTTTAATGGCCAGCATCTTTGTTAAATAACTTGCAATTAATGGTTGAAAGATATCTGTATCATAGTATTTGTATTAGAATCGGAATAAACAGGTGAAAAGCCTGTTGGATCCTCAAAGAATGAAGTAAAATCAGGTTAAAAAAGAAATTAGTCTGCAAATTTGTCCAGAAAAACAAACATATGACAAACATATTTCAAGAAAAACAGTTATGTTTGCCTTCTGTATTTCTACTGCTACAGTACAAATTACCACTGACCAGATGGCTAAAAATACCATAAATTTATTTTCCTACTTTTTTATAGGTCAGTAGTCTGATAAGGATCTAGACTAAAATCAAGGTGTTGGCAGAACTGTTTCTTTCTGGAGGCTTTAGGGGGAATCTATTTCGTGTTCACTTGGGTTGTTGACAGCAGGTGATTCCTCATGGCTATTAGATAAGGGTCCTTCCCAGCCTCTAGAGACCACTCACATTGCTTGACTTGTGGTTGCCTTCCTCCACCTTCAAAGTAGCAAGCACTTCTTTCTTCTCCAGTCTCTTTGTTCTGTCCCTGTTGGTAAAATATTTTTTTCTTTATCCCAGAATATGGTGATAGATTGGACCTCCTTGGATAATCAGGTTTAATATCACCATCTCAAGGTCTGTAACCTTAATTACGTCTGCTTTTGTTTGTTTGGCTGTGAAAGGTAACCTGCTCACAGGTTCAGGTGATTGGAGCATGGACACCTTTAGAGGGACATTATTCTGATTGTCATATCTGCTAAAATGCCAATCCGGAATTAGTCAACAAAAGAGTAAGAAAGGAAGCAGAGATAACATTTAGGAATAGGCCCTGAAAACTGCCTACGTCACTGTAAATCTAAAGGGCCCACACATTGTGAAGAAATCCCCAGATATCTGCTTCAAAGACTGAAGACTGGCAGATCCACCTGTATTTATATCCTACTGATCACAGATCTTTTAGCTTCCCCTACTTTAGAGGACCTAAAAGCTAAAAATGCAATGTTCAGATTATAGTACTCAGAATACTAAATGTTTCCCAGCTTCTATCTTACTCTTCCTGTATCATTTTTTGTTGTTGTTCTTGATCACCCGTATAGAAATGCTTGGACTGATTGTTAATTATATAGATCACCAGGACTCTCCCCATCCGTTGAATAAGAATTTGGGGAATACTGCCTGGTAAACTTTTAGAAAGATTCCAACATGATTCTTGTTCACAGAATTTGAAAATTGCTGCTATATAGAGGGGACTTTAGAAGTCAGGTTTTTTGAGCAACCTTTAGAAGGCATTGGATGTAAAGGTCATATAAGATAAACTTGCAGCTAACCTCATACTGAATGGAGAAAAGTTGAAAGCTTTATTTCAAAGATCTGGAACAAGACAAATATGCCATTCTTGCCTTCTATTCAAACTGTACTAAAATTCCTAGACAGAGAAATTAGTCAAGAGAAAAAATAGAAGACAACCAAATTGGAAAAAGTAAAATTAAATTGTGTCTGCAGACAACATAATTTAATATGTAGAAAACCACTAAAATCTCATCAAATGCAATTAGAACTAAAAAGCAAATTCAATAAAGTTGCAGGACATAGAAGCATATGTAAAAACATACAAAAATCTATAGTGTTTCTATACACTAACAACAATCTGAAAATAAAATCAAGCAACAATCCCAGTTACATTAGCTACAATTAAAAATAAATTTAGACAAGAAGATAAAAGATCTCTACATTGAAGACTATAAAATATTGGAAAGAAATAGAAGACTCAAGTAAATAAAAAGATATCCTATCCTCATGGATTGTAAGAATCAACATTCTAAAAACATCCATACTACCTGCTATGATTTGAATGTGTCCCCCGAAGTTCAAGTGTTGGAAAATTAATATCCAGTGGAACAATGTTAAGAGGTGAGGACTTTAGGAGACATTTAGATTATGGTGACTCTACCTTCAAGAATGAATTAAATCTGTTATTTAAAAAGTAGATTAGTATTGTGGAAGTGGGTTTTTGATAAAAGGATGACTTTAGTCCCTTCCTTCCTTCTCTTTCGTGCTCTCTCACCATGTGATATTTTTCACCACATGGATAATATGGCAAGAATGCTCTTGCTAGTTACTGGTGCTTTTATATTTGTCCTAACCTCTAGAACTACAAGAAACAATTTTCTTTTCCTTTTAAATTACCCAGTATGTGGCATTCTGTTATAGCAACACAAAACAGACTAAGACATGACTCAGAGGAATCTGCAAAGTCAACGCAATCCCTATCAACATTCCAATATCATTTTTTACAAAAATAGAAAAACAATCCTAAAATGTAAATAGAACCACAAGAAATTCCAAATAACCAAAGCAATCTTAAATAGAAAGAACAGGGCTGGATATACCACATTCTCTGATTTCAAAGCATTTTATAAAGTGGTTTTAATCAAAACAGCATGGTATTGGCATAAAAGCAGACAAATAAACCAATGGAACAGAACGAAAAGCACAGAAATAAATCCATACATTTACAGCCAATTGATTTTTGACAAAGGTGCCAAAATATAAAAATGACAATTTCTTTAATAGATGGTGTTGGAACAACTAAATATCCACATGCAGAAGAATAAGATTATACCCTTATTTTTACACCACAACCAACTCAAAATGCATTAAAGACTTAAATGTAAGACCTGAAACTGTACAACCACTAGAAGAAAACACACAGAATAGACTCCATGACATTGGTCTGGGTAATGATTTTTTGGATGACCCCAAAATCAGAGACAACAAAAGCGAAAAAAAAAATAGACAAGTGGAATTACATAGACTAAAAAGCTTCTGCATAGCAAAGAAAACAACAAAATGAAGGCACAGCCTATGGAATATTTGCAAATCATTTGTCTGTTAAGGGGTTAATTAATGTCCAAAATATATAAGGAATTAAAACAACTCAATAGTAATATAACAACTCAATTAAAAACATGAACTAAGTTCTTGAATAGACATTCTCAGAAGAAGACACACAAATGGCCAACAGGTAAATGAAAAAAATGTTCAACATCACTAATCCAAGAAATGAAAATTAAAATCACAATGAATTATCATTTTATGCTTGTTAAAATGGCTATTATCAAAAAGACAAAAAAAGTGTTGGCAAGGATAAAAGGGAAACATTGCACACTGTAGATGGGAATGTAACTTAATACAGCCACTATGGAAAACAGCAAGGAGGGACCTCAAAAAAATTAAAATTGAACTACTGTATTATCCAGCAATCCCACTACTGGGTGTTTACTCAAAGAAAATATAATTAGCATGTCAAAAAGATATCTGCACTTTCATATTTATTGCACTACTCATAATAGCCAAGATATGAAATCAATCTGTGTCCATAAGCAAAGGAATGGATAAAGAAAACACAGAATGTATACACAATGAAATACTGTTCATCCTTTAAAAAGAAAGAAATCTTGTCATTTGTGCCAAATTGGATGAACCTGGAGAACTTTGTGTTAAGAGAAATAAGCTAAGCAGAGAAAGACAAATACCCCATTAACTCTGTGAAACTAAAAAAAGTTCAACTCAGAGAAGCAGAGAGAGTGGAATGAAAGTTGCCAAGAACTGGGGGTTGGGGAGCTTAGGGATTTGCTGGTTAAGGATACAAAATTTCACTTACAGGGAAAAAATAAGTTCAAGAGGCCTATTGTGCACCCTGGTGATAATCATTAATAACAATGTATTATACTCTTGAAAGTTACTAAGTGATTAGATTTTTAAATATTCTTACCACACATTAAAAACAATGAGATAATACATATGTTAATTAGCCCAACTTAGCCATTCAACAACATACACATATTACAAGACAGTATGTGGTACATGAAATATATTATTTCAAATAAAAATTAATTTGTTGATTAAAAAATAAAAATGTAAAAAGTCATTAAATAAAATAGATCAGGAGAAAGAAAGAACCTACAGCAGTTAAATTTAGGAATTATCTTTCCTTTTTTTTAGAGCAGTCTCTAGAAGACAAACAAAAAAAAAAATCAACAAAGAACTTCAACTATTTCTTCTTACCTTATTGCTATTACCAAACATTTTATTTTGAGAATTAAGTAAAAGTAGTCTGCCATAGACTAAGATACAATTCTCTTAAATTTTATTAATAAATAAAAGTGGAATGATTACTATTTTTAATTTGTTCTTTTGAATTAAAGTCTCTGATATTCATTTGAGCAATTATTAAAACTGTATTTGAACTTCTAGGGAGAATATAACACTTCAGTTTTTGTATTAATCCAATATTGTTGCTTTCTGAACTGAAATGAAGAATTTAAGAAATCTGTGCTAGGAACCATTATTTCTATTACATTATTTTAAATTATACCAAAGTTATTCTTTCATATTTTATATATTTGTAGAGTGAGAAATTATACACATAAAGATGTTTTCAAATAACTTTGGCTTACATTTATCTCTTAAATAATGAATGGTTACAACAAAAATTCTACTTTAGAAACATCAATATTTTACAACTATGAAATATTAGAGGACTTTATTCTTCAAAATAAGTAAAACCAAAATATATTGAATTATTAGAGTTGCAGAAGCAAAATGAATAAATGTAGGTGGCTGTCTATTAGCTTACTCACTTTTGTTTCACCTTCTGAAACCAGCAGAGAATAGTTTTAAAGATATTAAAAAGCAGTAGCAGATTTCCAATACCCTCTTTGTATGCAATAGTAAGAGAAAAATTCTAATTAGTTCAGACTTACTGTGGAACTTTCACGGAGATTCTGAACGTGTTAATAAACGAATGTCTAGCCTTGTACAAAGTGTCAGTGTGATCTATATATATGCACATAGCAGCCACAAGAAAACTGTGAAGAAGGCCACAAACCTGGCAGTCACCCTGTAAATCACTCCTGCTTCATTCTCCAGATGATAATGGGACTGAAATGAATGAGCGGTATCAGAGCTCATGAAGGTTTGTGAAAGAAGGATACAAATCAAACTGTATATCCTAATGATATCGGAGATAGTATGAAACCCGTAAATTTAACTTCAAACCCAGAGCCAATAATAAATATAAAAATATAGGTTTCTAGAGGCAGGGGCTGAAAAAAAGGGCCAATATAATCCAAAAATATTCTATGTCAAGTGTAGACATTTTAAAACTTTACAATTTAAAACTTGTCAATGATTTTGGGCAGGGGTTGATATTCGAGTAAATTTGTACAAATGGCAAATCTAATAAAGACTTGATTGTTCTTGGAAATAACATGATTTCCTGTACTCACTGGATAAGTTAAATGCATATTAATTTTACCTAGTGAAAAAAAAGTTGTTACTGAAATTTCCAATTCATAAGTTATTGAAAACTCCTTTGGCTTGATCTGTATGTATGACCAGAGAGCGTGTACTATAGGAATGAGGATACCATGTGAAAACTAGGAATTCTGAAGCAAAAGATGGTTGTAAGTCTGAAGCCCTCCACAGATTCATGAGGCTAGGAAGTGGTTTCTGCAACTTTTTTCTCAGTCCAGGGAATTCAAGACTCTAGATACAGATTAGGTATGTAAATTTTTAATAGCCAACATAGTGAACGGAGTCTTCGAGTTTGATGTAGAGAACTTTTGGTCTTAAAGGTGGGCTTCAATAATAAACCTAGTTCTTTGCCCCTACACATAGACATATGTCACCTAGTCAAATAGCTAACAGGTACAATTTTAGGTATTATGGAAAAAAAGGAGTCAGAAGGCTGTTTCAATACCCACTCAAGTACTTATGAGGCTATTATTTTGAGCACCTTGCTATTTTCTCAGTGATTTAGATTCTTACCTATAAATGCAAATGGAACTGTTCTGTCAACCTTGTTGCAGATAATATTTTTGTTACTCTACTCAGATCTTTTCAGATTCATTGTAGCATCACTGGTTCCATTCTGGGAACTTTGCTGTTCTCTGGCCTCTGCTTCCAATAACCCACAGCTGGAACGGTTTAGAGGGCTGACCTCAGTCTCTTAGAACCCAAGAGCCAGAATTGCTTAGGGGATAACAGTTTCTCTCTCTTCATGCACAATCCTGACAGTCCCAGGACAGGAACTGATGGGTTAGTTGCAAGAAAGCCCAGCTCAGTTTGTTTGAGACAGTCACTGAATAATCATTTACACTCTGGATTTTCCCTGACATTGTCAGGCTGAAGTTACATTTTGATATTTGGCCTCAGATTGCACTCTTGTCTTCTTCCTACATTTCTTCTTCACCTTTGTCCTGCTTCTACCACTCTTTCACTGGATATGCCTGGGAACACTTCCCTAATAAACCTTTTGCCAAGGAATTTTTGCCTTAGGGTCTGTTTTGAGGGAAAACAAACTAAGACACAACACAAAGTCTTAAAGCAATTATATTTAAACATAGAAATTATTAGGATTAGATATGTCTCTTACTCTAGAACTCTATATGTACTAGTTTCAGATAAAAAAACTAAACATATGGTTTCATACTATCAGAAAACTGAGTGATACAATTTTGCTTGCATTTGTTGTTTGTGTTAGGGACTTCCATGAGTTCTTTACTGTTTTCAAGATACTTAAAACTTTAAGGCACGATACCATTGTTAAGTATAGTTAAAATTATTTATTCTACAAATGTAACTTTAAGCGTGATTCTGGCTATGAAAGATATGTAGAGAAAACTGCTAGGGCATAATTTTAAAATCTAATTTAGGTTGACATATCAGTCACAGCCTTCCTATAAAGTTATATGTAAAGTTGAGATTTGAAGGAATTGTCAAACCAAAAGTGTTGAGGTCCAGGGAAGAGGTTAAACTATTGCAAATAGTGAATGAAATGAACAAGATTCCTACAATTTTTGTTTTTGTTTTTGTTTTCTGAGACAAAATCTCACTCTGTTGCCCAGGCTGGAGTGCAGTGGCGTGATCTTGGCTCACTGCAACCTCCACCTCCGGAGTTCAAGCAGTTCTCCCTGCCTCAGCTTCCTGAGTAGCTGGGATTACAGGTATGTGCCACCACCCCTGGCTAATTTTGTATTTTTAGTAGAGATGGGGTTTCACCAAGATTTCTGCAATTGAAAGGAACTTCGTCAACACAAAAAATAAAAAAGTAGTCAGTGTATTCAGTGAATACAAAAAAATACATTTCTACCTTAACTATGTCTCTTCTTTCTTAAGTATTTTTCTGCTTATATTCTAGGAAAATAGTGCAATGCTTAGGCACATAAGTCAATTAGTACACTATGATTCCAAGTTTTCTAATCCATGCAATGATGAGTTAGAATGCAACAACACATGCGATTATGTATTGTGCAGCTTTATGAGTCTGTTAGAACTTTCTCTAATAAATCTTACTATAACTTATGAAACTAATAGAAACATAAAAATAAAGCAATAATTATCTATGTAAATGTTATTAAAAACTTTTATAATTCAGTAAGCCACCATTATAAAGATGAACTTTTAAAAACAAAAAAGCTATTACCATTTGACTATTACTCAGAATAATAATTATTCTCTAAGGAAAACACCAAGTCTGTTCATGTGTCCAATATATACAATTCTAAGAATGTATAAAAAACAAAAATTTTGTAAAACCACATATTCTTTGAGAATTATAATAAAGATTGATATGTATAACATCCACAAATTCACACAATAATGAAAAGAAGATCCCAATAATGTTTACCAACAGGATTTGATTGTGTACAGGTACTAAATAATGAATTTTGCTTATTCAAAAAAGGACAATTAATTTTAACTTTTTAAATAACTTTAAAATATTTGCACTTACAGAAATTAGCTTATTTCAAAAAATATTTATGATACCATATTCCCTTCTTTTGCCTTGCCTGGACACATGCTTTTTAAACTTTTGTTCGAAATCCCATTTAGGATACAGAGCCTAAAATATGCTGATTCTAGCTCCTACAAGTCTGTTTTGTTTTACTTTGATTTTTGTTTATGCATTTCTTTCTAGAAACTCTCTACTGGCCAGTTTGGATTTGGCAGAAAAATTGATAAAGTTTACAAAAATAGTCGATTTAAATCTATATATACATATGCTATGCCTTACCCCAGTCAACAAAAACAATACAGATTGTTTTGACCCCCACTCCTCACCCCAGTATTTGATTTTTGAAATTTAAATAGACCTTCCAGTTCTCTTCAAATTTTTCAGTCAAGTAAACAAGAAGGCAAATTTTTTGAAGTTGTAGATCAGGCAGAAGATCCCTCCAAACCCTGCACATGAACAGCAGTTCTTATCAGCAAATATTTGCAAACTGTAACTGAGTTTACAGAGGTGAGAGGGAGAGAAAAGCTAACCTTCAGAGGAAAGCATGGTTATAATCATAAATTTAAAAATTATTTGTTCTCAGGGACAATGCCTTCTAAAACTTACCGCATGACATTTATCCCTTTAACTGCCCTCCTCAATCTGACTGGCTTCTAAGGAGACCAAATTTATGTGGTTTCACGCAAGGCCTTTTAAAAATAAATCTAAAAAATAGAGTAGTGTATAAATTGCATAAGGAATGTCAGCCCAGAAGAGTGATCAGTGCCTGAAAGGATGGAATAATGAAGGTCATGAAGGCTCAATTTTGACATAACCTCAGTGCCAGAACTCACTTCCATCTTTCATCTTTCAAATACCTCATTTATATGTCAAATTATATCTAATGAAGTAGTACATGAAATAATAATTATCTCGGTGGTCATTATTAATGTTCAATGAGTCTACATATCTCAAGTCACTTGCAACTGTAATTACCCCATTCTTTAAGGTGGCTGACTCTCTCTATAGTTAATCCAGAAGTAACTTGCTATTTAACAACCTAATTTAGGAAACCCTTACTACATTTTACTCACAAATAAAGTACAAATCTACTAGAGGTAGCTATGCGACTTCTATAATTTAATTTTATTTTTGTACCAAAGTATTAGAAATATTTGTCTTTAAAATAAAAATGAATGCATTCATGACATTAAAAATGACTTTCTTTCTTTTACATTTGCCACATTTTATCACATAATATCCAAACTAAAATTCTAAAATATTTAATTGCTAGGCAGCAATAGAGCAAAACGAACAGTATTGCTTAGAAGCAGAATCTTCAGCACATGTAAATTCACATATATATATTTACTCAGTAAAACGCCATAGATACTGTATTAGTCCACTCTCACACTGCTATAAAGAACTGCCTGAGACTGGGTAATTTGTAAAGAAAAGAGGTTAATTGTCCTACAGTTTCACAGGCTGTACAGGAGGCATGGCTGGGAAGGCCTCAGGAAACTTACAATAATGGCACAGGGTGGAGGGGAAGCAAGCACATCTTCATATGGTGGCAGGAGAGGGCAAAGGGGGACATGCCACACACTTTTAAACAACCAGATCATGTGAGAACTCACTATAACGAGAACATCCAGAGGGAAATCTGCAGCCATGATTCAGTCACCTCCCATCAGGTCATTTCTCCAACACAGGTGAGTATAATTCAACATGAACTTTGGATGGGAACACAGAGCCAAACCATATCACACACCATCATATTGACTTACATTTTTAAATGAGGGAAATAAAGCTCAGAGAAGTTAATTAGTATCTGTAGAAACTCATTGTACTAATTGAGATTAGGTATATTGGTTGCCAAAGACTATTTTTCCCTGGACTCCTTAACAGTGAATTTCTCTTCCATCTCCATTGTCTCCACCTTCCTGTTCATTTCCTTTACACATATACCATATTATCATCTTATATTATAATGAACAGAGGTAAAACTAGGAGTATGTTTTTGACAACCATGAAACTTTCTGTAGTTCATGATTACCAAAATATTGATGAGTTTTATAGCAAGAAATATATTAAGACTATAAATAATCTTTTTGATTTCTTATGTTATTGAAAAAATATGGCCAGATATATTTTTGCGTGAAATCTCACAGATAGTGACAAAGCAGAAATTAGCATGCTTGACTCTTTTGTTATTCTTTTGAGTTATTTTATCTACATTGTGGTAAGACATCTTTCCTAGCATCAATATAAATTTTGCCACTACAAAACCATAGATGTCATAGGAAATTGGGCTGACTTAGACTTTGATGAAGTATGATATATTTAAACATTTTAGATAAAATATTTTAAGCTAAGACTAGTGTTGGTTACTATAGAAATGATTTACTACAATTTCCTTTAAATATTCTTTACCTTCTCTGTGTGCATGTATTATGGTTATTTTGGAGTATCCTAAAGGGTCAACAAGGAATCTGAGAATTATTTCAATATGGTAAGGACATTATTTTCATCTTTCAACTAAACTATGAGAAATAGTGCATTATATAACTATAATCTTTTTTTAAAAACAACTGCATTCTATTAAACTTGTACTGGTGAATTACATA
Organism: Leontopithecus rosalia; assembly: GCA_028533165.1. Taxonomy (NCBI): domain Eukaryota; kingdom Metazoa; phylum Chordata; class Mammalia; order Primates; family Cebidae; genus Leontopithecus; species Leontopithecus rosalia. The sequence goes on from CM052648.1 coordinate 140,789,625, forward strand.
TAAATGTATAAATAAAATATATAATTTATCATATTGCTCATCAAATTGTTTTGCCTAAACTGAATTTTCTTAACATATTTTAGAAGAAGCTATTAAGAACTTAATGCAATAGCTTCTTCAAAATTCTTGACAGCATGAAATGGTAGGTTGTATTCTTAAGCAGGTTTTATTGGTTATATATAATAAAATATATCAAAATAAAACTTTGCAATTTTATTGCATCAGCAACTGAATTAGTGTTTTATTTTAAAATTCTTTTATATGGTGTGGAAAATTTATTTACCCCGAAACAAAGATAGATTGGTTTTGTTTGTAACTTAGAAAATATAGGATAGTCAGAAATGAATATGCTATTATATTTTATGAGTTTCAGAGTAATCAGGAACATAAAAATAGTCCTCTGGAGCTCCAAGAAATAAAACGGCTTTTGATACAACATTGTGTAAAGATTCTACAACCTTTGTTGGAGAATAACAGGGATTTTGTAACATAGGGGGGATTACATTGTCTCAGAAATGAGCTATTCCTAAACAATTTTTCAAAATATAGTATCAAAATAACCACCTCTTTGAACTTACAGGCTTATTTTCCTAAACTTATATTTCTGACATATTTTTGAAGCCATTATTAGAAGGCATATAATTATCCTGTCATATTTTGTTTTCTGTATACATTTCCTTAAAATTCTACCCACAGGTCTTCAAAACTTTGGGGGAAATCAGTCTAAGCATCTAGTATTTGTGTCTTGCCTTCAGCTATAAGAAAAGATGACAGAAAATCCATAGTTGTTAGAACAATGACAATAACAATAATACCTAAATTCAGGAGACAGTTGGTTTCTGCAGAATGTTAAAAAGTTGGTTTATATTAATATATGTTTGCGTGAGATTAAAGTATGTGCGAACATATCATCTCATTTAATTCTTACATCAACTGAATGGCATATTAAATATTACTTTCTTCTATTTAATTTATAAGAAAACTGAACTTTTCACAGAAGTTAAGCAAATTAACCTAAGTCATCACAATATGTTCTTAAGTTTAAAAAGAAGTAGCTCACTCTCTGCTGCTTAAATTTTCATCCAACTTTAGCAAACTATTATGAGCACCTGAAGATATGTCTTTTAATAGTAGCTAACCTGTCAGTACAAATGTGTTTGTATTTTTTATTTTGGGGGACACATAATAGTTGTATATATTTATAAGTTACATGTGATATTTATATACATGTATACAATGTGCAAGGGTCGAATCTGGGTAATTGGGATATCCATAGCCTCATGTTTATCATTTATTTGTCTTGGAACATTCTAAATTCACTCATGTTTGGAAATATGCAAAAAATTACTGATAACTATAGTCACCCTATTGCATTACCAAACACTAGATTTCATTCCTACCATCCAACTGTACTTTTGTATCAATCAACTAAACCCTTTTTTATTCCTTCTGCCACTACCTTTCCATGCCTGTAGTAACTATCACTACTCTCTGTCATCATAAGAACAACTTTTATAGACCCCACATGTGAGTGGAAACATGTTATATTTATTTTTTGATGCCTGGTTTATTTCACATAACATAATGTCCTCCAGTTCCATCTATGTTGTTGCAAATGACAGAATTTTGTTTTTTTTTTTTGATTGAACAATATTCTATTACATGTTTGTGCCACATTCTTTTTTCTTCTTCTTTTTCTTTTTGACTTTGAGATAGAGTCTGGCCCTTGTCACCAATGTTAGAATGCAGTGGTATGATCTCAGCTCATTGCAACTCAGTTCACTCAGCTTCCTGGGCTCAAGTGATTCTCCTGCCTCAGCTTCATGAGTAGCTAGGACTACAGGTGTGAGCCATAAATACCTGGATAATTTTTGTATTTTTTGTAGAGATGAGGTTTTGAACTCCTGAGCTCAAAGAGATTCAACCTCCTAAGCCTTCCAAAGTGCTGGTATTACAAGCATGAGCCACCATGCCTGGCTATACCACATTTTCTTTATTCATTATTGATAATAAAAAATTTTTGAAAAGCATACTTAGATTTACCTTATTATTCACCTACATATGTAAATATGTATGTAAGCCAATCAAAAGGAAGCCTTAGGAAAAATGTGAAGCAATGTCCTTAAATAGCATGTTCTCAATACTTGATTACAACGTTCTCTCTTCATTACATAGTTTCATTCACTGAAAGAAAACAGCAAGTCATGCATCTTTAAAGAAGTATGCTTAGATTTACCTTTTAAATTTGTACATGTAAAGCCATCATAATAAGGAGTAAAAATTTAGTTGTTGTATTTATCATAATTTCACTTTAATTTTTAATATTTATTTATAAATTATTGATTGATTATGTTTATCTGCTATGTTACATTATGGCAAATAATCCTACAGATGAATGAAAACATAAACTTTCTTGATAAGGTCAGTCTAAAGTTAGAGGTGACATAGTAACATCTAAAAATAATGTAATAAGATAGGTCCTGTAAGGTTATGTAGAAGCTCATCATGCCACTCAAGAGTTATCTCTATTGAATTCTAAATATTACAAGCAGGAGAAGATAAAAACTTCTGGCCACATTAGAAACACATATTTATGATAAATAGGAAAATTTAGAGACAGAAGTACTAAGGAGCAGTATACTACGTTTGTTGGCTGAGATGTCTATGACAGACAGAGAAAAACAGTAAACCCCAGCAGTGGTGATGGTGGAATTGGTGGCAAGAAATATATATATATTTGAGATGGAGTTTCACTCTTGTTACCCAGGCTGGAGTGCAATGGCACAATCTCGGATCGCTGCAACCTCTGCTCCTGGGTTCAGGCAATTCTCCTGCCTTAGCCTCCTGAGTAGCTGGGATTACAGGCATGTGCCACCATGCCGGACTAATTTTTTTGTATTTTTAGTAGAGTTGGGGTTTCACCATGTTGACCTGGATGGTCTCAATCTCTTGACCTCATGATCTACCCGCCTCAGCCTCCCAAAGTGCTGGGATTACAGGCGTGAGCCACCACACCCAGTGGTGGCAAGAAATATTAACAGACTGTTAAACTAAGGAGAGCTTACATAGCTAGAGGTCATGATCAAGCTGATCAGCTGTGTTCAATTAAAGTACAGAAGAAGAGAAAGAAGAGGGCACCAGGAGAAATTCAAAATTTAAGAATTCAAACAATGAGTGTGTTCTGGATATGACCTTGCAAAGGAGTTGCTTGGCAAACCATAAAGTACATTACTTTGAAGTGTAAGTCAAGGGATCCATATGCTGATACTTGAGAAGGATTAACAGAGAGGTTGCTGACTTCATTAAGATAAACGGTATAGGGAGAAGATTCAAGATGGTGATTTAGGAGCAGCTCAGGATTGCAGCTCCCAGTGAAAGCACAGAGGGTGAGTGGACGCCGCATCTCCAGACGGATCTTTATTGCCCACAGACCAGGAGATTCCCAGGTGGAGGAGCCCCATGGGTCACCGGTGTGGCTATTTTGACTGGTGCAGCTATTTTGCCGGTGCCCTGGCGTGGCGGTTCTCCATACACAATACACTGGTCTGGTTGCTCTTTTAAGCTGGCAATTGGAGCTCCAGGAAGGCAGAGTCACCCATTCATCTGATTAAATAGGGGACAGAAACAGGGAGCCAGGCCAGGAGATTCCCAGGCAGCACCATTGTTTCAGCTGGTGCAGTGAGTCAATACATGGGAAATCACACAGATCCCGGAGCCTTTTACACAGGCAACTGGAACACCTGGGAGAGAGCCAACCATTCAACTTTAAAAAAAAGGCTCAGAGGCAGGGAGGCTTGGAGGGTCCCACCCCCCGACACATACACACACACAAAACAGCAATTGGAAATACCCTGGGTTGAGAGTTTCACGGCAAGCAAAGCTGAATCGGGGGAGAGGGGTGTCTGGATTACCGAGGCACTCCTTCCCTACAGAGGTAGTCCGACATTGCTGAGGCAGCCCACCCTTGCAAGGCAACCTGCCACAACAGAGAGAGTCTGCCATTACAGAGGTGGGCCACCATTGCTGAGACAGTTCTAAACACACGCATATAAACAGGACTGCAGGGAAGTTCACATGGCAGCAGGGCAGAGCCCAAAGCAGCTCAGCAAAGCCTCTGCAGGCAGACAGAAACTAGGCTGCCTCCTTGCTGGACAGGGCAGCCCTGAAAAAAAAGGCAGCAGCACAATGGAAACTGATAAATAAAGCCCTAACTCCCCAGGACAGAGGACCTGGGGGAAAAAAGGGGGCTTATGAGTTCTGCTGCAGCAGACTTAAACATACTTGCCCAGCAGCTCTGAACAATGGAGCTCACAACTCAGCACTTGAGCTCCTTTAAAGGACAGCCTGTCTCCTCAAGCACCTCCCTGACCCCCATATATCCAAAGAGTCACCTCACAAAGAACTGATCAGACTGACACTTGGTGGGCATCATTCTGTGACAAAGATAGCAGAGGAAGAAAGTGGTAGCAACTTTTACTGTTCTGCAGCTGCTGCAGGTGATCCCCAGGCAAGCAGAGCCTGGAGTGGACCTCAGCAGTCCTACAACAGAGGGGCCAGACTGTTAGAAGAAAAAATAAGAAACAGAAATAACCTCATCATCAACTGGATGTCCACTCAGAGACCCAATCTGAAAATCAGCAACTACAAAGACGATAGGTGGATAAACCCACAAAGATGGGAAGAAACCAGCACAAAAAGGAGGAAAACACCTGAAACCAGAATACCTCTCTCCTACAGGGGATTACAACTCCTAACCAGCAAGAGAACAAAGCTGGATGGAGAATGAGTGTGATGAAATGACAGAATCAGACTTCAGAAGGTGGGTAAGGAAAAACTTCTGAGAGTTAAAAGAACATGTTCTAACCCAATGCAAAGAAATTAAGAACCTTGAAAAAAGATTTGATGAAATGCTAACAAGAATGGACAACTTAGAGAGGAATATAAGTGAATTGATAGATCTGAAAAACACAACACAAGAACTTCGCGAAGTGTGCACAAGTTTCAACAGCCAAATTGACCAAGCAGAAGAAAGAATATCAGAGGTCAAGGATCAACTCAATGAAATAAAATGAGAAGGCAAGATTAGAGAAAAAAGCGTAAAAAGGAATGAACAAAGTCTCCAAGAAATATGAGACTATGTGAAAAGACCTAATCTACGTTTGATAGGTGTACCAGAATGTGATGAAGAGAATGAATCCAAGCTGGAAAATACTCTTCAGGATGTTATCCAGGAACACTTCCCCAACCTACCAAGGCAGGCCAATATTCAAGTCCAGGAAATACAGAAAACACCACAAAGATATTCCTCAAGAAGAGCAACCGCAAGGCACATAATCATCAGATTCACCAGGGTTGAAATGAAGGAGAAAATGCTATGGGCAGACAGACAGAAAGGTC